>CM029398.1:4638154-5143013 GCA_017139565.1 Luffa aegyptiaca
AGCCTATAGACATAAGATTCTCAACAAGAAAGGAGCGAAGCCGAGTGAAAGAGGGGGCGAAGCAGCTCGACCGATAGGGAGAGGGGAAGGAGCGCTCACATTTTGTTTTACGCCTTTGCCTTGTATCTTCCTTATGTCGTTGTCGATTGATTGAAACATTTTTTTTTTTGAACCGGGTGCCCTTAACTCCAAGTTTCTGTCCGGACGAATTGATATTAGGACTCCGAGAACTAAGGTGGAGCATGGCTTGCTTATTCCTCGAACGAGCTCCAAACTAGTTGCTTCCAGTTTGAGCTCCGTCAAAGCCTCATTAAAGAATTGCTGGAACCCTTGGCTTACCATTTCTGAGTTGGCTCCTTCCAACATAGCAAAAGCTATATCGTCAACGTAGCGCACATACCTAATTCTCGCTGATTTACTCATAAAGTCTTGCATCTTCACATCAAGAGTCGAAAAGTCTCGGCCGAAACAAAAGAAAAAGGATGCAATGATGAATACACAAGAAGATCAGACGAAGAATCGCGATCTATGGCAATTTTACTTTCAACGGAAGGCCAGTTCAAGTCATCTCATTGATGTTCATCACCTGTCACAACTCTCGGTAAATGGCCTTCTTTTTTAAGCCTACGGAAGCTCGTGATCTTTCTTACTTTCTTTCAGGAATGAGTGGGACTTTCTTTACTATTTTCGAGTATCCCTCATGTAGTATGAAATTCTTAGTGTACCATAGGTGGTAATCCGGCTTTAATCGATTTCCTTCCTCTAGTTAAAGATTCAAATATGGATACTAGCTCCGCTCTATGCTAGTTGGTAGCTCACCTGGCTCCTCTGTTAGCCTCTCGAGAGCCTTCTCTCTATGCCTCCTTTTCTTTAAGCTACAGGCCTCTGAAAAAGATCAGATAGGAACTAGTTCACCTCTAACAACTATCGAAAAAGGCTTTCTTTGAGGGTGTAGGATTTCATTTCATTCCACTTTAGAGAAGTCTAGTCCTTATGCGCTAGGGCGCTCATCCGTTACTTCAAGTGCTTTTCCTTGAGCTAATCCTCTTGCAGGAGCTCGGACAGTTCGAGCGTTAGAAGTAGCAGAGTCAAGGTAGCATTCCCTGTAGCAGCACTCTAGTATTTCGGAAATTCTTTGACTAAGGCCTAGAAGAACTCTCGATAAAAGGCCAGATTTACATATGTGTGTATGCAAGACCGCTCCTGTAGTTCAAGGCAGGTAAGGGCTGGCTGCTCATGAGGGGGGGGGCACCATCACTCTGTCTCGAAGGCAGGTTAAGTCAAGTGCCAAGTCAGGGTAGTGCATTAAGGAGCTGCAACTATCGCATCAGCTAGAGCAGCATTAGGCATTGGAAAGGTGCTTAATTCCGAGAGCGCTTTTAGGCTTGAAGAGCGGGAGAGGGAAGCATACGTGGGACAGTAGGCCCGAAAGCTGTTAGCAAGTAGGCGCTGCGCTGTATTGCTAAGAGGCGAACCTTGTTTTTCACTTGTTCAATACCGGTCCGCTATGAGCAAAGCGAATAGAGGAAGGCCCGGACCGTTCCGGGAGTACCAACTACCATGTAATGTCGTAGAAACTATGTTGTAGTGAGGGGTAGTTGACTTCGTCATGTATTCTTTCGGAGGTAGGTAGTTCCTTTTGAGGGAGCCCCATGCGATGCGTATATATCAAGAGGACTACGGGTGCTCCTCCTCCACTAAAAGCTTTTCAGCCCCAACTTTTTTTGGTATTCTAAGTCAATCAGCTATACATCCTCCTTGCATGTTGGTATGGTACAAATCGATTAGGAATGAGCGTAGCGCAGTAGCTGTTGTTCTTGTGGTCTGTATAGCAGCATCAGTAGAGTTGTGATCTCTTCTCACAACCGTCTATCCATCTTCTTAGTTTAGTTTTCCTGTTGTATGTCTAGCTATCTGTCGCATTATGTTACTGTGTTCCGCGAGCCTCCTTGCTTCCTTAAGCCACCATTCAGGAGTCGAGGTTGAGTTGTCGGAGATCCGTTGAGGCGGAGACTCTGTAGTGCCTGAAGAGGGAAAAGAGAGTTCAGTGTTTGCAGCCTTAAAGCCTTAAAGAAGGGAAGGAAGGCTTTCTTCCCGAACGGTCTTCAGCCTTGGCTTGGGCTAGACAAGAACTTCGTTGGCAAAATGTACCGGATTTGGCTTCTTCGATCATTGCTGCAGAAAGAATGGTAGATGACATGGAAAAACCTACTCATTCGCACAAACAAAGGGGAAACTTCTTCGAGGCAACAAGACGGGTGGAGTGGAGAGCAAAAGAAAGGGGAAGAACATGCTACCAAAGAGCTGGGAACAAGCCTGGTAAACCTAACAAAGGGTTGGGGTTGTTTCATTTGTGGAGGACCTCAAAGAGCCCGTGACTGCCCAAATAAAGATAAATTGAGTGCATTGATCGCAGATGACAGACAGGGGGAGAAGTTCCCTTCTTACCCGTATGCTTCACACATTCAGTCTTTCTTCTCCCTTACGTGCCACACCAACCCTCTAAAGCCAAGTGCTTGCTTCAGTTACAGCCCTGAATTGAATGGGGTGGGAAAGAAAGGTTCGGAAATCTAGTTTTTTGCCCGAGTCCAGTGGCAATGAGGAAAGGAAGGACAGCTACGGAAGCAGGTCAGCCTAAGCTTAAAGTAAAGGAAAGGCCCTGTTCCAGTATTGGAGGAAGCATGGCATAGAAAGCTGGGTATGTCATGCATGGGTTGTAGGGAAGAGGTAACACGTGTACATGAAAGCAAGCGAGAGCAGAGCGTAGGGGTGTCCACGGAGAAACCACTCCAAAGTCATAATGTCTCAAAACGAGGAGGCCATATGGAAACAAGCTGTGAAATTTCCAAGAGAAAGAAGATTGACCCAATCAAACCGGCGATCAAATCTCTTGACTCTTGATCTTCTACAAATTTCTCAGCCCCAGTATCTCTGTTTGTCTAATTCGTAGTCTCCACCCAGCGATCTTTCCTATTTGTGACTCTATAATGCATTCTCCTGCTGTTTGACTCTTTTGGAGCCATTTCTTTTTCTTTTTCATCTTCAGTATTCCCACGCTTTGTACACCTTTCTTGCCTGCAAAGAATGTAACCCTCTTTGGTGATGCTTACTTCAGAAACAAAGCCATTAGTCTCACTCAAGAAGTCAGCTGCCTCTCTTCTTCTTCTTCCTCCGCTTCAGGCGTGGGCAGAGCTTTTTATGTCTACCCTATTTGGGTTCTTGATTCCGAGACGAACTCCACCGGATCTTTCTCATGCCGTTTCTCCTTCTCAAAACTATCTTCCCCACTGTGTGTCCTTCTGGAGATGGGATTGCGTTTCTGATCACCTCTAATGCGGATTCTTTCCGCCCGCCCCGGGTATATGGGTCTCCCAGAACTGGCCTTAGATGGGGAAGATTCATTCATCGCTGTGGAATTTGATACCAGTTTCGACCCTTCGCTTGTTGACATCAATGGGAATCATATAGGTATTGATGTCAACCATATGGGTATATAAGCGAAGGCGTATCTTTGGCTTCCGTTAATGTTGTTTCAAGGGGGATTGATTTGACCAGTGGGAGACAGATAACGGTTTGGATTGAGTCCAGAGATGCAATGAAAATGATCCGGGTGTGAATCGGGTACTCGCCGATTAGGCCTCCAAGTCCTCCTCTTGTTGCCCAAATTTACCTCTCCAAGCAATTAAAAGATTTCATGCATGTTGGTTTCTCTGCCTCTAACGGACAGGGCTCAACAGTTCACATTGTTGATTGGTGGCAATTCCAGACCTTTGGGTTTCTTCTCTCGGTGATTCCTATGGATACCATCGAAGAAGGGGACTCTTTTTTGTGCTATTCTGAGGATGAAAGCATCAACGATTACCCCTTTCCCTTTGATCCTCATGAAAGAAGAAAAAAGGCAGTAGAGATGGCTCTTGGATTGGGAGGTTTAGCTGCATTCTTCTTCTTCATATTTGAAATTCTTGCTGCAATCTCTTATTTCCTGATAAAGAAGAAAGAAAAGACTGACGGTCAGAAGAAAGAGAGAAGGCCTCACATGTAGAGTTCAAACGAGTAGAGTACCCTCAAGATTGTCACTTGCGGGGATAAGATTAGCCCTTTAACATGTTTACGAGGACCTCCGACTTATTAGAGAAAGGGGGTTCGATCGAAACAGAATTGTTGGTGAAGGGGCATCAGCGACCGTCGAGAAGGGGTTTCTTCCATCTGGTGGAGAAGTGGCTATTAAAAGGTTTGAGAGGGCCAATGGAATTTCTTGCGTGCGCAATCCTTTCACCACAGAGTTTGAAACAATGGTGGGTTGTTTACCGCACAAGAACTTGGTTCAGCTTCAAGGATGGTGCTGTGAAGATACTGAGTTAGTCCTGGTTTCTTATTACTTACCCAATGGAAGCCTCAGCAATATTCTCCACGGAAACTCCAATTCGACGATAGTCCCGTCATGGAAGCAAAGATTTCATATCGTTTTGGGGGTTGCTTCTGCTCTTACTTATCTGAATGAAGAATGTGAGAGGCAAATAATTCAAAGAAATGTTAAGACTTGCAATATATTGCTTGATGCGGAGTTCAATGCTAAGCTTGGGGATTTGGGTCTGGCAGAAGTTGATGAACACAGTTCGAATACAAGAGAAGCTACTATACCGGCTGGAACAATGGGATATCTTGCACCTGAGTATGTTTATTTATTCGGGTATTCCCACTGAGAAGACAGATGTTTACAGCTTTGGTGTGGTAGTGTTAGAGGTGGCAACGGGGAGAAGGCCTCTTGATGATAATGGAATTGTGGTTGTTGACTGGGTCTGGGACCTGTGGAAAAAGGGGAAACTAATTGAGGCTGCTGATTCGACGGTTGATGGGGAAGTTTGAAGGGGTGGAAATGGAAAGGATGCTGATGATGGGACTTTCTTGTGTGCACCCAGACAAAAAAGGTGAGCGCCGGTGAAGGAAGCAGCAAGGATTCTTAGAGGTGAAGCACCACTCTGTGTTGCCGGTGAGTATAATAATAAATACTCGTGATGAGTCCCCCTTAACTACACTATGCCTTTCTGTTTCCGTTTTGTTTAGTGTCATTTTGTTGTTTGCTCTCTCACGCTAATACTGCATCCTTTTTCCCGCTGTTATCCACTCCTATAAAATGCTAAACAAGCCGGGCCATCCTCTTTATCCTCATTGGACTCAAGGACATCGATAAGCTAAACCAATTAGGCAGTAGATTCGATCGAGACTACATACGCCTAGCTACCTTCCTTAAAGAGAAAGAATCCCTTATTTATATATTACAAAAAACATCGAGAAACATATTATGAGCACCAAGTTGATGCTGCATATCGCACGCTTGTTATATTTTTTTATATAGTTCTAACACTAAGTGCCTATCAATTAGTTCCAAGAAAGCGTGCGTTCACGTCGACGAATCTCGGTTTTTGATGTAGTTGCAATAAGTTTGCTTTTTTTCGTCGAGATTGGGTTGGTGTTCCGTGTACCGTCAGTACAAGATCGAAAAGAATGCATAGCATTCCAAGTGAGATGCCCAAGATCAAAGGAACGAGGGGAAGAATCGACGAGGAATCCATAACATCAAATCGTGAATCAAAAAGCGTGACGAGAATTCTCAACTCGAAATGCAGCGGGAAGAATTCGTCAACCTAACTTCGAACCAGGTTTCCTACATAGAACGAAGCCACGATGAAAGCCTTAAGCGAGAGACTCCGCATTCGCTGGACGGCCAGTATTGATGGGAGTGTAGGAAACCTCCTACAGGAACGGGGTCTCGAAATTCCCGATAACAGGACACTTCCGGAGATATCATCTTCGCTCATCGGGGAGGCCGGAAATGAAATAATGTTTCTTATCTCAACGATATAATTCGCGATCTGGGGGGGACCCCAGTCGACACGTCATGGTTTTTAAATGACGTGATCGACTTCATCCAAGTGGTTGGATGTTATAGTGTCTGTACCTTCCAAAATTTGATGGAAGTTTATGAAACGTGAAATCAAAGTGCTAAAGCACGAACCCCCATTACTGATGGACAAATCCGTTTGGATCGATAGATCGACTTTCAAGTTATAACATTTGAATTTCTCTGACATTCTACGTTCCCGAAACGGATCCTATCAAATATTTCACATTTTCTATGATCATCTCTATTTTAGGTATTCGGGGAATCCTCCTTAATAGACGAAATATTCCTATTATGTCAATGCCAATTGAATCAATGTTATTAGCTGTGAATTCGAACTTTTTGGTATTTTCCGTTTCTTCGGATGATATGATGGGTCAATCATTTGCTTCATTGGTTCCAACGGTGGCAGCTGCGGAATCCGCTATTGGGTTAGCCATTTTCGTTATTACTTTCCGAGTCCGAGGGACTATTGCTGTAGAATTTATTAATAGCATTCAAGGTTAAACATGACTCCTAGAGAATTACCAAAATACGAAGTTCTCTTCTCCTTTCTTTCGTTCTCTTCTTTCTTTTTGATTTGGACTTGGTTGGCAGGGTCAGGGCCTTTCTCGCTGGGCGAGCGCATCCGATTCGAAAGTCCTTTCCTAAACCACTTCCCGTTCAGTTGCTGAAATCTCGAGAAAAGCTTGATAAATGAGATGGAGTTCCACGAATATGCAGGCTAGAAAGATGCTATTTGCTGCTATTCTATCTATTTGTGCATTAAGTTCGAAGAAGATCTCAATCTATAATGAAGAAATGATAGTAGCTCGTTGTTTTATAGGCTTTATTATATTCAGTCGGAAGAGTTTAGGTAAGACTTTCAAAGCGACTCTCGACGGGAGAATCCAGGCTATTCAGGAAGAATCGCAGCAATTTCCCAATCCTAACGAAGTAGTTCCTCCGGAATCCAATGAACAACAACGATTACTTAGGATCAGTTTGCGAATTTGTGGCACCGTAGTCGAATCATTACCAATGGCGCGCTATGCGCCTAAGTGCGAAAAGACAGTGCAAGCTTTGTTATGCCGAAACCTAAATGTTAAGTCAGCAACACTTCCAAATGCCACTTCTTCCCGTCGCATCCGTCTTCAGGACGATCTAGTCACAGGTTTTCACTTCTCAGTGAGTGAAAGATTTGTCCCCGGGTGTACGTTGAAAGCTTCTATAGTCGAACTCATTCGAGAGGGCTTGGTGGTCTTAAGAATGGTTCGGGTGGGGGGTTCTCTTAAGAATAAAGAAGACAAATAGAATCTAATTCATGTTCATGCTAACAGAAGAGCGAATCCAATACCAAGACGAATTGGAAGTGCAGCAAGTACTTGAGTCATTTTTGGGTATCATGCCCCACGAGTGAGTTGCCAAGTGCCCCCTAGCCTAGAAGGGCAGTCTACCACAAGATCGAGTGGAAGCCTGGAGCCAAACCCCCTTGTTGGGGAGCCCCTGTTTGTTTGATTTATTCCAGAAAAAGCGGTAGCCTTGTGCATTGATTATCGGGCGCTCAACAAGGTAACCTAACCATCAAGAACAAGTATCCACTTTGATTGCGGACTTCTTCGCCCTAATCAATAAACGCGAGATACTTCGAGAAGTTGGATCTACGGTCGGGCAACTACCAAGTGCGTATCGCGGAAGGAGACGAGCCAAAGACGACCTGTGTGACAAGCAAGCAACCTTACTAATAAAGGGGCATTTGATTTGGTTATGCCTTTTGGACTCACCAATGCCCCTGCCACGTTCTGCACCCTCCACAATGAGCTATTCCACCCGTACTTAGACGACAGGTGATATACTTTGATCGTGGGCTATAGCTATTCGTTAAACGACCACGTTAGCCACCTCCGGACCGTAAGGTATTAAGGAAGAATCACCTCTATGTAAAGACGGAGATCCTATTCCTAGGGCATTGGATGAGCATCAGAGCCATCGAGGAGTGGCAAGCACCTACCAAGGTGAGTGAGCTAAGATCGTTTTTAGGGCTCGTGAACTATTACCGAAGATTCATGGTAAGTTACTCGAAGAGGGCTGCTCAACTCAAAAATCTCCTAAACTCAAGAAGGACGTACGGGCCGATCATGGCATTTCACTGATCGGAAAAGTGTCAAAGAGCTTTTGAGGACAACAAGCAGGCAGTGATTTATGACTCCGTATTGAAGTTGCCAGATTACACTAAGCCATTTGAAGTACACACGGATGCGTCAGACTATGCCATAGGCGGTGTGCTAGTACAATAAGGTAACCCAGTAGCATATGAGAGCCGAAAGCTCAATGAGACCGAAAGGCGTGGTCCAAGAGAAGGAGATGACAGCAATAGTGCACTACTTGAGAACGTGGAGGCGGGTCGCGATTTCTGGTCAAGACGGATAATGTGGCGACGAGTGACTTCCTGACCCAGAAGAAACTCACGCCAAAACGGGGACGATGGCAAGCAAGACAAACTTGCCAAGTTTGATTGATATGGTGCGTCAGTCTGCCGCTTTGACGGACCAACCAGGTCGCGGATGCCTTAAGCTTAAGTAGGAAGACAGAGCTGGCGGCATTTAAGTGTGAGGCAGTGGCAGCCACCAGCAGGGTCACGAGTACCATACCGCATCGTATTCGAGATGGGCTTGAAAAAGGACCCGCGAGAAGCCTTTTGCACCAAGCTAAGGAATGAAAAACTCGGCTTGGATCAAGGATGGGCTCTTGGTCACAAAAGGGAATCCACTTTTTTTTTCTTTCAAAACCTTTCTTTTTTCGGTATGCCGCTCCGCGAGCAAGGAGTGCCACGCACGAGCGGAGCGAAAACAAAGCCAAAGCAGGGGGAATTCTTCGTTAAGGGAAATCCTTTGATTGTGTATTGAATATAGATGCATGTCTTTCTTGTTCCACTAGCTAGGACCAAATTCTCACATGTCTCTTTCGTTATTACAACCTTCTTTTTTGATGTCAAAGACCAGAAGCTATGCGCAAATTCTCATTGGATCTCGGTTGTTCTTAACAGCGATGGCTATTCATTTAAGTCTTCGGGTAGCACCACTAGATCTTCAACAAGGTGGAAATTCTCGTATTCTGTATGTACATGTTCCTGCGGCTCGGATGAGTATTCTTGTTTATATCGCTACGGCTATAAACACTTTCTTGTTCCTATTAACAAAACATCCCCTTTTTCTTCGCTCTTCCGGAACCGGTACAGAAATGGGTGCTTTTTTTACGTTGTTTACTTTAGTGACTGGGGGGTTTCGGGGAAGACCTATGTGGGGCACCTTTTGGGTGTGGGATGCTCGTTTAACCTCTGTATTCATCTCGTTCCTTATTTACCTGGGTGCACTGTGTTTTCAAAAGCTTCCTGTCGAACCGGCTTCTATTTCAATCCGTGTTGGACCGATCGATATACCAATAATCAAGTTTTCAGTCAACTGGTGGAATACATCGCATCAACCTGGGAGCATTAGCAGATCTGGTACATCAATACATGTTCCTATGCCCATTCCAATCTTGTCTAACTTTGCTAACTTCCCCTTCTCAACCCGTATCTTGTTCGTTTTGGAAACACGTCTTCCTATTCCATCTTTTCCCGAATCTCCTTTAACGGAAGAAATAGAAGCTTGAGAAGGAATACCAAAACCTAGTTCACTCGCTGAGTCTCTTTGCATCCATGGCTGAATGGTTAAAGCGCCCAACCTATACCGACCTAATAAAGGGGAAAATTCGTAGGTTCGATTCCTGCTGGATGCACTTGGAACGTTCAGTTCAATCGCTGCTCACGGAATTTATACATATTGATATTCATTTTCTTGCTTGCACCTACCAGAAGGAGGAGAGATCCTTAATTACTGATATCGAGAAAGCAAGGACGTTATGAGCATTCGCTAATGTCAGCCCTTGCTTGGTCCTAAGGGGAAGGTTAAAGCCTAAAACCGAGTTTCGGAAGGCATAGAAATAGGATTCCATTTTCATTTCCTAAACAGAAAAAGCATACACATAAGCACCCGAGGATGCCGAATCATCCACTGAGGAGTAAGATTTTTCTGTTTCATCCGAACCCACCGAAGCATCCAAACCAAAAGCTCCAGTTTCCCCCTAATCTTAAGAATCCGAAGCTTAAGCCAAATCTGAAGCTAGAATAGAGGGGAATAAATGATTCCAGTAGCCAAGCCAATGTGGGGTCTATAACTACAATAAGAATACCCGTGATCCGGGGCAAATAGGAAGAACTCGAAGATTTGTTTTCCCATTTTTCGTCTGTCTGTGTGATAAGTATGTAGGATCCGATCCACCTTAAGCTATGGGGCCTGAGCCTGTTCCTAAAGCATAGGCTCTCGTACCAAATCCAACGTATAAAGAAGCCTAGGCCGACGCCAAATCTGCACCTGCAGAATATAAAAAATCTTCCAAATCATCAAATGAATAGTACGTAAAGAAAGGGCTTTTTGATCCCCGATCTGAGTCTCGTCTTTCGAAGGGTCTCGTTCCGTTCATATGCCGCTCATTTGTAGCAGGGTTTTTGTATGTTTTAGATAAGTAAGACAAGCGCTTCATTACGCGTGATTCTAATTCTAGCATATGCTCAGCTGCTCCTACTTTTCAAATGGTTGAGCTCGTGTCTTTAGGGTCAGCAGGCCGGGCCTGCGGTTCTAATGATTCCGTAGATACAGAAAGAGCTTAACAGATTGCTCGGCTTTCTATTTCTTTTTTCATAAAATCGATATTAAAACGTCAACTTTAGGCTTTGTGAATTAAGGAGGACTCATATGATTCTCCTTCCTCGACTTCGGTTCTGTCTCCTGGTTTTCAATAACCCAGAAACTTGCTTAGTCAGGTCTTCCTTTTATGTGAATTCGTAGAGTAGGCAGAGACCCAACTATACGATCAGAGTTTAAACACGTAAACTGATAGCGAGCATAGCTAGCTATTTTTCTCTGATTAATTAAGCTAGTCTTTTATAATTTTTTGCCCAAATTTATGCATTTTTATGTTTTATTTGTAGGAAGTACGTGTTTGAAGCTTAATTCAGCAATTGGAGTCAAATGGAGTTTTCTATCTAAAAAAAAAAAAATCATAGCGTCGCGACGCTATAGACAAATTTTCCAAAATTGCGGATCGCGACAGCGTTGCGACGCTGTTTGTAGCGTCTCGACGCTATGACGAAAAAACAGAATAAAAGCTTATTTGCGGCTAGGTTTTGGGGGATTCGTTTTTGGGACTTTTTGGAGTCGTAAAAGAGGACAGAATTAAGACTTTGGAGGCTGAAACAAAGGGAGAAAAGTGGAAATCAACCCATTGTTCGTGGGGATCGTGACGGGGACTTTCGATCTCGGCCTACATTGAGTTTTCTTTTCCCTTTCCTTTTCTTTAGTTAGATTTTATGGCTTTATTATGTTTAGTCGAGCTTGTAATTCCATTCATGAGTAGCTAAACTCATAGCTTAGGGATTGACATAGTTGATTTTGTGTATGGATTGATTTATGGTTTAAGTTGTGCAATGTTTATTATGTTTGTAATCTTGATGTAATGCTTTCAATTAATTGGTCATTAGTTGAATGATTTAAGTTTTGAATCTAGCTCGAGAGAGGGGATTTAATTTAGACTTACTCAAGATTGCATGACTAAAGTTTATTTTCTAATTTGTGACGGTTTTATATTAATTTTAGAATTAGTCAAAAGATCTCATTGCCTTGCATATTAATAAACTTAGATAGGGATATCAAGTTGGGTAATTTTCTTGAGAATCAATTATACTCGGGAGAGGTAGTTGTGATTAAAGGGTCTTTGGCTCATAATTCCATTGTGCATAATAACTTACTCCTTAAAATCAATCCTAGACTAAATCGGCGAAATCAATTCCCTAAGTATTTTTCCCAATTGAATTTCCACTTTTTACTTGTTTTGATTTAGTTTTCATATCATTCAATCATCACATTGTGTTCCCTAAATAAAATTGAGCAAGATAAGTCACAATACTTGATTTGCTTAAAAATCCAATGCAGAGGACGACATTCGAATTACATTCACTATATTATTACTTGACCCGGGCGCTTGCGGTAGGAAAATTCCACATCATAAACCATGGGTCCCCCGAATATCCATCATCAGCCAACCCCCTTTCCTGGCTTTTGTTCTACTAGCAGTAAGCTCTGCTCCCTCTGTTGGGATTGGTGTCCTAAAACTCGTAGATAGTGAATGTTAAACGAATTATATACTTATTCGATAAAGGTGTTATCGAGATTGATTCAGTAAAAGTCATTACTGAATAAAGTAAATTGCACTTATAATAACCCAAATCCAATAAACTAAGATCCATGGCTATAGGATGAACACTTGAGCTTTATGTAGAGACATAAAAGTGGATCAAGCTTGAGTAATAGCCAAAACGGTCTATAGTATAGGAATAGGGTTGGGTACCTTATTCTGGAGACACTATGAGACACGTCCCACTTTATAAATGGTATAGACGATGTGATCCTAAATCGTCCATGTAGAGACATACGAGTGGGGGCGTCCTATGCAATGAGTTTGCATAAGATCAGGACCGAGAAATAAGTCACTCTCGCTTTATAACACCGTTTACTGACTATTTCATGTGATGACCTAGGTAACTCGATCTTAATCCTGAGCTAACTATGAACTCCTGTTTATTCAGGCTTATCTTTAGATCTACATAGATGAGAGTGGCTCAGTATCGCTGACTCAATAAGCCTCCCATTTCAGGGATAGGAACGGGTAGATAGCTGGGGACATAGTCGTGCAAAAAGGAATTCACTCCTACCCGAATTAGGGATAGTAGAGAGGTTATTCCCTTAAGTGCTGACTCCGGGGCTTGAACAAAGGGATCTCGCCCTCTCATTGGCCCGAGAGGGACTCGGTTTATTGGTTGGACCATAAACCAATTGTTCATTAGAGGATCAGTGGGACTTAAGGAACTAGAAGTACTATAGGTGTGAAACGGTTTTTTTGTCCTAGCTATAGCTACGAACAACCTGTAAAGGATCAACTTACTAATCATGGTTAAATCAAGTGGACGGAAATATATATATAGTGAGGGGAGTGCAACTATCGGGCTATAGTGGAGTGTCCCGGTAGTTAACGAATGTTGGCTAGCTTGGATAATGAGATTAGTCGGTTAGCCTCGAATCGTTGGAGCCCATGATCTATAGGTCCATTAGGTCCCCCTACTAGCTTATATCGGAACAAAGCCTAAAACAAAAAGATAGGAAGCTTTGAATCGTTTAAAATCAGGAATACGGGTATTATCGTAAATTGTGTTTGACACAATAATTTAATTATGAATTAAATTAGAAAATGAGAGATGAAGTATTTAAAAGTGTTTTGAATACCACATATATGTATTAGGAATCATATATAATTCATGGCACTAGGTGATAAAGATTAACTGGATTAATCATGTAAAAATTACTTGGAATTGTACCAATTAATTGCCTAGAAATCAATTTCAATTTTGAATTGAAATAGGAATGAATTGCAAGCTGAAAATTGAGAATTTAGATTCAATTTTAAGTGGATTTAGTGGCATTCCCACTCTTGCATGTTTATGCATAGTGGAAAACAACACAACCATGCACTAGTTGCATGTGTTGTGAATTAAACACCTAGAATCCACTTTGAGTTGCAATTTCACCATGTGTCTAGTGTCATGAGGCTTCTCTTTGCATGGAAGATGTCTATATAAGGAGTATGAATCAGATTCAAAGGGAGAGAGCCATTTCCTTAATGTTATGCTGCTGGAATTTGGACTCAAAGTTCTCTCATCTCTCATTCTTCTCCATTGTTCATGCTTCAAGCATTCCCTTCCCATTCCCTATCTTATATAGACTTCCACAAGTCGTTCTTGGCCCGGAGTATAGTAGGGAAGACTCTAGAGGTTGTCCAAGGAGCATAGGAGAGGCAAACACCACAAGGAGTTCAACATAAGTGAGCTACAAAGGTTGGTGTTTTCTAAACTCTCTATTCTGTCTTTTCTAGAACATGAATGCTTTAGGAGTAAAATTGAATGTCTTAACTGCTTTTGATCTTCAGTTGCTTCCGCATGTGTAATATGTACACCTTCACCCTCCAGTTCGATTAATTCCGGATTTTGATACCTGACGACCATCCAAGGTTTCATGAGTGCTCCTATTCTGTTAGTTATGACTTTTCGTTTGACATTTTAGCTGAGCATTCGGGGCATAAGGGCCTGCGGTTCTTATTAACATGCTTTTCCAGCCCATATCTTCCCACCTACGGCACATGAGCTTTCGAGAGCCCGGTCCGGATCTAAACGATTTTTTATGTATGTCTGATGTCTTTCAGCTCAGCGGGATCCAGAGAAAGACAGACCTACCTACCAGTTCTAAGTGGCAAGATCAATGAAAGAAAATAGGCTCAAGAGAAGAACCTGTTTTCTTCTTCTTTTATATCCCATCGTATACATCGTAATAGAACCCTTTTTTCAAATCAGAAAGTACCCTCTCGGTAGGCCTACACGTTTTAGGTTATCCGGAAGGAATGGAATGACTAATGTGATGTGAAACCTCCACAAAGAAAAAACTCCTTGGACTTCCTTATCCGTATGGCCGGCCAATCCGTGACAACCCCACAACAAAGAGTGAAATGCCAAGCCCTTTCTCTATTAAAGCAAAAAGTATGCGCTCAAAATACCTCCTAAACCCCAACCCACCTTGTTTGTGTACTGGAACAGCTACCACTTCCTTAGAACAGCACGAACTTACCGCTCTCTACTATAAGAAAATCCAATAGCTCCATAATCAAAAAACAGCTATGAATTACACACACGCAAGTAGTGGCTCGGCTAGACGAAGAAGCCGGAGCCTATGCACTACCGAAGAATAGACCTTATAGAATCAACCGATTGCATAAGATATGCCAAAACCACTTACTGGTCTTTCTAGAATATTCAGACTAAAAAAAAATTCAAGTAGACTCTGAAAGAAAAGTGATAGTGAAACCCTCTCCCACCTTTTCTATCGAGACTTACAAGTAGGGCGAGTGTCCTACCTAATTCAATGATTAGAATAATGAAGAAGGGAGAGATCTTCAAAAAAACCTATACTCCCACTTCCCCTTATTTGAGATTTCCAAAAGGTGAGATGTCGCAACCTATCTTACTAATAAGAAAAAAAGGGGTGGCCCCATAATAAGAGTGAGTGCTCACTCTTTTGGGGAGAACTGCATCGAGACAAAAGAAATGTTTCGGCCTGCAGGAAAGGCATCTGACTTTCCTACTGACTGAATCACTTGAATCAGTTGAAGGAGGTTTCTACAGGAAGAGTTGCGACTCCACGTCGGGGCGGGTGGGGGTTCATGACGAGTGGGCATGAACTGAAACCAAACAAACAAAAGTCAGCCAACCACGAATTCCTGAACCATAAAGGGAACCACCCTGTAAAGTAAAGAGCCTCGCCTAAAGGACCAGACCCGGAGCTGAGAACAAGATCGAAAGCGCAACTTCTCATTCGAAGCATGAAAGTGGTCAGGTCACAACAAGCCGGAAGAGAGAGGAGTGGCCTTCTCGAAGGTTGGGGGTTGCTCGAAATCTGTCAAATACGAGCCCTTCTATATTCAATCTACGGCCTACCTCGATACACCTGTGTCACAATGGCGGATCTTTTGAGTGAGGGAAGCCGGAGCATTGGTAAAGAGAGAGAAAGAAGAGGAACTATAGATCAAGAAAGTCACATTAGCTACACCAGACCAGATACACCTTTTTTTGTTATCCTATTTTTTGACTGACCGGATCGGTCACCCCTCAACCAACTAAGACATTTCTGAGCAGTTCCTCTCACCCCCCCTATCACAACAAGGCAGAGCTAACCCAACATTCTACTGCTCTCTAAAAGGCCAGCCCATTCGACGAAGCAATCTTGGACCCTCTTGGCTGCGCTGTGCTTGGATGCACTTGTATTCCACACGCCAGCGATGAGATGAAAACCGCCCCCATTCAGTGGTTCCCGTGCCACCACAATGGCATGGCATCGAAAGAGTGACCGGAACCTGTCCCTGACCTGCTCGTGAGTAGCATCCCGGGTCGGCACAGCGTAGCGTCAAAAGCAGGTATTTTTTGATTGCCCCGCTGACCTTTTCTAGGCCTCCTTCCTGCGGAACTGGATTGTCGATATCGACCGAATTTGTACTAACTGAAGAAGACAAAAGCTCTTTTTTCTGCAACACTGCCTCTGTTTGAGAAGCCCTATCCATTATGTTTCCTGCTGATCTTATTCAGACCCCAAGTGATTCCCTATTCAATTTGTCGATTTGATTCTTCAATATATGAAAATGGCAGCTTACTAGACAACGCAGAAGGTTTATTCTTTCCATAGATGCCCGATTCGTTTCCGATATGCGCTTCCCTTCCATCCGACTACACTGAACTCCTCCTAAAAAAGCGCGTAAGGGGCAACCAACCCTTTCCCCTTAGCCCTATCACTCCCTAAGGAATGAAATGCCACATCTAACTCTGTCCAAAAAACTGGAATACGAATGAGATCCACAATGCCATCATTGTATGGCCGATAGTAGTACATGGCTTGACTTGGCATCTTTCCTATCTTTCTCTTTCTCGAAGCGACCCCCCCCCCCCCCTCCCCTATCCTGCCACTTATGACATCAACAGTCTCCGCTCTTTGAAGAAGTTTAAGACAAGTATGGTAACGTGGCCAAGTTGCAGGGGAAGTAGGAGAATGTTGGGGCTCTCAGGTGCTAAATCCGGATTCCGAAATCTAATCCGAATTCTAGACCTGTGATATTACAAAAGTAGGCTCAGAGAGTACGCTAAACAAAATAACAAGTTTCAGAGACTACACTTTGAAAACCTCTCCTCCAGACCATGAAAAAGATAATTAAATTATAAACCGACACATTTCGTTTAAATTTCTTTTCAAATTGACACAGTAATAAATCCAAACAATCACATCAAAAGGAAAAAAAAAATCGTACCTAGAAAAATGGTAAAAATGATAACTAATGATATCAACATAACCAATAAATTTTTTGATATTCGATTATTTATCACAAAGCTAATGATAACAAGATAAACAATAATGGTAAATTTTTTAATTTATAAATTTAGGGGCAATATTTATCATTCCACTTCAGCCCGATGGTTAAAGTTGTTGGACTTTCCCTGAAAATGGGAAAAATGTTGTTATGAAATTCACAAGTATAGGAAAAGGAACACCAAGGTAACAACGCCATCCCAAATTTTTACCATGGACACTCTATCATTCCTCTCTCTTCACTCCTATTTAAAACATAATTCAAACATTCAAAATCTATCTACATCCTAAACCAGCAACCCCAAAAGTAAACTCCATAGTTCATCTATAGTTTTCCCATTCTTTTAATTCGTTAATGGCTTTACGACGTGGTCCTTTCCTTTTCATCTACTTCTTCCTTCTTATCATATCATATTCTTCCAGACTCATAGCGACTTCTAGAGTCGTCCTTGCTTCGGTACCTAATCCAGAAACTTTACAGGCCACAACACTTACTAGCGGTGCACCATTCAATAAACCACCTTATGAAAATCCAACTGCTAAGGCTCCAAGTTCTAACCATTTTGTCCCTATTGATCTTCCTAAGAGAAAGGATGCAAGTGCGCCGATGTCAGATTTGATCTTTGTAGATTGCAAGCCCAAGGGTCCGATAAGATGGTCTGCTCCGAGTCCAATCCATAACAGCATATGCAACCGTCGTAAAATGGCCCATAAAGTAAAGTCCTCATACCCATACATTGTTACAAATGTTGATTTATTATTTTCTACTTATTTGTGTTACTTTTAATTAATATCGTTTTATCTCCTTTGCAGGGGTTGGAGAAAATTGAAAATAAATAATAAATAAAACTATTCGTAATGGGGATATCCATGGGGAGGGAATAGGGAAGATCTTGAAGGCAACCAAAAAAGAAGGCAAAGTCGAGTGGTCAAAGATAGCAACACACTTCATATTCTTCATCCCCGATCCATACTAATCATGTTGAGTTCATTCCCTCTTCTATATACCATCCTATTTGAATTAGTAATTTATTGGTTTTTTTTTATTCTTTATTCTTCATTATTGTTACATGATTGCTTATATTATTATGTTATTAATGCTTATTTCCTAATAACCACAAAAAAAAAAAAAACAAGAGAAAAAAAATGGTTGATTTTCGGCTTAATTAGATTCTACCATTCTGGAGAGAAGAACTTCCATTACATCTAAATAATTAAGTAATAAGTTTGTTGACAAACGAGGTCTACAAAATTCTACAAGGCACATATTAAGCATCTATTTTGAATCTCCTTATAATTTTTAATTATATCACGGGTATTACTATCGCAAATGTATAGGTCAAGTAATAATATAGTGATTTAGAATCGAATGTCATCCTCTAGATTGGTTTTCTAGTTAAATTAATTACCGCGAATACTTTTATCCAATTTTATTTAGAGATATAAAAGAAATGATAATATAGAATCAAATGTAATGCAAATTAACGGATGGAAATTCAATTGGAAGAATTCTTAGGGACTGGATTTCATCAATTTAGATGTAGGATTAATTAAAGGGAATGAATTGTTAACATGCAATTATTTTATAAGTCTAATATCCTTAAATCAAAAATATATTTCCCGAGTATAATCGCTTCTCATGCATACAATAAACTTGATATTCATATATAAGTTCATTAACATTCAAGGCTTTGAGTTTAGTTCTTTTAACAACTTCTAAAGTTATTCTAAGTCTCTCGATCTTAGAATTCTACCTTAGTCATGCAATTGCTAAAGACTATGCTAAATCCTCTACCCCGAGCAAGATTCAACACTAAATCATTCAACTAGTGGCCAATTAATTGAAAGCATTTAAACATAATCACATGAATAAAATAAAGGCACAAAACATCCCAATAATCAATCCATAATCATAGGAGACCACATCAATCCCTAAGAAACTTGTCTAGCTACTCATACATTGCGATATGTCCTCCATAAAGCAAAATAAATAGCAATTGAACCGTTTAATTTTGGCCTCTAGGATAAAATAAAGCATAAATTAAAATAATTATAGCTAAATTCTATCCTAAAATCCTTCTAGAGTTCCAAAATCCGGTCTAGACAGCACGAACCGACCCGAACAGCTTCGAACCAGCCTCCAAAATCACGAACCGAGTAAAAAAAGAGTTGAACCGAACCAATTAGGTCCCAGTCAATCGAACCAGGTCAAACTCAAATTGTTGATGGAATCTAGGATGTTTCTATTTTGAAGGAGAACAAACCCAATATCAAAAATTGAATTGTACCCAAATTTTAGTTTGGAGGAAAAATTTAGGATTCCAACCCAACTTTAATTTTGGGTGAGAAATTGAATTTTACCATGATTTTAAATTGGAGTAAAATTTGGTTCATAAATCTTGGATTTTATCGTTATTTGAGTTAGAACATACGAGATAAAAAAAAATCAAATTTGGAGTTGGGATTCTCAAATTCAGGGATGAAAATCAAATTTAGTATACAGATTCTCAAATTCAATTTAAATTTGGGATGAAATATTGAGTGATGAAGATTCTAAAATTAAATTTAAATTTGGGATGAAATCTTGCCCAAATTTTGATTTTGTATGATTTGGAATCCTCAATATATATGGGAGAGTATATGAGTTTTAATTATCTTGAAGTTATGGAGTCTTCACAGCTACTACTATTGTTAATGCCGAGATACACCTTTAATGGTCAGACACTTTATTGCCAAGGAAGAGATAGCCTTATGGATCTTCGTCAAGGAAGGTGTTGTGCACATGTGGCAAACGAGTCACCAAAGTTTTGATGCCACAACATCATGTGCTGCGTGGATCTGGCAGCGTCGCTCGTCGGTCACGACTGAAGCTTTTTCTTTTTTTTTTCTTTTTTTTTTTGCTTTCAGATTAGGTATCGATCATGGCTCTTGTTATGTTGGAGGAGGAAGGTTCTGCCATGCCTAATACTATATTTTCACCAATGTTGTCTACTCCACGAGATTTGTTGGATGGGAAGAAATCAATTTGTAAAATCGTCGGTGTGCTGGTCTGCTAGAGAAAGAAGAAATTTTGAGCAACATGCATGAAGATTTTTTTTTTCGGCGGCGTACATGTTTGAGGCAAGAAGATTACATTTCCTTCTCTCTTTTTCGATGTGTATGGCTAAGGTTGTAACCCATTACTTATTATTACTTTATTTTTCAATTCCAGCATATATTTTTTTTTTTTCTTTTTCTCTCTTTTTTTTCCAACTCACAATACTCTGTCTATATTTCAATTATAAGCACAATGTTTTCATCCACCATCCAAACGATAGGTAGGTAGGTAGGTATCTAATTTGTTTTAAGAGTACATATCCTTGTTTTTTCAATTTGCAGGTACAATGTCTTTCAACATCAAAATTAGTACAATGACACATGATGTCTTTGGACTTTTGTTGTCGTGACGTTCCTTGGTCCAAGGACACATGATGTCATTCTCACTTGGGCACTTTTACTGCTGCAATTGTTGGGTTTTATGCACTAAAACTCGTGGATAGTAAATGTAACATTTGACCGAACATTAATAAAATAATCTTTGATGTATTGTTCACTTATTATTTTTAGTATTGTGTTTATCTTGCCTAAATAACTCTATTCCAATAAACTAAACATCCTAGGTTGTTAGTATGAGACTTGAACCGTATGTGGGGACATACGGGGATCACTGTTCAAGTTAAAGCCTAAAGGGTCTATAGTATATGGATAAGGATGGGTACCTTATCCAGGTGACACTATGGATACGACCCGCTTTGTATTTATATACAAATGCAATGATCCAACGCGTTCGTGTAGGGGACATGCGAGTGGGAGTATCCTATGCAATGAGTTTGGAAAAGACCGAACCGCGAAATATTAACCACTAGTTGTAACACCGTTGACTAGTTAGGTTTCTATTTCACTAGGATGACCTAGGCAACTTAGTCTCAATCCTGAGTGGGTTATGGACTCCTGCTCACGAAGGATTGTCCTTTGATTTGTATGGGTGAGAGTGGCCTACACGCCGACTAAATAAGTCTACCATTTTGGGGACAAAATCGAGTGGGGAGCTGGAAACACAATCACACAAGAAGGAATTCACTCCTTCCCAACTTTAAGGTAAGTAGATGTGTGTTCCCTTAAGTGTCTCCGGGTCTTGAACAAAGGGCCCTGTCCTCTCTATGGCACGAAAGGGATTTCTGTTTACTGGTTGGACCTCAAACAGGTTATCATTAGAGGAGCACTGACACTTAAGGATGCAGAGGTAACCCATGGGTAAAAAGGTAATTTGACCCAGCTGGTGTTACGAATACACGTGAAGGACTGACTTGCTGTTATTGGTCAATATCCATGGACACAAAAATATATCTGCAGTGAGAAGAGTGAAGTTGTGGTTCAATAGTGGAGTGAACCACAGTTAACGAAGATTGATTAACTTGTTTAATGTGTTTAGCCAATTAATCTCATATCGTTTGAGCGTCTGATCTGTAAGTTCATTAGGTCCAACCAGTAGCCCATAAAGGGTATTGAGGTAAATTTACTAAGGGAAGTAATATAATCTATGAAGATACATTATAATATAAAGTTTTATTATTATTAAACTTTATAATATAAATTTATTTTGAATATTGATTCAAAATTAATTTATGGGAGAATTAAATATTTGAAGGAGTTCAAATATTAAATTTAATATGAATTGGATTCATATTAAAACTAAAGGTTAAAATTAATGCACATTTGATGCACATTAAACTATAGTTATATGAGAGAGATATAATTGAATATGATTCAATTATGGGCTAAATTAAATATGTGATATTTAATTTAATAATTAATTAATTAATTTTATTTTATTTAATTAAATTGATTTCATTAAAACTATAGGTTTTGAGGAAAATACTCATTTAGTATGATTTAAATGAGTTGGTTGATTAAATGAGGATTTAATTAATTATTAGGTTATTTAATTAATTAATGATTTTGATTTAATTAATTAAATAAGGTTTAATTTAATTTAAATTAAACCAAACGATTTTTTTAGTGAAACTGATTGGATACGTGTCCATCATGTGTTGGTCTTCCCCTTCCTAACCGATAGGCTACACGTCTGGAGTGGTTATTGTGCATCTCCCTAATTAGGCGTGGGCTTCAGTTTTGTAGAGTGTGCTCTCATTATGCAATTTTTCGTCCATAGAATTCTCTCAAGAAAAAAAAAGGGTTTCTCCCAAAATTCCCTTAACCAAAAGGTTCCTACAAGCCTCTTCCTCAATTATTCCTAGGAGATATACTGGTGCAACTTATTGGTGGTGTTCTTAGCCTGATTTGTAGAGTAGAGGACCTTCCAGGTGATTTAGAGATTTTTGATCAGAGTCACAACGAGAGTAAGTTCCCTCTGATCATTTTCTTCCCTGTATCTAATCTAGGATTAAATTCTAGATTTAATTTTTTTTTAATGAAGAGTATGTTTAGCCTTAAATTACAGTATATTGATTTATTTGTGTATGTTGTAATTTTGCCAACGTGTGGTATATTAATCCTAATTAAAAACAAAGTAGTTGGTCTGATTTAATTCTGTTGTGCAAGGGTTTTTATCCCTTCAACAACGTCTTTCAACATTAGTATGACAAGGACATATGACGTCTTTGGACTTTTGTTGTTACGACGTTTCGTGGCCCAAGGACATATGATGTCGTTTCCACTTGGGCTCCTTTATTGCTACAACGTCTTTCAGCATTAGTACAAGGACATATGACGTCTTTGGACTTTTGTTGTTACGTCGTTCCTCGACCCAAGGATACATGATGTCATTCCCACTTGGGCTCTTTTACTACTGCAACATCTTTCAGCATTAGTACAAAGACATATGATGTCTTTGGACTTTTGTTGTTACAACGTTCCTCGGCCCAAGGACACATGATGTCATTCCCACTCGGGCTCCTTTACTGCTACAACATCTTTCAACATTAGTTTGAAGGTTTTGCTCTGTTGTTTATGGTTGCAGCTTCTTAAGCTGTGTTGCTTCGTTGTGCCTTCTCTAAGTTTGAAAGTTCTGCTTCCCTGTAAACATTGCAGCAAAACCTTCGAACTTGAAGAAGGAACAGTAGGAGAGCACATGAGAGCCTTCAAACTTGGAGAAGAAATTGCGTAGTAACGTAGAGTGTGAAAACCTTTGAACTTGGAGAAGAAGTAACATAGCAATATATAGTTGAGAACCCTCAAACTTGGAGAAGGGACAACACAGTAGTGTACAGTGTAAAAAGCTTCAAACATGGAAAAGGAGCAACATAGCAACGTAGCAACGTGCAACGTAAGAACCTTCAAACTTCGAGAGAAGAAACTGTAGCGAAGCAGTGTCAGAACCTTCGAACTTGGAGTAGGAATTGCAACGACGTACAACGTGAGAACCTTCGAATTTTGAGAAAAGAACTTTGAATTTTGAGAAGGAAGCAACATAGTGTGAGAACTTTCGAACTTGGCGAAGGAAGCAACGCAGCGAGAGAACCTTCTGTTGGGTTTTATGCCCTAAAACTCGTAGATAGTGAATGTAACGGTTGACCAATAATTAATGAAATAATATTGATATATTTTTCCATTAAATGTTGTTAGTTATATTATATGTTTTGTTTGCCGATAGTTATATTATGTTCGCCCTTGCCCAAAATAACCCTAATCCAATAAACTATACATCCTAGTGAAGGGATAAAAGCCCCACGCAGCGGAAAGTATTACCGATCCTACTTAGAGTCTTAGATTCTAATTGAAATACCAATACAATATGCAAAATATTACAACAATAAATCTATATTTAATGGGTTGTGCATAGGCTATAAACATGCTAAAAAATCAACGAGATTGATCCTAGTGATCAAGGATTTCATAGAAAACTTACTTTTGTAGAAAACTTTGATCAATTCGCCTTTTCTTGCCAATAAGATTGAAAACGCAGCAACCCTCTTGTGCGAACACCACCAATTGGCTACACCGGTATATCTCTAAGACTTCTTGAAGCAGGAGACTTGTGGGAGTCTTTTTGGAGAGATCTTTGAGAGAAGGAGAGACAATGGGATACCTTTCACCCCACCCCAGGGGTCCTATATATAGTAAAGGCCGAGACATTTTTCCTAATAGGAAAAGGAAGACCTTTTTCCTAATAGGAAGAGGTCTCTAATTTTAATAAATAATTAATTAATTACCCAATTAAAAATCATATACTTAATCTTAAGGATTTTAATAAACTTAAAATTAATATGAATCCAATTCATATTAAATTTATTTGAACTCTTTCAAATATTTTCTCTCCATAATTAATTTTTGAAATTAATTATAAAGTTTCATAAACTTTATATTATAATGCATCAATATACATTATATGATTTCCCAAATAAATTGAACACTTTCGATTTATAATTTATATTTATTTGCTTCAAGTCTTTTTACGAGCTACCAGTGGGACCTAATGGACCTACAAATCAGAAGATCCAACAATACGAGACTAATCCTACCATTTCAGGGGCAAGACCGAATGGGGGCTGGGAACATAACAGTACAAGATGGAATTAACTCCTTCCCCTATTGGGGAAGTACATGTGTGTTCCCTTAAGGGTTGATTCCGGGGCTTGAACAAAGGCACGCCGTCCTCTCTTTGCCTGAGAGGAACTTCTGTTTAGTGGTTAGACCCTAAACAACTTGTTCATTAGAGGAATCAGTGGTACTTAAGGAACCAGATGTAACCCAGGGGTAAAACGATAATTTGACCCGGTTGGTGTTACGAACAAACGTGAAGGATTTACTTACTGTTTGGTCGATATCCGTAGACACAGAAATATTCTACAGTGAGAAGAGTGCAGCTGTGGGTGTTTAGTGGAGTGACCCACAGTTAATGAATGTTGACTAATTTAGTTAATGGGTTTGGCCAATTAGTCTCGTATCGTTGGAGCTTCTGATCTGTAGGTCCATTAGGTCCCACTGGTAACTCGTAAAGAGACTTGAGGCAATTAAGAATAAATTGTAAATTGAATGTGTTCAATTTATTTGGGGAATCGTATAATGTATATTGATGCATTGTAATATAAAGTTTATGAAACCTTATAATATAATTTTTGAATTAATTTCAAAAATTAATTCTTGAGAGAAAATATTTGAAAGAGTTCAAATAAATTTAATATGAATTGGATTCATATTAATTTTAATAAAATCCCTACGATTAATAGGATTAGAATTATTTCTTACTTAGAATTAAAAATAGTTTTAATTGACTAAGTAGGAAAAACATTGCTATGATTATAAGAGAACTCCACAGGTAAAGTTTTGGCTACGGTTGGGGGAATTTAAGTTGACGGTTTACGGAACACCTCCTACCTGGGAACTAACCCGGAATACCGGAGTTGAATTAATCATAGTTAAATGTTAGCATGCAATGTCACTAGGTTTATTAAAAGTGTTTAATGCACCTAGATCTGTAGAGTAAAGACCTTACATTACTAAGGTTATAAGGGAACTCTCTCGGTAAAGTTTTGTCTAAGGTTGGGGGTATTTAAGTTGACGGTTTATGGAACACCTCCTACCTGGGAACTGACCCGAACATTGAGTTGAATTAACCATAATAGTGTTGACTTGCAATGTTGGGTTTATTAAAAGAAGTTTAATTCACCTAAAACATTGCGGTTAAATACTTTCCATAATTGTTATAATAGGATCAGACTTAGATAGATTGACTTAGCCAAATTCTATCTAAGATAAACAACCCTAAATTAACCTTATGACATTTTAAGTGGGAGAAAAATTTCAAAACGAGATTTAAGTCAAGTTTTGCTCCCATGTCCCTATATTCACAACGTGAGGTTCATGCTTGGCTTCGAGTCGCCTTAGGAGCGGCCTCCCTTCGAAAAGTTTTTGCATGAATCAATAACAAGGTGGATGGGAAAAATGTTTAGAGTAAGTGGGATCGGGACACATGTCAACGTATCCCTCGGTCTCCACCCCTAGTCCACATAGTGAGAGTCCTATGATCCGCCTGCAGGTTGTCCTGGCGCAACCATCCCTTCGGAGGGCCTGATCATAGGATTCGGAACATCGTGAACTCCTGAATAGGATAGGAACTCTTAGGCTAATTACCAATAGTTGTCTTTCCCTTCGGTAGCGTGTTAGTGCATGCCTCTGAGATCTATTAACAAATCCTTGACTGAACAACGGTGGCTAATGTCTATAGGAATATGAGTTATCCTAGAATTAGAATTAGCTGAGAAACGTCGCACTTCAGAGGAGGAGTGCCTGATCACCCTTCGGTGGCTGATATTCTAAACCTCTGAAACATCGTTGCAAAACTAAATCAATAGTTTTAGGGTTCTGTGATTGTCTGTTTTGCTAAATTGATTGGATTGTATTCAATTGTTTGCTTGTATGATGGGTTAAGGCCAAGATAACTAATACGGTCATTGTTTGTTTAAATTTTAGCAATGTCTTCCTCAATTGTCTCCCTGCTTAAAAATGAGAAATTAACCAACGAAAATTACGCTACGTGGAAGTCGAACCTGAATACGATTCTTGTTGTCGATGATCTGCGGTTCGTCTTAACGGAGGATTGTTCTCCAACCCCTACTCGTAATGCATCCCAAGCAGTTACTGATGCTTATGACAGCTGAACAAGGGCTAATGATAAGGCTCGCGTGTATATCTTGGCCAGCTTATCTGAAGTTTTGGCTAAAAGGCATGAGGGCTTGGTAACAGCGAGGGAGATTATGAAATCTCTCCAGGATATGTTTGGACAACCGTCCTACCAACTCCACCATGACGCTCTCAAATACGTTTATAGCTACCGCATGAAAGAGGGCACGTCTGTTCCGGAGCATGTCCTGGATATGATGGTCCAATCCAACGTGGCAGAAGTAAACGGGGCGGTCATAGATGAGCGTAGTCAGGTTGCATTCAAGAGTTTTCTACAGTTTTGAAGCAATGTAATGATGAATAAAATAGCATTCAACCTGACTAGCCTCCTGAATGAGCTACAACTCTATCAGTCTCTTCTTAAGAACAAGGGACAGATAAAAGGAGAGGCAAACGTTGTTCACTCTAAAAGAAAGTTCGAGAAGGGTTCATCCTCTGAAACTAAATCTTTAGCCACTTCTTCAAAGAAAACTCAGAAGAAGAAAGGAAACAAGGGGAAAGCTTTTGGTACTACTGCTAAAAGCAAGGGAAAAGTCAAAGTTGTGGCAGACAAGGGCAAGTGTTTCCACTGCAATGTAGATGGACACTGGAAGATAAACTACCCAAAGTACCTTGCTGAGAAAAAGAAGGAAAAGGAAGGTAAATTTGATTTACTAGTTTTAGAAACATGCCTAGTAGAACATGATGAGTTTACCTTGATACTTGATTCAGGAGAACTAATCATGTTTGCTCTTCTTTTCAGGAAAATAATTCCTTTCGGCAGTTGAACGATGGGGAAATGACACTCAGGGTCAGAACTGGAGAAGTCATTTCAGCTAAAGCAGTGGTTTATGCATGTATTAAGTCCAACCGAAAAAAAAGCACTTTTAAATCACGAATTATTTAAAACTGCTGAAACTCAAAGGAAAAGGCAAAAGATTTCTCCAACAAGTAACAATACTCATCTTTGGCATTTTAGACTTGGTCATATAAACATCGATAGAATCGGTCGGTTGGTAAAGAATGGACTTCTAAGCAAGTTAGAAGATGATTCACTACCACCTTGTGAATCTTGTCTCAAGGGAAAAATGACCAAGAGACCCTTTACTGGAAAAGGTTAAGAGCCAAAGAACCCTTAAAGTTAATACATTTGCATCTGTGTGGTCCAATGAATGTAAAAGCTCGAGGAGGGTACGAATATTTCATCTCATTTATAGATGATTATTCAAGATATGGTTACTTGTACCTAATGGGACATAAGTCTGAAGCCCTTGAAAAGTTTAAGGAGTTTAAGGCTGAAGTTGAAAACCTATCAGGTAAATCTATTAAAGTCCTTCGATCTGATCGAGGAGGGGAGTATATGGATCGATGATTCCAGGATTATATAATAGAACATGGAATCCAATCTCAACTCTCAGCCCCTGGTACACCTCAGCAGAATGGTGTATCAGAAAAGAGAAATAGAACCTTGTTAGACATGGTTCGATCAATGATGAGTTATGCTCAATTGCCTAGCCCGTTTTGGGGGTATGCAGTCGAGACTGTAATACACATCTTGAACAATGTTCCCTCGAAAAGTGTTTCAGAAACGCCTTTCAAATTATGGAAGGGGCGTAAACCTAGTTTGCGTCACCTTCGCATCTGGGGTTGTCCAGCACACGTGCTTGTGACAAATCCTAAGAAACTGGAACCTCGTTCAAAACTGTGCCAGTTTGTTGGTTACTGTTGGGTTCCTAGAGTGAGTAAAAATGTGGTATAAAAGGACTCTAGAACTCTGTGCAAGTATACACACAGTCCGCAACAAGTAATAAGTATTATCAATCCAAGGCCTGAACTAGCTTCCACTTTATCTATTTTGTTTAGTTTTTCAATGGTTTCAAAAGTGGTAAAAATGATTGGTTTTTGATAGAATGCTGAAGCAAAAGAAATGACAGAATAGAAAGTAAACTAATAGGCAGACAGATTAGAAACAGGCTCTGGTCAGGATTTAGTAATTGTTTAAAAAGATGCTCTAGCAATATGATTGATCATGCAAAACTCTTGCAGTCTTATTAGCAGATTCCGAATCTTTTGGAATGTGTTTCAACCCCAATGAAGTACTACCAATCAGGCACTAGGCAACTGGCTATCCCTAGCTCAGTCATTGGCGTTCACCAATACACAATGATCTAGTGTGATTAATCGCTACACACTCCCTAAATCATCCCTGAAACTAGAGAGAGGTATTCATACCGGCTGGCCAGACGGGCATAAAATATAAATGAACACAACAATTAATCAAGATGCATTAATCAATATTTATTACTAGAATTAAGCACGACAATCACATTATACCTAACCAACGCCTAAGCTACTTAGTTCATAAGATGCATGGAAACGCAAGTTACAATCTGAGTAAGCATGTCCATAATTACAAGATAATAAAAGGAAATATTAATCTACTCGATCCGCTTGCAAATGATGGTCTTCTTGATGGACTCCAATTTCGCTCCTCTATTCGGCTCCCAAAGGTGGAAGTAACTCTCCAAGAATGAAGTGTTTTCTCCCAAAAGTTGAATGGATTTGACTTGGGCGGCTACCTCCTTTTATAGAGTTGAGGAAAGCTTGACTTAGGTTGACATAGACACGTGGATGGTTCTCCCTTCTCCTTTATCCCGAAAATAACTCAATAGAATTCGGTTCATTAAGTTGGCTAACGAACTGTGACGTGGCAGTTTTGCTCCCAGCTTTGCTGCAGCCCAGAATTTGCTCTCTCCAGTCGCCCAGCAACATATTCTGCATAAAATAACTTCCAAAGCTTTCATTCTTCCAAATGGGTTAAAACATATAATCTTCATCTAAAACCAACCCTATTAAGCACAAAAGACACACAAATACCTATAGAAATGAGGCCGAAATAACTACCTTTTGGACAGTTATCAGACCCCCAAACTTGAACTATTGCGCGTCCCGAGCAACACTAACCAACTTTTCCTTAAGAATTCAAAACGTTAGACAAAGAATAGCTTAATCAAACCAGACAATTCGACACTACCTTCAACCTTTACCTGAGCACTTTGCAAAACCAAGCTCTGCTGCAGCAAAACAATTCTTCCGGTATGGACAAATAATCACCACTTTCAGCTTAATTCTAAGAACTTACCACAACCTAACTCTATTATCAGACACATTAGAACACACATTTTCTTTAAGGAGTTTATATTCTTGTTTTTCAGACTTTAAGCAGCCCTACAGTCATAAGCTCTTAAGCATGGGATGACCCACTTTATGGTGCAGTATACCCTTGCCTCAAACTCATCACCAACTAGACTAAATATTCTTTGAAAAGCTCAAAAATCCTTAGTTATTTTATCTATTCCCCTCAGAATTGCGACATTTTATGATGAAGCTCACCTAAGTTCTGGGAGACAAAAAAACTGCTAGATCATCATTCATCCTTCAAAACTTCTGCTCCATGAATTTTCTCAGCAAAATTTTCAACAATCGATTTTTTTCAGCAAATACTAATTTTTTCATTTTTCCTATTTTCTAGGTCATCTTTTGACGCGAAGACAGATTGTGGGTATCACAAATGTCCCCGGTTACTCAACATCCTAGCAAATTTTTACTTGAAGGAGAGGAATGCTCGAGCAAAACAATTGGAGTAGCAAAAAGTCCCCCAAACTTGAATTATTCATTGTCCCTAATGAATCATTAATTTTGCAATTATACGCCTAAACTTAAATTTTTCTATCAGAATTTTAAACTGAGCGTGAGACTAGAACTAAGCTTAAAGTGGATCATATAAGTCGACACTACCTCCAGAATCTTCTTTGCCGCAGCAACAGACAGGGCTAGAAGAAATGCTCAAGTAAAAGGTGTCTGGAGATCAGAATACCTTGATCTAACTAAGCTTAACCGATCCAAGCTTCAAAATTCAGAAGAAATTAGTTAAGTTAGGAATGCTCAGTGCTCATAGAACAAAAACATCTAGGAAATTTCATTAAAAACATGAATAGAAATTACATAAGCAGAGATATAATTTTTAGAAGCAGAACAATTAAAAAAAAACAAGCAAACATAACAGCAAGAAGGGCCAAACATGCACGAGCAAACAAAATTGGAAAAACAAAAGTAATGCTCGCTCCATATCATCACATCAGTCAGTCTTCCTAACCCTGCTCTTCATCATCCCCCTCTTCTCTCTCAACAGGTGGGGGTGGTATCCAAGGATTCAACAGATCATCAGGGAATATTGGAAAGGTCGGATATGGTTTTGAAAAATTCGCTTGTAAGGCCCCTATCAGTGCAACATCCCTCATTTTCACATATTTCTAGAAGGTTTGAAATTGCCTTTCAGCAAACTCCATCCTACTGGAATGCAGCTGTAATTGCTCCTGCATTTGGTGGATGTCGCACACCAAACCTCCTTGGTGTGCTTCCTGCGTCCTTTGAAGCCTAGCCAAATTTGGTCTGTCGATTATTCCCTTGTCTATTAAAGTCACATCATCCTCACTCTCTGGCACCCCTACCCTTTGACATAGCATCGTGATAGTGTTGGGGAAAAACAACTTCCCCACCTTTTTCCTCTAGCAGTCAAGAATCTCAGAAGAAATTATTTTACCCACATCAATACTCATCGAACAAAGAATGGCAAAGGCAAGCAAAACCCGATCTCGAGACACCGTTGAGTCGTGAGTTGTCGGGAGTAAGCGCAGCTTGATGAAACCCATCCACGTATTGGCCTCGCTCTTCAGATAAGCAACCTGAAATGTGCGTTTTTCCGTCTTCGACAATCTCCACTGGGCCCCCTCGATGCCAACCTCTTGGACAACCGCATTTAATTAATCGCTAGAGGGTGCTACTACCATCTCATTAAAGCGTGTGTGCGGAAAGTCCAGAAGGTTGAACAAAGAATTAATAGCTCTTGGGCTCCAGTCAACGGCCACTTCTCGGACGATGGCCTGAAATTCCTCTTGGTTGTCAATATTTGCATAAAATTCTCGAACAATGTTGGAATTAACAGGCTCTTACTTTGAAAAAAATTGACTCCAACCAAGGTTCGCTATCCCAGTCCTCAAGAACCGTGGTAGCTCATCGCCAAAGCCTCGTTCAAACAAGAGGTCACATCTCAGTATTTCTTGGTATTTTGCCCAAGCAAGGTCATTGATGAAGCGAATGTATGGTAACCATGGTTCCTCAGCATTGAGATCTTCAACCTCAATCGATGCCTCAGCAATACCCTTGCCCTTGTCTTCCCTTCGTTTGAGCAAAATCTTTTCCTCCGCCTTCTTCTCTTCTTCCTCTCTTGTCTTGTCCTCAACTTCCTTCTTTTCTCGTTCTTCTCTTTCTACATTCTCTCGTTCAGAGTCGGTGGTTGGAGGCGAGGGAGTATCCGTTCAGACTACCCTGACGCGGCCCGCCTTTCGCTTAATGCGACGACGTTTTGGTACTTCTGGCATGATCACCTCCACTCGAGCCTCCTGAACTGTCTCATTTCCAGTCGCAGCCTCTGCCTGCTTTTCTTGCACCTCGCCATCCTGACTTTTTTGATTCTCTTCACTATTTCCTTCTTGCATTCTTTCTGTATCCACTACTATCTGCTCAGCTTGCTCTAGATTTTGTTCCTCTGGTTCCTTCGAATCTTCTTCAACTGCAGCAACATCCTCCACAACCTTCTGCACAGCTTCTTGATCCTCAATCCTCTGTTGTCGTCTCCTTTTCTTGGTTTCTTTCTCCTCTGGCGTTCTTTTTTTCTTCGTTTTTACCTTATGAACTTCAGGGGGGACAGGTACCTCTTCTTCCTCACTCTCTCTCTCTTTTCTTGCTCTCGTTTTTGCCATTGGAGACGTAAAGAAAGCTCGTCGTACACAGGGAAAGAAGGAGAGATACGACAGTAAAGGAATGAAACACAAAGTTAGAGTGAAAAGAAACTCACCGAAGTCGTTCAAAACCACATGCAATCTTGAAATTTAAATCCATCAACGGTAAATTTCTAAATTACAATCGCCCATGGTAAATCATCATGTGCTGTCCAACAGCAAGCCCTTGGATCATCTCTGTGGGACACGTGGCTTCATCAGATGACACATGCACATTTACCTGTTAATAGAAAATTCAAAAACGAAACGGTAAAAATACTAAATTAACAATGAAACCCCTCCTATTCGGACGGTTTGCTTTAGCCATAATTTTGCCACAACAACCTTCTGAACAAAAGATTACCTGAAGAATCATGGATACGGACTTTAAATTCAAAATCAAAGATCACATCATTAAATTTGAATTTAAATAAACCGATCAAACCAAATCTTATCTTTTATTTTTAATTGAAGCCGAATAAATTAGAGAAAATCTTTATTAAACCTAAACTAATCAAAATTAAAATAACTGAAAATAAAATCTAAATCTAAACAAAAATCTAATAAAATCTAATTTAAACTAATTAAAAGATAATTCAATAAATAAATAAACCGAAAATAAAATCCAACAAAATAAAATAAAATCCAAATCGACATAGATAAAATCTAAAATAAATTCTACGGAATTAAAAATAACAATGGACTAAAAATAAATCATGCAAAATTTAAACGAACGAAATCTAAAATACTCGAAATTAAAAATAAATCAGCGAAAAATCAAAACAAACACTAGGAGCTTAAAATATTGCTCTGTGAAATGCTCCCGCAAACATCTTGCTTTCTCAATCTTCAACCAACTTTAGGGAAGGATACTTCGTCTAAAACTCCTCTCCCCAATAATGTTTCACACGTTGTCCATTCACTTTAAACACTCTCCAATCTTTTTCATCTTGCAAAGTAATTGCTCCATGGGGGAAAACCTCAATCACAATAAATGGCCCTGACCATTTAGATTTTAGCTTCCCAGGAAATAATTTCAATCTAGAATTATAAAGCAAAACTTTCTGACCTTTGACAAACTCTTTAGATTTAATTTTCTTGTCATGCCACAACTTAGTACTTTCTTTATACATTCTCGAATTTTCATAAGAGAACTGGCGAAATTCCTCTAATTCATTAAGCTGCAATATTCTTATTCCTTCTGCACGACTAAGATAAAAATTTAACTTTTTCAAAGCCCAAAACGTTTTATGCTCTAACTCTAAGGGTAAATGAAAAGCTTTCCCATATACTAACCTATAGGAAGACATACCTAGATGAGTCTTATAGGCTGTCCTATAAGCCCAAAGAGCCTCATCCAACCTAAAAGACTGATCCTTTCTAGATGGATGGACTATTTTCTCTAGAATAGCTTTAATTTCCCTATTACTAATTTCAGCTTGACCATTTGCTTGTGGGTGATAAGGGGTAGCTATCCTATGCTTAATCTCATACTTAGCTAAAAGCTTAGTTAAGATATCATTAACAAAATGTGTACCCTCATCACTCACTAGAGCTCTAGGTGTCCCAAACCGAGCAAAGATGTGCGACTGAAGAAACCTTGCTACTGTCTTGGCATCACTCTGATGGCATGTGATGGCCTCCACCCACTTGGACACGTAATCAACTGCCAATAAGATAAAAACATTACCATTAGAAGGGGAAATGGCCCCATAAAATCAATACCCCATACATCGAATAATTCAAATTCTAAGATGTAAATAAGAGGCATTTCATCTCTAGGTCATAAGTTTCCTCTCCTTTGGCAAGCATCAAATTGCTTGTAAAACCAATGGGCATCCTTAAATAATGTAGGCTAAAAGAATCCACAATGCATAATCCTCATAGTCGTCCTCTGACCGCTGAAATGACCTCCATACGGCGAAGAGTGATATTGCTCCAGGATTTCCTTTGCTTCATCACCTGAAACACACCTACGAATAATACCGTCAGAGCATTGCTTATACATAAATGACTCATCCCAATAGAAAAATTTTGCATCATGCTTAAACTTTTTATTCTGCCTCCAATCCATGTCAATAGGAGTGACTCCCTTTACCAAAAAGTTGGCAATATCAGCATACCAAGGGACATCCCTGACTACCTTTACCTCAACAACAAAGAGCTATTCATCCGGAAAAGCATTTGAAATGGCAGTTTGCTTCAACAAAGCTGATGATGGAACAAGATGAGACAAGTGATCTGCAATGTGTTTCAACCCCAATGAAGTACTACCAATCAAGCTCTAGGCAACTGGCTATCCCTAGCTCAGTCACTAGCGTTCACCAATACACAATGATCTAGTGTGATTAATCGCTACACACTCCCTAAATCATCCCTAAAAATAGAGGGAGGTATTCATACCAGCTGGCAAGGCGGGCATAAAATATCAATGAACACAATAATTAACCAAGATGCATTAATCAATATTTATTACTAGAATTAAGCATGGCAATCAAATTATACCTAACCAACGCCTAAGCTACTTAGTTCATAAGATGCATGGAAACGCAAGTTACAATCTGTGTAAGCATGTCCATAATTACAAGATAATAAAAGGAAATATTAATCTTCTCGATCAGCTTGCAAATGATGGTCTTCTTGATGGACTCCAATTTCGCTCCTGTATTCTACTCCCAAAGGTGGAAGTAACTCTCCAAGAATGGAGTGTTTTCTCCCAAAAGTGGAATGGATTTGACTTGGGCGGCTACCTCCTTTTATAGAGTTGAGGAAAGCTTGAATTAGGTTGACCTAGACACGTGGATGGCTCTCCTTGCTCCTTTATCCCGAAAATAACTCAACAGAATTCGATTCATTAAGTTGGCTAACGAACTGTGACATGGCAGTTTTTCTCCCAGCTTTGCTGCAGCATAGAATTTGCTCCCTCCAATCGCCCAGCAACATATTCTGCATAAAATAACTTCCGAAGCTTCCATTCTTCCAAATGGGTTAAAACATATAATATTCATCTAAAACCAACCCTATTAAGAACAAAAGACAAACAAATCCTTATAGAAATGAGGCTTAAATAACTACCTTTTCGACAGTTATCAATTACCCTAAAGAAACGAGAGGTTGTTATTTCTACGACTCACAAGAAAACAAGGTGATTGTATCGACAAACGCCATCTTCTTAGAGGAAGACCACATGAGGGATCATAAACCACGCAACAAAATAATATTAGGAGAAGCTATTGAAGAATCACCAAGAGTTGTTGATGAAGTTGGACCTTCAACAAGGGCTGGTGAAGGAACTAATTCTTCAGATGCATCCAGTCCATCTCAAACGTTGAGAATGCCTCGACGCAGTGGGAGGGTTGTATTACAACCGGATCGCTACTTGGGTTTAACTGAAACTCAGGTTGTCATACCTAATGATGGGACTGAGGATCCATTGTCCTATCGACAGACAATGAATGACGAAGATAAGGATGAATGGGTCAAAGCCATGAACCTGGAAATGGAGTCAATGCACTCCAATTCTGTATGGGAACTCGCAGATCTACCAAATGGGGTAAAACCCATAGGGTGCAAATTGATCTATGATAACTCTCCAAAAGGTAGTTATTTAGGCCTCATTTCTATAGGGATTTGTGTGTCTTTTGAGCCTAATAGGGTTGCTTTTAGATATATACTATATGATTTAACCCATTTGGAAGAATGGAAGCTTTGAAAATTATTTTGTGCAGAATATGTTGCTGGGTGACTTGAGGGAGCAAATTTTGTGCTTGAGCAAAGCTGGGAGCAAAACTGCCACGTCACAGTTCGTAATCCATTTTAATAAAGTGGCGTTAGCTGATTTATTTATGGATCTAAGAAGCTTGGAAAGCCTGCCATGTGTCGAATTTAACCTAATTAGGTTAAACCTCATCTTATAAAAGGAGGAGCCGTCAAAGCTAAAGTTATTCACCACTTGGAGACCGAATCAATCAGTCGGAGGCCGAATTGACGGCAAAGTGGAGATCTAAGAAGACCATTTGCGATTCAACTCAAGAAGACGAAGTTCTTCCATGTTCTTGGTGGTTTGGAACAGCCGTTTCATCTCCCCAATTACTAATAGGATTAGTATTTCTTGTGTATTTTGCATTATGGATGTGCTTATCGAGATTGTAACGTGTTTTATGTTTTCAATCATAAACTAATTGCTTTGTAGGCATGGGTTAAGAATTATGTGATTGTTATATTTATAAAATCTGGAAATTCTATTTGATTATGTCATCTTGAATTATTGTTGATCTTTAATTTCATTATGTGCCCGCCTAGCTAGCCGGTATGTATAGCTTCTCCTTGTTTCAGGGATGATTTAGGAGTTGTGTGGCAATGATTCACACTAGATCATTGTGTATTGGTGAACACCAGTGACTGAGTTAGGGATAGTCAGTTGCTTAGTGCTTGATCGGTAGAGCTTCATTGGAGTTGAAACATATTCCAAAAAACCCGGAGTTCCAGGAGGATCCTGCTGATAATACTGCAGGAGATTGACGGATCAAAAGAATTGCTGGAGCATATTTATAACAATTACAGAAGTCTTAACCTGTGTCTGTTTCCATTCTGTTTTCTCTAGTCGTAATCATTTACTGCTTTCGTATATCTTTTGTTTCAGCATTTTAAAAACCTAAATCAATTTAACCACCCTTTTGAAATCACTAAAAAGGTAAATTAAATCAATAGAGGTAGGCGTTTCAAGACCTTGTGGATACGATAAATACTTATCACTTGCTACTAGATTGTGTATACTTGCACAGTAATCTGGAGTTAATTTATCTCATATTTTTAATCACTTCAGAATTGCAACAATCTATAAGAGAAAAAGAGATGCAGCTGGAAAGGTACAAACCTTCAAAGCTAAACTAGTGGCAAAGGGTTATACCCAAAAGGAAGGGGTTGACTATGAGGAAACCTTTTCTCCTGTAGCCATGTTAAAGTCCATAAGAATTCTCTTATCCATAGCCACATATTATGACTATGAAATATGGCAAATGGACGTCAAGACTGCCTTTTTGAATGGTAATCTCGAAGAGAATATCTTCATGTCTCAACCCGAAGGGTTCATAGCCTAAGGTCAGGAACAAAAGGTTTGTAAGCTCAATTGATCCATTTATGGATTGAAACAAGCGTCAAGATCATGGAACATTAGATTTGATACTACAGTCAAATCTTTTGGTTTTGACCAAAATGTTGATGAGTCTTGTGTGTATAAGAAAGTCAACAAAAGGAAAATAGTTTTTCTAATACTTTATGTAGACGATATCCTACTCATTGGGAATTTTGTATGATACCTCACTGGCATTAAGAAATGGCTAGCAGCCCAATTCCAAATGAAAGATCTGTTGGGTTTTATGTCCTAAAACTCGTAGATAGTAAATGTACTTTTGACCGAACATTAATAAAAGTAATGTATTATTCAATGTTTGTATTATATCTTGTCTTAATAACCCTAATCCAATAAACTAAACATCCAAGGCTAATAGAATGAAGCTTGAACTAGTGTGTAGGGACATACGGGGATCTATGTTCAAGTTTTAGCCTAAAGGGTTTGTAGTATAGGGATAAGGTTAGGTACCTTGTCCTGCTGACACTATGGATACGTCCCGCTTTGTATATTGATACAAACGTATTGATCCAACGCGTTCATGTAGTTGACATGCGAGTGGGGGTATCCTGTGCAATGAGTTTGCACAAAGACCGGACCGCGAAATAGTTAACCACTAACTGTAACACCGTTAGTTAGCTCGGTTTCTATTTCAATAGGATGACCTAGGCAACTTGGCCTTAATCCTGAGGGGATTATGGACTCCTGTCCATGAGGGATTGACCTTTGATTTGTACGGGTGAGAGTGGCCTGTTCGCCGACTCAATAAGCCTACCATTTTGGGGACGAGACCGAGTGGGGAGCTGGGAACGTAGTCCTACAAGATGGAATTCACTCCTTCCCGATATTAGGGTAAGTAGAGGTGTGTTCCCTTATGTGGTGTCTCCGGGTCTTGAACAATGAGCCCTACCCTCTTTATGGCACGAGAGGGATTTCTGTTTGTTGGTTGGACCACAAACAGGTTGTTCATTAAAGGAGCACTGGTACTTAAGGACCAAGAGGTAGCCTAGGGGTAAAACGGTAATTTGACCTAGCTGGGATACGAACACACGTGAAGGGCTAACTTGCTGTTGACGGTCGATATCTGTGGACACAGAAATATATCTGCAGTGAGAAGAGTGCAGCTGTGGTTCTATAGTGGAGCGAACCACAGTTAACGAACATTGATTAATTTGGTTAATGAGTTTAGCCAATTAATCTCACATCGTTGGAGCTTCTGATCTGTAGGTCCATTAGGTCCCACCGGTAGCTCTATAAGGGCGTTGAGGTAAATTTCTAAGGGAGAATTGAATATTCGAAGAGGTTCGAATAGTAAAATAAAATATGAATTTGATTCATATTATAAAACTATAGGTTATAATTAATGCACATTAGATGTACATTAATACTATAGTTTATTTTTGAGAGGAATATAATTAAATATGGGATATTTAATTATGATATTAATTAATTGGAGAATTAATTAATTATTTTTTTAATTCAGTTCAATTAAATTTGATTTAATTGAATTAGATTAAAACTTTAGGTTATGTGGGAATGTTATGTAAATATATGATTTACATTAATTATAATAATTAGTTAGTTTAATTGTTAAATTAATTATATTATTAAAAATTATTTAATAATTTTGAATTATTAATTAATTTTGTTGATCAGTTAGTTGAATTGATAAAGTCTTCCATTTAACTTGGGGTTTACGTGTGAAGGGGAGTTAAATTAGGGAGTGGGAAGTTTTATCGGTAGAATAACCACTTCCCAATATAATCCCATTCGTTGAGTTGGTTACGTAATTTTTTTCAGTCCACACACGCAATTCCCTCTCTCTCTCACTCTCCAGATCTCTCTACGATTTCTCTCAAGAATACAGAGAAGAAAAATACTCCTAACCCTTACAAAATTTCGCTCCCACAAGCACCAATCGCATATCCTTCAAGAGAATACCGGTGCAACCATTTGGTGGTGTTCGTGATTAATTTCCAGCGAAGAAAAGAGACTTTTGCTGCTGTTTTTGGGTGGAGAACCAAGGGATTTTGGTGAAACGGGTCAAGAACATCTTCAAAGGTATAGTGTTCTTGATCTTTGATCAATAGGATCCAATTTAGATTAGATCTAAATAGTATTCAGCATGTTTTATTATTAAAATTCAGTAGTTTTATATGATTTTACTGCTGTATTTTAATTTGCCAACGTAGGGTATTTTATTCCGAATTAAAAACTGAGTTAAGGTTCTTGGTCGTTTCCACTGCGCTAGGGCTTTAATCCCTGCAATTGGTATCCGAGCCTTCTCTGTATTTTAATTTGTGAATTAAAATTTGCGTTGGTTATAGGTGGGCTTTAATTGCATTATGAATCTTAATTTGCTATGAACAGGAGATTAATTGGCCTTAGATTTACAATTATTTTGATGCGATCAAATGTAAAGGCCCCTGCGTTTTTGGGCAATTAAATTGTAATTTGAGTCTCTGTAAGTCCAAGTCTAGTTTAGGCTGAAGAACGATGAAGATCGGGACCAAATTTGGCAAAAAACGGCGGAAAATGATGAACAATTGCAGCTGGAACAGTGCTGGAATTCCAGAAAATCGAAAAACAAAAAGGAAAATCAGACGGAAAAGCGCGTGCAACAGGTAGGGCTGACGTCAGCATTCACCACGCTGACGTCAGCGAGGCGCGGTTCAGGCGCAAGGAGGAGGCGCGGTCCAGCTCGTCCGGTTCGGTCTGCGTCACTCTCGTTCAGCCGCGGTTCGTTGACTGAAGCAGGGGTTCGTTGACCGGCTCGCCTGGGGTGGGGTTCGGTCAATTCTGGGCGGTTTTTGACCGATTTTTGACCTGGTTCGGTGGTTTTCCAGCTGGTCCAAGCGGTTTTGACCAATTTTTTGTGGTTTTGACCTGTTTTGGGTGGTTTTGGCACGTTTTGGAGCGGTTTTGGTCCGGTTCGGGGCTGCAGAAGGCTGTAATAGGATAGAATTTTGCTTTATTATTGTAATTTAGCTTTAATTTTATCCTAGGGGCCAATTAATCGGTTCATATGCTATTTTATATGTTTTATGGATGTCATATAAAATTAGAAATCACACCTTAGGTTATAAAGCATGCTCATGCATTTATGTATGTTATAATTAGATTATAATATATGATTGAAATGCATGGTTTGATTTTCATGAGTTTATTAATATATAGTTGAGTTATATTAAATTCATGAAAATGGAAAAGTATGATGCATGCAATTACATAGATTTAACATAAGAGTTATATTAAAATGAATTGTTTGCAGCATGCTACTATCATTTACCATTTTTTGGCAATAATTAATTGTTAATTTATTAAAAATGGAAATCAAGTTGCATTGAGCATGATACATCCATAGGTTAATATAAAAGTTCTATTAATTTTCATGCAGTGCAAAGTTCTATAGTTTTAATTTCATTAACTTGAATATGATTGTTAATTGTTTTTAAAACTATAGTATGCATGATTATAGGGCTAATCATTTAAAATTTTGAAATAGTTTAAAATTTATGATTAGAAACCGTCAATCTATAATCAAGATATGCAAGCTAACATATGATCTTAGGTTAAAATGAATTAATTTTAATGAGTTAAAATTAATTAGACCTAAGATCATTTTCTAATAGGTTTAGAAATTCTTACTTAGTTTTAAAATAGTTTTAATGAACTAAGTAGGACAACATTCCTGTGATTATAAGGGAACTCTACCAGTGAAGTTCTGTCTAAGGATTAGAGGTATTTAAGTTGACGGTATACGGAACACCTCCTACCTGGGAACTGATCTGGATCACCAGAGTTGAATTAATCTCAGGTTAATGTTAGAATAATGTCGCTAGGTTAATTAAATTTGTTTAATACACCTAGACATTAGGTCTTGTTATAATAGTTATAATAGGACTAGACTTAGATAAATGACTTAGCCGGATTTATCTAGGCCTAATCAAACCCTAAACTACCCGATAGGTTACTTTAGTGGGAGGAAAATTACAAAACTTGATTTAAATCGAGTTTTGCTCCTGCGTCCCTGTATAGTTCACACCGTGAGATCCATGCTCGACTTCGTGTCGTCGTAGAGCGGCCTCCCTTCGGAGAGTGTTTGCATGGGTCAATACCAAGGTGAATGTGGAAAGTAACTATAGTAAGTGGGAGTGGGACGCGTGTCAACGTATCCTTCGGTCTCCACCCCTAGGTCACAACGTGAGATTCCTATGATCCGCCTGTGTGTTGCCCTGGAGCAACCACCCCTTCGGAGGGCCTGATCATAGGATTCGGAACACCGTGAACTCCTGAATAGGATAGGGTCGCTTAGGCTAATTACCAACAATTGTCTTTCCTAACGGTAGCCTGTTGGTCCGTGCCTCTGAGATCTGAAAGTGGGAGGGTTACACTTACGGGGAAGAGTTAATTTGTTTACAAATCCTTGACCGAACAACGGTGGTTAATATCTATTGGAATATGAGTTATTCTGGTATTAAAAATTGACTGAGAAGAGTCTCATTTTAGAGGAGGAACAACTGATCACCCTTCGGTGGCTGTTCTTCTAAACCTCTAAAGCATCGTTGCGAAACACAATCATAGTTTTATTAGGGTTCTTTGATTGTTAGTTTGCAAAATTGATTGGATGTTTGCAATTGTTTGTATTGCTTGTGTGATGAGTTAAGGCAAAGATAACTAATACGGTCACTTGTTTGTTTTTTCAGCAATGTCTTCCTCAATTATTTCCTTGCTTCAAAATGAACAACTTACCGGCGAAAACTTTCCACAATGGAAATCGAATCTTAATACCATTCTCGTGGTTGAGGACTTAAGGTTCGTCTTAACGGAGGAATGTCCTCCTGTTCCCCCTCGCACTGCCACTCAGGCAGTAAAAGACGCATACGAACGCTGGACTAAGGCCAATGAAAAGGTCAAAGTCTATATACTGGTCAGCTTGTCTGAAGTATTGGCCAAGCGTTACGAGAACGTGGAAACTGCCAGGGAGATTATGAATTCCCTGCAGGAGATGTTTGGACTTTCGTCCTACCAGCTCTACCACGACGCCTTGAAGAACGTCTTCAATGCCAAGATGCTGGAAGGTCAATCTGTTCGGGAACACGTCCTGGACATGATTAACCAATTCAATATAGCTGAGGCGAATGGCGGGGTTGTCTGTGAGCGCAGTCAGGTTGCGTTCATCCTTCACTCGCTCTCTGCGAGCTATCTGTCTTTCAGGACGAACGCGAGCATGAATAAGATTCAGTTCAACCTGACTACCCTCCTCTCGGAGTTACAGATTTACGAGTCCTTCAGAAAAGCAAGGGCAAAAATGTGGTTAAAGGAGAGGCCAATGTGGCCCATTCGAGAAAGAAGTTCCTGAAGGGTTCATCCTCAGGGACTAAATTCGTACCCTAGGCTTCTTCATCGAAGCAGATACAGAAGAGGAAGGGAGACAAGGGGAAGGCTCCTACACAGGGTGTGCAAGGGAAGGGAAAGGCCAAGGTCGTGGCCGACAAAGGTAGGTGCTTCCACTGCAATGCACATGGTCATTGGAAGCGGAAATGTCCCTGTTACCTTGCTGAGAAGAGAAGAGAAAAAAAAGGTAAATTTGATTTACTTGTATTAGAGACTTGTCTCGTAGAACATGATGAGTTTGCCTGGATACTGGATTCAGGAGCCACTAATCATGTTTGTTCTGCTTTTCAGGGAAATGATTTCCAGCAGCTGGCAAACGGTGAAATGGCGCTCAAGGTTGGAACAAGAGACGTCGTTTCAGCTCGTGCAGTGGGAGCTGCAAAAATTATTTTTTAGAAATAAGTATTTAATTTTGGAGAACTTGTATTTGGTTCCTAGAATTAAAAGGAATCTTATTTCTGTATCTGCTTTACTTGAACAAGGTTACAATATTTCATTCTTACTTAATGAAGCTTTGATTTCTCGGAATGGAATTTATGTTTGTTCAGCTAAGCGTGAAAATAATTTGTTTGTGTTAAGACCAACTGATGCTAAGGCTATTTTAAGTCATGAAATGTTTAAAACAGCCGAAACGCAAAACAAAAGGCAAAAGGTTTCTCCTTTAAGTAACAACACGTTTCTTTGGCACCTTCGTCTCGGTCATATTAACATTGATCGGATCGATCGTTTGGTTAAAAATGGGTGTCTAACTGATATAGAAGATACATCTTTACCACCCTGTGAATCGTGTCTCGAGGGTAAAATGACCAAGAGGCCTTTTACTGGAAAAGGTTATAGGGCCAAAGAACCACTTGAACTGATACATTCGGATCTTTGTGGTCCAATGAATGTAAAGGCTCGAGGTGGTTATGAATATTTCATCTCTTTCATAGATGATTATTCTCGATACGGTTACTTGTACCTGATGGGCCATAAGTCTGAGGCTCTTGAAAAGTTCAAAGAGTTTAAGGCTGAGGTAGAAAACCTGTTAGGCAAAACGATTCAAACGCTTCGATTAGATCGATGTGGAGAGTATCTAGATCAGCGATTCAAGACTATATGATAGAACATGGAATCCAATCACAACTCTCAGCACCTGGTACACCTCAGCAGAATGGTGTATCAGAAAGGAGAAATAGAACCTTGTTGGACATGGTTCGATCCATGATGAGCTATGCTCAATTGCCTAGCTCGTTTTTGGGGTATGCAGTAGTGACTGCAGTACATATTCTAAACAACGTTCCCTCAAAGAGTGTTTCTGAAACTCCTTTTGAGCTATGGAAGGGGCGTAAACCTAGTTTGCGTTACTTTCGTATTTGGGGTTGTCCTGCACATGTGTTAGTGACAAATCCCAAGAAATTGGAACCTCGTACGAGAATATGCCAATTTGTTGGATACCCGAAAGAAACGAGAGGTGGTCTTTTCTACGACCCTCAAGATAATAAAGTATTTGCATCGACAAATGCAACTTTCTTGGAGGAAGACCACATTCGAGATCATAAACCACGAAGTAAGTTAGTATTAGGAGAAGCTACAGAAGGATCAACAAGAATTGTTGATGAACCTGGTCCTTCAACAAAAGCATCAACAAAAGTTGTTGGAGAATCCAGTTCTTCTCGTCAATCTAGTCCTCCTCACGTAGTGGGAGAGCTTCGACAACAGTGGGAGGGTTGTGACACAACCTAACCGATACTTGGGTTTAACAGAAACACAAGTAGTCATACCTGATGACGGCGTAGAAGATCCATTGTCTTATCGTCAGGCAATGAATGACGTAGATAAGGACGAGTGGGCCAAAGCCATGGACCTTGAGATGGAGCCTATGTACTTCAATCAAGTTTGGGAACTTGTAGATCCACCTGAAGGGGTTAAACCCATTGGGTGTAAATGGATCTATAAGATGAAAAGAGATGCTGCTGGGAAAGTACAGACTTTCAAAGCCAAACTTGTAGCAAAGGGTTATACCCAACGAGAAGGGGTGGATTATGAAGAAACTTTTTCTCCGGTTGCTATGCTTAAGTCCATAAGAATTCTCTTATCCATTGCCACGTTTTATGACTATGAAATATGGCAAATGGATGTCAAGACAGCTTTTTTGAATGGCAACCTTGACGAGAGTATTTTTATGTCTCAACCCGAAGGGTTCATAACCCAAGGTCAGGAGCAAAAGGTTTGCAAACTGAATCGATCCATTTATGGGTTGAAACAGGCCTCCCGATCTTGGAATATTAGATTTGATACTGCGATCAAATCTTTTGGCTTTGACCAGAATGTTGATGAGCCTTGTGTATACAAGAAGATCAACAAGAATAAAGTAGCTTTCCTCGTACTTTATGTTGACGACATCCTACTCATGGGGAATGATGTAGGATGTCTGTCTGACGTAAAAGAATGGCTAGCAGCTCAATTCCAAATGAAAGATTTGGGTGAGGCTCAGTATGTTCTTGGCATCCAGATTATTCGGGATAGAAAGAACAAAACACTAGCTCTGTCTCAAGCAATGTATATCGACAAGATGTTGGCCCGATATTCGATGCAGAACTCCAAGAAGGGCTTGTTGTCTTTCAGGCATGGGGTTCACCTGTCTAAGGAACAGTGTCCTAAGACACCTCAAGAAGTTGAGGATATGAGACGGATTCCCTATGCCTCTGCAGTAGGTAGCTTGATGTATGCCATGCTATGCACGAGGTCTGACATCTGTTATGCTGTAGGGATTGTCAGCAGATATCAGTCAAATCCAGGGTTAGACCACTGGACCGCCGTTAAAGGAATCCTCAAGTATCTTAGGAGAACGAGGGACTACATGCTGGTGTTTGGGGCTAAAGAGTTAGTTCTCACTGGATACACGGACTCTGACTTCCAGACTGACAAGGATTCTAGGAAATCTACGTCAGGGTCAGTTTTCACCCTTAACGGGGGAGCTGTAGTTTGGATAAGTATAAAGCAAGGATGCATAGCAGACTCCACGATGGAGGCTGAGTATGTAGCTGCTTGTGAAGCGGCTAAGGAAGCTGTTTGGCTAAGGAAATTCTTGACAGATTTGGAAGTTGTTCCAAATATGAACTTGCCCATTACGTTATACTGTGACAACAGTGGGGCTGTAGCCAATTCAAAGGAACCTTGCAGCCACAAACGAGGTAAACATATAGAGAGGAAGTATCATCTGATTCGAGAGATTGTGCAAAGAGGAGATGTGGTCGTGACCAAGATCGCTTCCGAGCACAACATTGTTGATCTGTTTACGAAAGCCCTCTCGGCTAAAGTGTTCAAGGGTCATCTAGAAAGTCTAGGTATGCGAGACATGTATATAGCGTAATGTAGGGCAAGTGGGAGATGTGTAATGGGTGTAAGGATGCCCTAGTTTATTGTATTTTGTATATTTACTTTTCATGTAATGTACAACATACATGTACCATTTCCAGCTTTGGATTATATTGTATATAATTTCCCTGTAACTTGAGTTTTAGTTCAAGTGGGAGTTTGTTGGGTTTTATGCCCTAAAACTTGTAGATAGTAAATGTACTTTTGACTGAACATTAATAAAAGTAATGTATTATTCAATGTTTGTATTATATCTTGTCTTAATAACCCTAATCCAATAAACTAAAAATCCAAGGCTAATAGAATGAAGCTTGAACTAGTGTGTAGGGACATACGGGGATCAATGTTCAAGTTTTAGCCTAAAGGGTTTGTAGTATAGGGATAAGGCTGGGTCCCTTGTCCTGGTGACACTATGGATACGGCTCACTTTGTATATTGATACAAACGTATTCATACAACGCGTTCATGTAGTTGACATGCGAGTGGGGGTATCTTGTGCAATGAGTTTGCACAAAGACCGGACCGCGAAATAGTTAACCACTAACTGTAACACCGTTAGTTAGCTCGGTTTCTATTTCAATAGGATGACCTAGGCAACTTGGCCTTAATCCTGAGGGGATTATGGACTCATGTCCATGAGGGATTGTCCTTTGATTTGTATGGGTGAGAGTGGCCTATTCTCCGACTCAATAAGCCTTCCATTTTGGGGACGAGACCGAGTGGGGAGCTGGGAACGTAGTCCTACAAGATGGAATTCACTCCTTCCCGATATTAGGGTAAGTAGAGGTGTGTTCCCTTAAGTGGTGTCTCCGGGTCTTGAACAATGGGCCCTACCCTTATTCTGGGACGAGAGGGATTTCTGTTTGCTGGTTGGACCACAAGCAGGTTGTTCATTAGAGGAGCACTGGTACTTAAGGACCAAGAGGTAGCCCAGGGGTAAAACGGTAATTTTACCTAGCTGGGATACGAACACACGTGAAGGGTTAACTTGTTGTTGACGGTCGATATCCGTGGACACAGAAATATATCTGCAGTGAGAAGAGTGCAGCTGTGGTTCTATAGTGGAGTGAACCACAGTTAATGAACATTGATTAATTTGGTTAATGAGTTTAGTCAATTAATCTCATATCGTTGGAGCTTCTGATCTGTAGGTCCATTAAGTCCCACCGGTAGCTCTATAAGGGCGTTGAGGTAAATTTCTAAGGGAGAATTGAATATTCGAAGAGGTTCGAATAGTAAAATAAAATATGAATTTGATTCATATTATAAAACTATAGGTCATAATTAATGCACATTAGATGTACATTAATACTATAGTTTATTTTTTAGAGGAATATAATTAAATATGGGATATTTAATTATGATATTAATTAATTGGAGAATTAATTAATTATTGTTTTAATTCAGTTCAATTAAATTTGATTTAATTGAATTAGATTAAAACTTTAGGTTATGTGGGAATGTTATGTAAATATATGATTTACATTAATTATAATAATTAGTTAGTTTAATTGTTAAATTAATTATATTATTAAAAATTAGTTAATAATTTTGAATTATTAATTAATTTTGTTGATCAGTTAGTTGAACTGATAAAGTCTTCCATTTAACTTGGGGTTTACGTGTGAAGGGGAGTTAAATTAGGGAGTGGGAAGTTTTATCGGTAGAATAACGACTTCCCAATATAATCCCATTCGTTGAGTTGGTTACGTAATTTTTTTCAGTCCACACACGCAATTCCCTCTCTCTCTCACTCTCCAGATCTCTCTACGATTTCTCTCAAGAATACAGAGAAGAAAAATACTCCTAACCCTTACAAATTTTTGCTCCCACAAGCACCAATCGCATATCCTTCAAGAGAATACCGGTGCAACCATTTGGTGGTGTTCGTGATTAATTTCCAGCGAAGAAAAGAGACTTTTGTTGCTGTTTTTGGGTGGAGAACCAAGGGATTTTGGTGAAACGGGTCAAAAACATCTTCAAAGGTACTACATGCTTGTGTATGGAGCTAAGGATTCGATTCTTACTGGATACACTGACTCTGACTTTAGGGCTGATAAGGATTCAAGGAAATCCACATCAGGGTCAGTATTCACCCTCAATGGAGGAGCAGTAGTTTGGAACAAGGATGCATAACAGACTCAACCATGGATGCTGAGTATGTAGCAGCTTGCGAAGCAGCTAATGAGGCAGTATGGCTTAGAAGTTCTTGATTGATTTGGAAGTGGTTCCGAATATGAACATGCCCATAACATTATACTGTGACAACAGTGGGGCTATAGCCAACTCAAAAGAACCTCGAATCCACAAATGGGGTATGCACATCGAGAGGAAGTATCACCTGATACGGGAGATTGTGCAATGAGGAGATGTGATCATCACTAAGATCGCTTCAGAGCACAACATCGCTGATTCATTTACGAAGTCTCTCACGGCTAAAGTGTTTGATTGTCATCTAGAGCGTCTAGGTCTACGAGATATGTATGCAATCTAATCTAGGGGAAGTGGGAGAAATGTATAACGGGTATAAGGATGCCCTAGTTTATTTTATTATTTTAATATACATGACATTTCCAGCTTTAGATTATTGCATTTACATCCCACTAACTAGTGTCTTAGTTCAAGTGGGAGTTTGTTGGGTTTTATGTCCTAAAACTCATAGATAGTGAATGTAACCGTTGACCGGATATTAATAAAATAATATTGATATTATTAGTTATTTTATATTTGTCTTTGCCTAAAATAACCCTAATCCTATAAACTAGACATCCTAGGCTGTAATATGAATCTTGAACTATATGTAGCAACATATGGGGATCATTGTTCAAGAAACAGCCTAAAAGGTCTATAGTATAGGGATAAGATTGGGTGTCTTATCCTGGTGACATTATGGATACAACCCACTTTGTATTTGATACAAACGCTATGATCCAACTCGTTCGTGTAAGAGACATGCGAGTGGAGGTATCCTATGCAATGAGTTTGCATAAGACCGGACCGCGAAAGAGTAACCACTGGTTATAACACCGTTAACTAGTTGGTTTTCTATTTCACTAGGACGACCTAGACAACTTAGTCTTAATCCTGAATTTATTATGGACTCCTGCTCATGAGGGATTGTCCTTTGATTTGTATGGGTGAGAGTGGCCAATACGCCGACTCAATAAGCCTACCATTTTGGGAATAAGACCGAATGGGGGAGCTGGGAATATAATCGTACAAGATGGAATTCACTCCTTCCTGACTTTAGGGAAGCAGATGAGTGTTCCCTTAAGTGGTGACTTCGAGTCTTGAACAAAGGGCCCTACCCTCTCAATGGCACGAGAGGGTTTTCTGTTTGATGGTTGGACCACAAACAGGTTGTTCATTAAAGGAGAACTGGTACTTAAGGAAATAGAAGTAACCCAGGGGTAAAACGGTAATTTGATCCAGCTGGTGTTACGAACACTCGTGAAGGACTAACTAGTCGCTACTGGTCTATACCCGTGGATACCGAAAATATGTCTGCAGTGAAAAGAGTGCAACTGTGAGTCTATAGTGGAATGTACACACAGTTAACGAATATTGATTAATTTGGTTAATGAGTTTGACCAATTAATCTCACATTGTTGGAGCTTCTGATCTGTAGGTCCATTAGGTCCCACTGGTAGCTCATAAAGTAATTTGAGGCAACTAAGTAATAAATGTAAATTGAAAATGTTCAATTTACTAAGGGAAACAATATAATATATATTGATATATTATTATGAGAGAAATTAATATTTGAAGTAATTCAAATATTAATATAAATTTGAGTCACATTAAATTTATGGAAGTTTGAAAGAGTTCAAATAATGAATTAATTAATTTTAAGGCCTAAAATCTATTTGGGAAAATTAATTAATTCAAGGCCGGAAATTAAATATGTGATATTTAATTGGTGGTTAATTAATTAAAGAATTCCTTAACCGGATATTAATCAATTATGGAAATAATTAATCACTTAAGGAAGTGATTAATCATTTATGGAAATGATCTAATCACTAATGGAAGTAATTAGTCATTTGTGGAAAAGATTAATCAATTATGGAATTGATTGATCATGGATTGATTAAATAAGGAATAAGATTGAATCAATTTTGGAAAAGATTGATTTAATTGAATATTTTATTCATGGCCTCTCTTCTATAAATAGAACACTAGACCTAATTGGTTAAGTACTCTCCTCTTGCTCTTAGACTCGCAAGACAAGACCTATAATTCTCTCTAGCCTCCCTCTTAGAGAAAGACTCCCACAAGTCTTTTGCCTCATAGACTTAGAGACATACCGGTGTAACTTCTGTGGTTATTGTGTCATTCAAGAAGAAATTTCCAGCGATTAAAAGACAAGAGTGTTGCTGCGTTTTTGTCCGTTGGAGCGTCGTTGGCGAAGAACGGACAAGTCTACAACAAAGGTTTGTAACGGTTCTTTCCCTTTTCTTTAGAAAAGCATGAAAATAAATTTAGATTTATTTTTAGCATGTTTATAACATTTTTCCAAAAAACTTTAAAGTATGTTTAAAGTTTATATTTTGCCTTTTCGTAACGGTATTTTAATGTTAATAAATATACGGCGTAAGGTCCAATCGATGCGCTTCCGCTGCGTGGGGACTTTTATCCCCTTCAGCCTTATCTTGGTGACACTATGGATACAACCCACTTTATATTTGATACCAACGCCATGATTCAACACGTTCATGTAGGAGACATGCAAGTGGGGGTATCCTATGCAATGAATTTGCAACAATTGTAACCTTACAGTTAGGTGACAGGTCACTAACACAACCCATTGGAAAAATTGAAGATGTGTTAGTCAAGATTGATAAATTCGTATTCCCAATAGATTTCATCATTCTAGATTGTGAAGATGATAAGGAAGTGCTAATCATTTTAGGACGACCATTCTTAGCAACTGGCAGGACCTTAATTGATGTTAAAAAAGGAGAGTTGACTATGAGGGTCAATGACCAACAAGTCACTTTTAATGTGATGAATGCAATTAAGTATCCAGTAGATCCTGAAGAGTGTTCTATGATTGATGAAATTGATGAACTTTCCCGATTCACACTTCAGGAAATGATGCAAGGAGAAACATTGGAAGATTTGTTTGGAGAAAACAAGAAGAAAAAGGTGGAAAAGATTAAATCAATTACGGAAGTGATTGATTTTAAATGAATATCTTATTCATGGCTTTTCTCCTATAAACAGAACACTGGATCTAATGGTTTAGGTGTCCTCTTGCTCTTAGAATCACAAGACAAGACTCTTGCATTCTCTCTAGCCTCCCTCTTAGAGAAAAACTCCCACCAGTCAATTGCCTCCTAGACTTAGAGATATACCGGTGTAACTTTTGTTGTTATTGTGTTCTTGAAGAATAAAAATTCCAGCGAAGAATCTCAAGGAGGTTGCTGCATTTTCAATGTTAGAACGTCGTTGGCGGGAATCGGTCAAGTCTACAACGAAGGTTTGTAACGGTTACTCTTTTCTTTAGAAAAGTATGAAAAATAAAGTAGCTTTATTTTTCTGTATTTTCAGCACATTTATAACGTTAGTACAATGACTTTATAGCATGATTAAAGTAGCGTTTTGCCTTTTCGTATTGGTATTTTAATGTTAATTAATATATGGTGTGAGGTCCTTTCCACGTGCTTCCGCTGCGTGACAGAACCTTAGTAGACACCCATGAGTAGGGATGCTCGAGGTCCTTCTTAGAAGACTGAATTCTAACCTTAGTTAGTGTTAGACATCAAACCTTTAGTGTTTGTAGGGATTTTCACTCAGTCCCACTTGTAAAAGCGAGAGAGTGGAGTGTCGATCAAACTCTAGAATGATTGGATAAAAGAAAAAACCCTAGTATTTAGCTACTGCCATTATTTCCAGCATTTGTCAGTTTTCATTCTTTTGTATTCTTTACATTTTATTTTTAATGGAAAATTGTTCATTTGCACTTTATTCCACCATGCTTAGCTAAATTCCATTGAGGGTTTTCATTATGGTGAATTCCCTTATGGTTCAATAGCTTAAAAGTGTTTATTTGCTTAAGTTTCTATTTCATGCATGTCATTCTTTATTGATTATCATTCTGATCTTGTTGAGTTTAAACTGATCACTTAGAATTTGCATGCTATGTGAGTTTGATCTCGAAAGGGACATACGATATCGATTCTCATAAGGGTGATATAGGAGAAAAAACTTGAAAGAGATTGTTCGGTGGTATAGGGAAAGCTGCCTAAGGCACCCTATATCAACTATAGGGTTATAGATTGCATTCGTGAATCATCTATGTCGGAGTCGAGTCACAGAAATGTGCATAATGGTACTCGCATAGCCTTCTGACGGTTCTTGGGACCAAGGCCAAATAGAAGTTAAATCTGACCTAATGCATCGAATAGGCTTAAGTTGAATAATCTATGATTAAAGTTATTTGCCTATGGGATGAAACTATGTTGAATACCTCGTTTTATTCATTGTTGTTATTTCTTTATTTTATTATTTTATTTGTCTTCCAAAAATCAATCATCAATTATTTCTTTGGTTACCTATTTCAAGCAATCATTTGAGCAGTTTCTTATTCAAATATGAATTTCCAATTTAGTCCTTGTGGGATCGATACTCTTGGGAATACTTCTAAGGTTTTTTATTACTACGTGCGATAGTGTATACTTGCACTAAGGTTGGCTGAATTTATCAGTATTATTATTATTCATCTTATCTCACATCCATCATTCAACCTCTGCCGCACCATTGCGTCGGGGTTATCCTGTCACTTTCGAACTTAAAGAATGAGCAGCACAACAGCATACAACGCCTTCGAACTTGGAAAAGGAACAATTGTGAAGCAATGTGAGAACCTTCGAATTTTGAGAAGGAAGCAGCACAGTGTGAGAACCTTCGAACTTGGAGAAGGAACAGTGAAACAACGTCGCATGTACCTTCGAACTTGAAGAAGGAACAATAGTGAAGCAGCATCAGAACCTTCAATTTTAGAGAAGGAGCGACACCACATCGTACAACGTAAGAACCTTCGAACTTGGAGGAAGGAACTGTAGTAAAGCAGCGTGAGAACCTTCAAATTTAGAGAAGGAAGTGCAGCGAAGCGCGTGAGAACCTTCGAACTTGGAGAGAAGGAACTCTAGCGAAGCGCGTGATAACCTTCGAATTTAGAGAAAGAGCAACACCATAGCGTACAACGTAAGAACCTTCGAACTTGGAGGAATGAACTGTAGCGAAGCAGTGTGAGAACCTTCGAATTTAGAGAATGAAGTGCAGCGAAACGCGTTAGAACCTTCGAACTTGGAGAGAAGAGACTCTAGCGGAGTGCGTGATAACCTTCAAACTTGGAGAAGGAACAACGCAGTAGCGCGTGAGAACCTTCAAACTTGAAGAAGAGGGAACAACGAACATAGGGTGAGTGAAACACTGAACTTGATGCTAGCGAGACATTGAATTTGGAGGAATGTAGTCTTCTTTTATTCATCCAACTCGTAGGTTCACATTTATAACGGTGTACAACTTCAATTTGTTGTCTTGCCCCCTGTAGTGAAGAATTTCTTCAATTTGTATTGTCATGCTTCAATATTTGTTGCACTATTTTTTTTCTTGTAGAGACTGAACTTAAAGTTTTCTTTAAGTTGCCCTACGTACCCTTGAGGAAAAAGGATCAAGTCATAACGTAGTTCAATTTGGGTCTTTTTTTGTTTTTTCTTATATCACCTTTTAGGCTCATGTGAGCTAGGAGCATCATGCAGTTTAGGTTCTTATGATCAAGAGCTTTTACATTTTAAAAGCTCTTATCTTTATCATGGTCTTGATCAGATCCTTCATTTATAAGGTTGGTCAAGATAATGAGATTTGGCTTCCCCTTCAAGGAATCTTTTGTGTTTATGAGAACATAAAACTTCCTATTCATACGTGACGAGATGCTACTATGAAGCTTCTTGTTGTTGTTTACGTCATCGAAAAGTTTCACCTCCAAGTTGTCCATCTTTCTTTTAGGTTGATCGCTTGTTACTTTGAGGCGATCAAAAACAGATGTTGAAGGTCGACTTTTCTTCGATGTTGAAACAATTAGCCTTTGGAAAGCAGAAGGTCGAGTGAAGGTGGACATCGAACATTGATTTTCTTCTTCTGTTGCGACCATACTCATTCTTTGGAATACCCAAGGACGAGTAGTTGAAGGCTTGATGCAATCGAAGACAGAAGTCCTCTGTTCACCATTCTCAAAATTGTCAACTTCTTCTACGTCGATGCAGTAGGAATTCACAAAGTTTCCTTTTTCCTTTTTGAGGAAATTTTTGGAGAAAAATTCTTTCAACATCACCGGTTGTCGAGGTTGAGAAAACTTTTTACTTCTCTTCCTCTTAGGTTGAGGTTTCTTAGGATTCTTCTTTCTTTGATGTCTACCCTTTCCTTTGACTGTAGTCTGGTTTGATTGAGCTACTTCATCAAAGTCAAGCTCAATTTTTCCTTCCTTAGCTAGTCTTAGGATTAGCTCTTTTAAGACAAAGCATTTCTCCATTGGATGGCTAATAACTCGATGATACTTGCAATAGTTGGGATCATCGACTTTATCCATCTCTTCTAGTCGTTTACACTTAGGAAGTTCTATCAGTTGCGCTTCTAGTAGTTGTTCCTGCAGGGATTAAAGGCCTAGCGCAGCGGAAACTTATAGAATCTTAACTCTTATTTAATTTGAATTAAAATATCGTACGTTAGCAAATTAAATCACAACAGTAAAATACTATAAATCATGCTGTAAATTTATTATAAAACATGCTAATTTTAAAAGTAGATCTAATCTAAATTGGATCCTAATGATCCTAGATCAAGAATACCTTACCGTTATGGAAATTCTTGATCACCTCGCCAAATTCTACCCTTTGAATTAAAATTCCAGCAACCTTCAAGATCCTTTTTGCTGTGATTTGATGAGAGACACCACCAGAAAAATCACACCGGTATTCTCCTAAGGTATGGAATTGAGTGGCTTGTGGGAACCAATGAAATTCTAAGGTTTCTGGAGAGAATATTTTTTGGGAAAAATACACTTTTGGTCCCTGAGGTTTGGGTTAGGTTTCATTTTGGTCCCTGAGTTTTCAAACTCAACAAAAATACCCCCGAGGTTTGAGATAAGGAGCACTTTGGTCCCTGCCGTCAATTTTTCTGTTAACTTTTAACGGTTGCTGACGTGGCACTATTATTTTAATATAAAAATTATTTATTTTATTTTTTTAAATAAAAAATATTTAAAAAATATATAATATTAATATTTTTTTATTTTTTTATTCTTTCTCACTTTCTCTCTCTTCTTCTTCTTCTCTTCCATCTTCTCCACCTTCTCCACCTTCTCCTTCCTCCTTCTTCTTCTTCCTATGTCCGGCGATCGGACGCGACTTTTTTTTTTTTTTTTCTTTTCCTTTTCTCTTCTTTTCTCTTTTTCTCTTCTTCCTTTTTCTCTTCTTTCTTCACTGATTTTTTAAAAAAAAAATAAAAAAAAAAGAAAGGAATGGGGGAGGGAGGGAGGACCTCCCTCCTTCGATTTTCCGGCGAAAACCCAAGGAGGGAGGTCCTCCCTCCTTCGATTTTCCGGCGAGAGAATCGAAGGAGGGAGGTCCTCCCTCCCTCCCCGTTTCAGATCCGAAACGGGGAGGGAGGGAGGACCTCCCTCCTTCGGTTTTTGCCGGAAAATCGAAGGAGGGAGGTCCTCCCTCCCTCCCCCATTCCTTTCTTTTTTTATTTTTTTTTAAAAAATCAGTGAAGAAAGAAGAGAAAAAGAGAAAAGAAGAGAAAGGAAAAAAAAAAAAAAAAAAAAAGGTCGCCGGCGGCCGGCGGCGGCGGCGAGCGGTGGCCGCCGGCTGCCGGCCGCCGGTCGCCGGACATAGGAAGAAGAAGAAGGAGGAAGGAGAAGGTGGAGAAGGTGGAGAAGATGGAAAAGAAGAAGAAGAAGAGAGAGAAAGTGAGAAAGAATAAAAAAATAAAAAATATTAATATTATATATTTTTTAAATATTTTTATTTAAAAAAATAAAATAAATAATTTTTTATATTAAAATAATAGTGCCACGTCAGCAACCGTTAAAAGTTAACAGAAAAATTGACGGCAGGGACCAAAGTGCTCCTTATCTCAAACCTCGGGGGTATTTTTGTTGAGTTTGAAAACTCAGGGACCAAAATGAAACCTAACCCAAACCTCAGGGACCAAAAGTGTATTTTTCCCATATTTTTTTCTTCTGTCTTGCTAGAGAGAAAACCAGAGATCACAGGTTAAAGAGAGAGCCAATATGTGTGAAAACGAGAGGGTAACCACTTCTACACATTCAGTGAGGGAGTTAAGTAACAGATGAAGAAACTTCCTCCCTAAAAAACCTCTCTACCATGCGTTTTACTGGGTTAGTAGAAGACCATATCAGTTACGTTAACTTATAATAAATCAAATTTAATTAATAATCAAATTATTAATCAACTTAATTTGATTAAATTAACATTTAATTCATATAAAACAATTTTATACAAATTATACCGCATAACCTAAAGTTTTAATCTAATTCAATTAAATCAAATTTAATTAAACTGAATTAAAAATATAATTAATTAATTCTTCAATTAATTAATATCATAATTAAATATCACATATTTAATTATATTTCTTTCAGATTAATGTACATCTAATGCACATTAATTATAACCTATACTTTTAATATAAATAAAATTCATATTATAACTTAATATTCGAACCCCTTCGAATATTCAATTCTCCCTTAGAATTTTACCTCAACGCCCTTATAGAGCTACCGGTGGGACCTAATGGACCTACAGATCAGAAGCTCCAACGATATGAGATTAATTGGCTAAACTCATTAACCAAGTTAATCAATATTCGTTAACTATGGTTCACTCCACTATAGAACCACAACTGCACTCTTCTCACTGTAGACATATTTCTATGTCCACGGATATCAACCATCAACAGCAAGTTAGCCCTTCACGTGTGTTCGTACCCCAGCTAGGTCAAATTACCGTTTTACCCCTGGGTTACCTCTTGATCCTTAAGTACCAATGCTCCTCTAATGAACAACCTGTTTGTGGTCCAACCAACAAACAAAAGTCCCTCTCGTGCCATAAAGAGGGTAGGGCCCATTGTTCAAGACCCGGAGACACCACTTAAGGGAACACACCTCTACTTACCCTAATATCGGGAAGGAGTGAATTCTATCTTGTAAGACTACGTTCCCAACTCCCCACTCGGTCTTGTCCCCAAAATGGTAGGCTTATTGAGTCGGCGAACAAGCCACTCTCACCCGTACAAATCAAAGGACAATCCCTCATGGACAGGAGTCCATAATCCACTCAGGATTAAGGCCAAGTTGCCTAGGTCATCCTAGTGAAATAGAAACCGAGCTAACTAACGGTGTTACAGTTAGTGGTAAACTATTTCGCGGTCCGATCTTTGTTCAAACTCATTGCACAGGATACCCCAACTTGCATGTCAACTACATGAACGCGTTTGATCATTACGTTTGTATCAATATACAAAGCGGGACGTATCCATAGTGTCACCAGGATAAGGTACCCAACCTTATCCCTATACTACAGACCCTTTAGGCTAAAGTTTGAACATTGATTCTCGTATGTCCCTACATACTAGTTCAAACCTCATTCTATTAGCCTTGGATGTTTAGTTTATTGGATTAGGGTCAATAAGACAAGATATAATACAAACATTGAACAATACATCACTTTAATTAATGTTCGGTCAAAAGTACATTTACTATCTACGAGTTTTAGGGCATAAAACCCAACAAACTCCCACTTGAACTAAAACTCAAGTTACAGGGAAAATATATACAATATAATCCAAAGCTGGAAATGGTACATGTATGTTGTACATTACATGAAAAGTAAATATACAAAATACAATAAACTAGGACATCCTTACACCCATTACACATCTCCCACTTGCCCTAGATTACGCTATATACATGTCTCGCAAACCTAGACTTTCTAGATGACCCTCAAACACTTTAGCCGAGAGGGCCTTCGTAAATGGATCAGCAATGTTATGCTCGGAAGCGATCTTGGTCACGACCACATCTCCTCTTTGCACAATCTCACGAATCAGATGATACTTCCTCTCTATGTGTTTACCTCTTTTGTGGCTGCGAGGTTCCTTTGAATTGGCTACAGCCCCACTATTGTCACAGTATAACATAATGGGCAAGTTCATATTTGGAACAACTTCCAAATCTGTCAAGAACTTCCTTAGCCAAACAGCTTCCTTAGCCGCTTCACAAGCAGCTACATACTCAGCCTCCATCGTGGAGTCTGTTATGCATCCTTGCTTTATACTTCTCCAAACTACAGCTCCCCCGTTAAGGGTGAAAACTGATCCTGACGTGGATTTCCTAGAATTCTTGTCAGTTTGGAAGTCAGAGTCGGTGTATCCAGTGAGAACTAACTCTTTAGCCCCAAACACCAACATGTAGTCCCTCGTTCTCCTAAGATACTTGAGGATTCCTTTAATGGCGGTCCAGTGGTCTAACCCTGGATTTGACTGATATCTGCTGACAATCCCTACAGCATAACAAATGTCAGGCCTCGTGCATAGCATGGCATACATTAAGCTACCTACTGCAGAGGCGTAGGGAATCCGTCTCATATCCTCGACCTCTTGAGGTGTCTTAGGAGACTGTTCCTTAGACAGGTGAACCCCATGCCTGAAAGGCAACAAGCCCTTCTTGGAGTTCTGCATCGAATATCGAGCCAACATCTTGTCGATATGCGTTGCTTGAGACAAAGCTAGTGTTTTGTTCTTTCTATCCCGAATAATCTGGATGCCAAGAACATACTGAGCCTCACCCAAATCTTTCATTTGGAATTGAGCTGCTAGCCATTCTTTTACATCAGACAGATATCGTACATCATTCCCCATGAGTAGGATGTCGTCAACATAAAGTACGAGGAAAGCTACTTTATTCTTGTTGATCTTCTTGTATACACAAGGCTCATCAACATTCTGGTCAAAACCAAAAGATTTGATCGCAGTATCAAATCTAATATTCCAAGATCGGGAGGCCTGTTTCAACCCATAAATGGATCGATTCAGTTTGCAAACCTTTTGCTCCTGACCTAGGGTTATGAACCCTTCGGGTTGAGACATAAAAATACTCTTGTCAAGGTTGCCATTCAAAAAAGTTGGCTTGACATCCATTTGCCATATTTCATAGTCATAAAATGTGGCAATGGATAATAGAATTCTTATGGACTTTAGCATAGCAACTGGAGAAAAGGTTTCTTCATAGTCCACCCCTTCTCGTTGGGTATAACCCTTTGCTACAAGTCTGGCTTTGAAAGTCTGTACTTTCCCAGCAGCATCTCTTTTCCTCTTATAGATTCATTTACACCCAATGGGTTTAACCCCTTCAGGTGGATCTACAAGTTCCCAAACTTGATTGAAGTACATCGACTTCATCTCAAGGTCCATGGCTTTGGCCCACTCGTCTTTATCTACGTCATTCATTGCCTGACGATAAGACAATGGATCTTCTACGCCGTCATCAGGTATGACTACTTGTGTTTCCATTAAACCCAAGTAGCGGTTAGGTTGTATCTGATGTGGACTTTTCCTTACCGCAAGCGCACGGGTCAAGTAATAATAAAGTGTTCGTATAAACGAGTGTCGTCCTCTAGATTGGATTTTTAAGCAAATCAAGTATTGTGAATTATCTAGCTCAATTTTATTTAGGGATCAAAAAGTGATGAATGAATGGTATCAAAAATAAATCAAAACAAGTAAAAAGTGGATATGCAATTGAGAAAACACTTAGGGAATTGATTTCGCCAATTTAGTCTAGGATTGATTTTAAGGACGAAGTTATTATGCACAATGGAATTATGAGCCTAAGACCCTTTAATCACAACTACCTCTCCCGAGTATAATTGATTCTCATGCAAATCAATCAACTTGACATCCCTATCTAAGTTTATTAACATGCAAGGCAATGAGATCTTTTGACCGATTCTAAAGTTAAACTAAAAACCGTCACGAAATTAGAAAATAAACTTCAGTCATGCAATCTTGAACAAGTCTATGCTAAATCCCCTCTCCCGAGCAAGAATTAACACTTAGATCATCCAATTAATGGCCAATTAATTGAAAGCATTAAATCAAGATTACAAACATAATAACCATTGCACAACTTCAAACTTAAATCAATCCATAAACTAAATCAACTACATCAATCCCTAAGCTACAAGTTTAGCTACTCATACAAGTCATTACAAGCTCAACTAAACATGAAAAAGCCATAAAATCTAGCTAGAGATAAGTAAAAGGAAAGGAAACACTTAATGTCGTTGATCCCGGCACGTCCCCGTCTCGATATCAGCGCCACCAAGTCAGATTCTCGGTCCTCGTCCTTGCTTCAGCTCCCACAGTAGGTCTCTAGTCGAAATTAGGGTTCAATTCTCTCAATTTGGTCTCCTCTAATCTGTAGCAAGTAAGAAAGATTAAATAGGGAAATACTTGCACAGGAATTGTAGAGTATTTTATATCATATTTTACTCACTCTAGAAACCCAACAAGTTTTTGGCGTCGTTGCCTGGGACTTGGATAAGTTTTTATCTGATTTATTTTTGTGTATGTGTTTTAGGGGTTTGGTGCTAGAACTTTTTGATTGTTTCTTTTGTTTTTGCAGTTGTGATTTTGGTGCATGAGCGATCCGCCTGGGGTACGGTTTGAGCTTGATCTAGAAATTGAAAGGACATTTAGGAACAGAAGGAGGGAGCAACGCAGAAACCAGATGGAGAACGTGTCGCATCTTCCGGAGGGTCCTGAAGGTCCAGCAGCAGTAAACCCCCAGCAGAATCTGTTGCTGCAGCAAAATCCACTGTTTGAGCAAAATGAGCAGCAAAATAATCAGGCTGAGAATCCTATCCTGATAGCGAACGATAGGACCAGAGCCATTCGAGCATATGCTGTGCCGATGTTTAATGAGTTGAATCCAGGGATTGCACGTCCCCAAATCCAAGCGGCAAATTTTGAAATGAAACCGGTAATGTTTCAGATGTTGCAAACCGTGGGGCAATTCCATGGTTTGTCATCTGAAGACCCTCATTTACATCTTAAGTCTTTTCTAGGAGTTAGTGATTCTTTTGTAATTCAAGGAGTGCCTAGAGATGCTCTTAGATTAACTTTGTTCTCGTATTCTCTTAGAGATGGAGCAAAGTCATGGTTAAACTCTTTTGCTCCAGGATCAATTAGGACGTGGGATGAGTTAGCTGAAAAATTTTTGAGTAAATATTTCCCACCTAACAGGAATGCTAAATTAAGGAGTGAAATAGTAGGGTTTAGGCAACTTGAAGATGAGACTTTTAGTGAGGCTTGGGAAAGGTTTAAGGAGCTTTTGCGAAAATGTCCCCACCATGGTTTACCTCATTCTCGACGCTGCCTCTTATACGCTCGTTCTGAATAAGGGAAAAACGGGAGCGTCGGGACGCTCCTATCACAGCGTCTCGACGCTGTGAGTCTGCCGCCTATTTTAATTAAGGAAACGTAGCGTCGAGACGCTCCAAGAGTGGCGTCTCGACGCTGATAGGCAGAATGCCCTCTCTTGGCTCCTTGTTGCTTGAATCTTTTCGGATCTTTGGCATCTTTTTACGTCCCGAACACCCGATTAACTCCAAATCCACGTTTTAGCTCTAATCGACACTTTCCTACAAAATAAACAATTAAGTGCAATAAAATGACCAATAAATCATAAAAGACTAGCTAAATTAAATAGGGAAAAGTAGCTAGCTATGCTCGCTATCAAATACCCCCAAATTTAAGCTTTTGCTAGTCCTCGAGCAAACTCCAAATCAAACATATAGTGGAAGAATGGATGCAACAATCATAACTCAATCCTCAAGGCTCAAAAGTCAATAGACAAGCAAGCAAGAGACATGCACATAAGGACCAATGAGGGAGACAAATTAAAATTTTTCCAAAATTAACTTGCACAAGCGAGATCTAACTCAACGAGATCAGACTCTACTAGCCCGAAATTGGATTATTAAACTCTCAGCTCATCTTCTCTCTACACTGGCACTAAGGTTTCACTAATGAGTTAATGAAACAAATCAGTTTGTTTTTCTCCATACTTGGGTGCTTTTAATTAATAATTAGATTAAGCATTTATATGTGGCACTAGCTTTCACACACCTATTGCAGGGACCCTTAACCTGAGTTTTCTCTGGTTGGCCTAACTAATCACAACATGGGTAGCTCTTTTTGCCTTAATCTTTATTAACCATTGCTTTGTGCGCACAAGTCTCTGGTTGGCCTAACTAGTCCCACCATGGTTTACCTCATTCTCGACGCTGCCTTGCTAAACGTCGCGACGCTGCTGCGCACGCGGCTTGGGCAACAAGAAAGGGCAGCGTCGTGACGTTTAGCAAGGCAGCGTCGCGACGCTACCCCTATTCCAGGCCTATAAAAAGGCGCCCTTGGGTGCCTCATTCCTCATCAATCAAATCATTCTTCAATCCTTCCTTTCCTTCCTTTGGCTCCTTTGGAGCCCCTCTCAAGGCTTTTGAGCCTTTTTGAGAGGATTCTTTTAGTGGGAAAATTTTGGGAATTTTGGGGAGCATCTAAAAGGCTCAAGGAGTAGTCAGCGGGGCTCCAAGCGTCAGCGAGGGGTTTTTCGACGGTCAATTCCTTTCCTTTTATGCTCTTTAATATGCTTTCCTTTGTAATTATTGTGGATATTATGTGTAGCTAAACCCCAATTTGGGGTCTTGAAATGAAATGACAGTTCAAATATTGTTATAATTCCTTGTCTCTTGCCCATGTCCTAATTATTTGTATGGATGTGCTTAATGCTTTACTCAATCTGGCCAATTGTGTAATGATTCGATTCTTAATGGAAACTCGACGGAGAGAAATTAGGATAGATCATAATCCATGCAACTAGTTTAATTGTCCGTTGTGACACCGGGATTAGTTGATTAAACTTAGATTCCTAAAATGAATCAGAGTGTAATAATTAATGATTTTTAATGGCGCTAAGGACACTTAGGTTGTTAAAATGAATTAATTACAATTAGGGGAAACCGACAGGAGAGCCTATGTGATTAACGGAGATTCTAGGATTATAATTAGTTGGGCAATGAGATAGGATAATTTTAACAACTATTTAGCTAATCATTGATTTTCAAGACCCCTCTTCCCATTTAAAGAAAACTCTTTTGATTGATCAATTTGTTTTCGTTAATTGTCTTGAATTTAAATCCTTTTTATTGCATGAAGTGGTCCCTAAATATTATTTCGCCTAAGTATTTTTAGTGCTCAAGAAATTCTAATTATTTGCTTAAGTTTCGCTTCGCCTCCCTGTGGATTCGATACTCGGTATTACTACCGTTTTATATTACTTGTCACGACCCGTGCGCTTGCGGATAATCGTCTTAACACACACACGAACATTGAGCACTCCCTGTACCTGAAAATTTCATAAAAGCATTAGCAAGGGAGGTCATCTGGGCCTGGAGTGCACTTACTTTATCAACCTCAAACACTCCAGCAACAATCTTTTTGGGTGTAGACCGCTCACATGGCCACTGATAGCTGTTGGTGGCCATATCCTCTAGAAGTGTGCGAGCGTTTTCCACGGTCTTGGACAACAGAGTCCCACCTGCAGCTGCATCAACAATCGTTTTTGTACTAGGAGTTAAACCATTATAAAACAATTGAACCTGAAGCCAGTCGGGGTATCCATGCTGTGGGCACTTCCTCAGTAACTCTTTAAATCGCTCCCAGGCTTCGAACAACTGCTCCTCATATTGTTGTTGGAATGTCCCAATCTCGGTCCTCAGCTTGACCGTCTTTGCAGGAGGGAAAAATTTCTTCAAAAAGGCCTGGACCAAAGCATCCCAGGTGGTGATTCTCCCAGGGGGAATGGACTGCAACCAATCTCGTGCTTTATCCTGCAAAGAAAAGGGAAATAAACGTAAGCGAATAGCATCCTCAGACACTCCATTAATTTTTACCGTCCCACAAATATCCAAAAATGATTTTGGATGAGAATTTGGATCCTCGGTGGGCGATCCTCTATATGCACAGTCTCGAGCAATCTGAATGAGACCGGTCTTCAGCTGAAAGTTGTTGCCATTAATCGGGGCGTAGACAATCCCCGACTATTGCCCCTGAAACACGGGCTGAAAGTAGTCTCTAATAGGCCTAGGCTCCTCAGGTGGATTTTGGTCAACCATGTGAATAATTTCTCTATTTTCTCTTCGAATCCTATGAATTGTTCTTTCGATCTCGGGATCCAACGGTATCAATTCTCTACTACTACGCATACAAAAGCAAAACTACCCTAAAAGGGAAAGAAAACAATTATGGAAAGAAATAAAGAAAATAAAACAACTAATCTAAATATGGAAATTCTAATCTAGAAAAGGAAACAAAATAACCTAATATGGAATGCAAAAATAAATATGGCAAAACACAAATAAGGAAACTAACAAATAAAGAAAAACTAATCTAAAAAGGAATAACAAGAAACAAATAAGGAAAAGATTACACAACTAAAAGAAAAACTAAGCTAGAAAAACAAATATGGAAAGAAAAACAAATAAGGAAAAAAATGCAATCAACCTAAAAAAGTAAAAATACACCCTAAATTAAGATCAAAAGATTTTTTCACAATATCAATCTAGCTAAATGTGTCAATCCCCGGCAACGGCGCCAAAAACTTGATGTGGACTTTTCCTTACCGCAAGCGCACGGGTCAAGTAATAATAAAGTGTTCGTATAAACGAGTGTCGTCCTCTGGATTGCATTTTTAAGCAAATCAAGTATTGTGAATTATCTAGCTCAATTTTATTTAGGGATCAAAAAGTGATGAATGAATGGTATCAAAAATAAATCAAAACAAGTAAAAAGTGGATATGCAATTGAGAAAACACTTAGGGAATTGATTTCGCCAATTTAGTCTAGGATTGATTTTAAGGAAGAAGTTATTATGCACAATGGAATTATGAGCCTAAGACCCTTTAATCACAACTACCTCTCCCGAGTATAATTGATTCTCATGCAAATTAATCAACTTGACATCCCTATCTAAGTTTATTAACATGCAAGGCAATGAGATCTTTTGACCGATTCTAAAGTTAAACTAAAAACCGTCACAAAATTAGAAAATAAACTTCAGTCATGCAATCTTGAACAAGTCAATGTTAAATCCCCTCTCCCGAGCAAGAATTAACACATAGATCATCCAATTAATGGCCAATTAATTGAAAGCATTAAATCAAGATTCCAAACATAATAACCATTGCACAACTTCAAACTTAAATCAATCCATAAACTAAATCAACTACATCAATCCCTAAGCTACAAGTTTAGCTACTCATACAAGTCATTACAAGCTCAACTAAACATGAAAAAGCCATAAAATCTAGCTAGAGATAAGTAAAAGGAAAGGAAACACTTAATGTCGTTGATCCCGGCATGTCCCCGTCTCGATATTAGCGCCACTAAGTCAGATTCCCGTTCCTCGTCCTTGCTTCAGCTCCCACAGTAGGTCTCTAGTCGAAATTAGGGTTCAATTCTCTCAATTTGGCCTCTAATCCGTAGCAAGTAAGAAAGATTAAATAGGGAAATTCTGCCGATAGAGTCGAGACGCTGCCTCTTATACGCTCGTTCTGAATAAGGGAAAAACGGGAGCGTCGGGACGCTCTTATTACAGCGTCTCGACGCTGTGAGTCTGCCGCCTATTTTAATTAAGGAAACGTAGCGTCGAGACGCTCCAAGAGTGGCGTCTCGACGCTATAAGGCAGAATGCCCTCTCTTGGCTCCTTGTTGCTTGAATCTTTTCGGATCTTTGGCATCTTTTCACGTCTCGAACACCCAATTAACTCCAAATCCACGTTTTAGCTCTAATCGACACTTTCCTACAAAATAAACAATTAAGTGCAATAAAATGGCCAATAAATCATAAAAGACTAGCTAAATTAAATAGGGAAAAGTAGCTAGCTATGCTCGCTATCAGTATCACAACCCTCCCACTGCGTCGAAGCTCTCCCACTCCATGAGGAGGAATAGATTGAAGAGAAGAACTAGATTCTCTAACAACTCTTGTTGAAGGACAAGGTTCATCAACAACCCTTGTTGATCCGTCTGTAGCTTCTCCTAATACTAACTTACTTCGTGGTTTATGATCTCGAATGTGGTCTTCCTCCAAGAAAGTTGCATTTGTCGATACAAATACTTTATTATCTTGAGGGTCGTAGAAAAGACCACTTCTCGTTTCTTTCGGGTATCCAACAAATTGGCATATTCTCGTACGAGGTTCCAATTTCTTAGGATTTTTCACTAACACATGTGCAGGACAACCCCAGATACGAAAGTAACGCAAACTAGGTTTACGCCCCTTCCATAGCTCAAAAGGAGTTTCAGAAACACTCTTTGAGGGAACGTTGTTAAAAATATGTACGGCAGTCGTTACTGCATACCCCCAAAACGAGTTAGGCAATTGAGCATAGCTCATCATAGATCGAACCATGTGCAACAAGGTTCTATTTCTCCTTTCTGATACACCATTCTACTGAGGTGTACCAAGTGCTGAGAGTTGTGATTGGATTCCATGTTCTATCATATAGTCCTAGAATCGTTGATCAAGATACTCTCCACCTCGATCTGATCGAAGAGTTTTAATCGTTTTACCTAATAGGTTTTCTACCTCAACCTTAAACTCTTTGAACTTTTCAAGAGCCTCAGACTTATGGCCCATCAGGTACAAGTAACCGTATTGAGAATAATCATCTATGAAAGAGATGAAATATTCATAACCACCTTGAGCCTTTACATTTATTGGACCACAAAGATCCGAATGTATCAGTTCAAGTAGTTCTTTGGCCCTATAACCTTTTCCAGTAAAAGGCCTCTTGTTCATTTTACCCTCGAGACACGATTCACAGGGTGGTAAAGATGTATCTTCTATATCAGTTAGAAGTCCATTTTTAACCAAACGATCGATCTGATCGATGTTAATATGACAGAGACGAAGGTGCCAAAGATACGTGTTGTTACTCAGAGGAGAAACCTTTTGCCTTTTATTTTGCGTTTCGGTCGTTTTAAACATTTCATGACATAAAATAGTGTTAGCATCAGTTGGTCTTAACACAAACAAATTATTTTCACGCTTAGCTGAACAAACATAAATTCCATTCCGAGAAATCAAAGCTTCATTAAGCAAGAATGAAATATTGTATCCTTGTTCAAGTAAAGCAGATACAGAAATAAGATTACTTTTAATTCTAGGAACCAAATACAAGTTCTCCAAAATTAAATACTTATTTCTAAAAAAATAATTTTGCAGCTCCCACTACACAAGCTGAAACGACGTCTCCTGTTCCAACCTTGAGCGTCATTTCACCGTCTGCCAGCTGCTGGAAATCATTTCCCTGAAAAGAAGAACAAACATGATTAGTGGCTCCCAAATCCAGTATCCAGGCAAACTCATCATGTTCTACGAGACAAGTCTCCAATACAAGTAAATTGAATTTACCTTCTTTTTCTCTTCTCTTCTCAGCAAGGTAACAGGTACAATTCTAAAGAGAATAAAAGTCCCCACGCAGCGGAAGCGCATCGATTGGACCTTACGCCGTATATTAATTAACATTAAAATACCGTTACGAAAACTCAATCAAACTTTAAACTCTTTTTAAAGTTCCTGGAAATCCAGTTTAAACATGCTTAAAAAATAAATCTATATTTATTTTTATGCTTTTCTAAAGAAAAGGGGAAGAACCGTCACATACCTTCGTTGTAGACTTGACCGTTCTTCGCCAACGACGCTCCAACGAACGAAAACGCAGCAGCCTCCTCGCCTCTTAATCGCTGGAATTTTCTTCTTGATTGACACACTAACCACAGAGGTTACACCGGTATGTCTCTAAGTCTAGGGAGCAAAAGACTTGTGGGAGTCTTTCTCTAAGAGGGAGGCTAGAGAGAATTCTAGGTCTTGTCTTTGAGAGTCTAAGAGCAAGAGCAAGAGTGTCAAGTGTCATGACCAATTAGGTCTTGTGTTCTATTTATAGAAGAGAGGCCATGAATAAAATATTCAATTAAATCAATCTTTTCCAAAATTGATTCAATCTTATTCCTTAATTAATCAATCATGATCAATCAATTCCATAATTGATTAATCTTTTCCACAAATGACTAATTACTTCCATAAGTGATTAGATCATTTTCATAAATGATTAATCACTTCCTTAAGTGATTAATTATTTCCATAATTGATTAATTCCCGGTTAATGAGTTCTTTCATTAATTAACCACCAATTAAATATCACATATTTAATTTCCGGCCTAGAATTAATTAATTTGCCCAAACACATTTTAGGCCTTAAATTAATTAATTCATTATTTGAACTCTTTCAAACTTCCATAAATTTATATTTGAACTTCTTCAAATATTAATTTCTCTCATAATAATATATCAATATATATTATATTTGTTTCCCTTAGTAAATTGAAGATTTTAAATTTATTATTTAGTTGCCTCAAATTACTTTACGAGCTACTAGTGGGACCTAATGGACCTGCAGATCAGAAGCTCCAACGATGTGAGATTAATTGGTCAAACTCATTAACCACATTAATCAATATTCGTTAACTGTGTGTTCATTCCACTATAGACTCACAGTTGCACTCTTCTCACTGCAGACATATTTTCTGTGTCCACGTATATAGACCAATATCGACTAGTTAGTCCTTCACGAGTGTCTGTAACACCAGCTGGGTCAAATTACCGTTTTACCCCTGGGTTACCTCTATTTCCTTAAGTACCAATTCTCCTCTAATGAACAACCTGTTTGTGGTCCAACCATCAAACAGAAAACCCTCTCGTGCCATTGAGAGGGTAGGGCCCTTTGTTCAAGACTCGGAGTAACCACTTAAGGGAACACTCATCTGCTTCCATAAAGTCGAGAAGGAGTGAATTCCATCTTGTACGATTATGTTCCCAGCTCCCTATTCGGTCTTGTCCCCAAAGTGGTAGGCTTATTGAGTCGTCGTATTGGCCACTCTCACCCATACAAATCAAAGGACAATCTCTCATGAGCAGGAGTCCATAATCAACTCAGGATTAAGACTAAGTTGTCTAGGTCATCCTAGTGAAATAAAAAACCAACTAGTTAACGGTGTTATAACCAGTGGTTACTATTTCGCGGTCCGGTCTTATGCAAACTCATTGCATAGGATACCCCTACTCGCATGTCTCCTACACGAACGCGTTGGATCGCAGCGTTTGTATCAAATACAAAGTGGGTCGTATCCATAGTGTCACCAAGATAAGGCACCCAGTCTTAACCCTATACTATAGACCCCTTAGGCTGCTTCTTGAACAATGATCCCATATGTCGCTACATATAGTTCAAGACTCATATTACAACCTTGGATGTCTAGTTTATTGGATTAGGGTTATTATTAGGCAAAGGCAAATATAAAATAACTAACAACAATTAATGGAAAAAATATATCAATATTATTTCATTAATATCCGGTCAACAGTTACATTCACTATCTACGAGTTTTAGGGCATAAAACCCAACAAACTCCCACTTAAACTAAAACACTAGTTAGTGGGATGTAAATGCAATAATCTAAAGCTGGAAATGTCATGTATATAATACAATGAACTAGGGCATCCTTATACCCATTATACATTTCTCCCACTTGCCCTATATTAGATGGCATACATATCTCGTAGATCTAGACCCTCTAGATGACCCTCAAACACTTTAGCCGTGAGAGCCTTCGTAAATGGATCAGCGATGTTGTGCTCCGAGGTGATCTTAGTGACGATCACATCTCCTCGTTGCACAATCTCCCGTATCAGGTGATACTTCCTCTCGATGTGTTTACCCCGTTTGTGGCTTCGAGGTTCTTTTGAGTTGGCTACAGCCCCACTATTGTCACAGTATAGTGTTATGGGCACGTTCATATTCGGAACCACTTCCAAATCAGTCAAGAACTTTCTAAGTCATACTGCCTCCTTAGCTGCTTCGCAAGCTGCTACATACTCAGCCTCCATGGTTGAGTCTGCTATGCATCCTTGTTTGATGCTTCTCCACACTACTGCTCCTCCATTGAGGGTGAATACTGACCCTAATGTGGATTTCCTTGAATCCTTATCAGCTTGAAAGTCAGAATCAGTGTATCCAGTAAGAATCAAATCCTTAGCTCCATACACAAGCATGTAGTCCCTCGTTCTCCGAAGATACTTGAGGATATTCTTAACCGCTCCCCAGTGGTCCAACCCTGGATTAGACTGATACCTACTGACTACTCCCACTGCATATATATGTCAAGACTAGTGTAGAGCATAGCATACATTAAGCTGCCCACAGTTGAGGCGTAGGGAATGTGTCTCATGTTTTCAACTTCTTGAGGTGTCTTAGGAGATTGTTCCTTAGACATGTGTACCCCATGTCTGAAGGGTAGAAGTCCCTTCTTGGAGTTTTGCATCGAATATCGAGACAACAGCTTGTCAATATACGATGCTTGAGACAGAGCTAGCGTTTTGTTCTTACGATCCCTAATGATTTGGATTCCCAGAACATATTGAACCTCTCCCAGATCTGTCATTTGGAATTGGGCTGCTAGCCATTTCTTAATGTCAGTGAGGTATCCTACATCATTCCCAATGAGTAGGATATCGTCCACATAAAGTATTATAAAAGCTACTTTCCTTTTGTTGATTTTCTTGTACACACAAGGCTCATCAACGTTTTGGTCAAAGCCAAAAGATTTGATTGCAGTATCAAATCTAATGTTCCATGATCTGGATGCTTGTTTCAATCCATAAATGGATCGATTGAGCTTACAAACCTTTTGTTCCTGACCTTGGGCTATGAACCCTTTGGGTTGAGACATGAAGATATTCTCTTCAAGATTACCATTCAGAAAGACAGTCTTGACGTCCATTTGCCATATTTCATAGTCATAATAAAGGTTTCCTCATAGTCAACCCCTTCCTTTTGGGTATAACCCTTTGCCACTAGTCTAGCTTTGAAGGTCTGTACCTTTCCAGCTGCATCTCTTTTTCTCTTATAATCCATTTGATCCCTATGGGTTTTACCCCATTTGGTAGATCTGTAAGTTCCCATACAGAATTGGAGTACATTGACTCCATTTCCAGGTTCATGGCTATGACTAATTCATCCTTATCTTCGTCATTCATTGCCTGTCGATAGGACAATGGATCCTCAATGCCATCATTAGGTATGACAACCTGAGTTTCAGTTAAACCCAAGTAGCGGTCAGGTTGTAATACAATCCTCCCACTGCGACGAGACATTCCCAACGTTTGAGATGGATGGGATGGATCTGAAGAACTAGTTCCTTCATCAACCCTTGTTGAAGGTCCGACTTCATCAACAACTCTTGATCATTCTTCAGTAGCTTCTCCTAATATTATTTTGTTGCGTGGTTCATGATCTCTGATGTGGTCTTCCTCTAAGAAAGTGGCGTTTGTCGATACAATCACCTTATTTTCTTGTGGGTCGTAGAAATAACCACCTCTCGTTTCTTTAGGGTAACCAACAAATTGACACAATTTTGAACGAGGTTCCAGTTTCTTAGGATTTGTCACAAGCACGTGTGCTGGACAACCCCAGATGCGAAAGTGATGCAAACTAGGTTTACACCCCTTCCATAATTCGAAAGGTGTTTCAGAAACACTTTTCGAGGGAACATTGTTCAAGATGTATACAGTCTCTACTGCATACCCCCAAAACGAGCTAGGCAATTGAGCATAGCTCATCATTGATCGAACCATGTGTAACAAGGTTCTATTTCTCTTTTCTGACACACCATTCTACTGAGGTGTACCAGGGGCTGAGAGTTGAGATTGGATTCCATGTTCTATCATATAATCCTGGAATCTTTGATCCATATACTCCACTCCTCGATCAGATCGAAGTACTTTAATAGATTTACCTAATAGGTTTTCAACTTCAGCCTTAAACTCCTTAAACTTTTCAAGGGCTTCAGACTTATGTCCCATTAGGTACAAGTAACCATATCTTGAATAATCATCTATAAATGAGATGAAATATGCGTACCCTCCTCGAGCTTTTACATTCATTGGACCACATAGATCCGAATGTGTTAACTCTAAGGATTCTTTGGCTCTGTAACCTTTTCCAGTAAAGGGTCTCTTGGTCATTTATCCCTCGAGACAAGATTCACAAGGTGGTAGTGAATCATCTTCTAACTTGCTTAGAAGTCCATTCTTTACAAAACGACCAAGTCTGAGATGCCAAAGATGAGTATTGTTACTTGATGGAGAAATCTTTTGCCTTTTACTTTGAGTTTCAGCAGTTTTAAATAATTCGTGATTTAAAAGTGCTTTGTTTTCGGTTGGTCTTAAAACATCATACAAGTTATTTTCCAATTTGGCTGAACAAATAAGTACACCATTTTTATAAATGAACGCTTCATTCATATCAAAAGTTACTATATACGATTGTTCAATCAAACATGAAATAGAAATTAAGTTCCTCTTAATCTTGGGAACGATTAACAAACTTTCTAAAAGTAAGAATCTATTTCTAAAAAATAACTTCGCAGCTCCCACTGCTTTAGCTGAAATGACTTCTCCAGTTCCGACCCTGAGTGTCATTTCCCCATCGTTCAACTGCCGAAAGGAACTATTTTCCTGAAAAGAAGAGCAAACATGATTAGTTGCTCCTGAATCAAGTATCCAGGTAAACTCATCATGTTCTACCAGGCATGTTTCTAAAACAAGTAAATCAAATTTACCTTCCTTTTCCTTCTTTTTCTCAGCAAGGTACTTTGGGCAGTTTCTCTTCCAATGTCCATCTACATTGCAGTGGAAACACTTACCCTTATCTGCCATAACTTTGGCTTTTCCCTTGCTTTTAGCAGCAGTACTGGGAGCTTTCCCCTTGTTTCATTTCTTCTTCTGAGTTTTCTTTGAAGAAGTGGCTACAGATTTAGTTCCAGAGGATGAACCCTTCTCGAACTTTCTTTTAGAGTGAACAACGTTTGCTTCTCCTTCTATCTGTCCCTTGTTCTTAAGAAGAGATTGATAGAGTTGTAGCTCATTCAGGAGGCTAGTCAGGTTGAATGTTATTTTATTCACCATTGCGTTGCTTCGAAACTACAGAAAACTCTTCGGAAGAGATTCTAAGATGAATGCAACCTGACTACGCTCATCTATGACCGCCCCGTTTGCCTCTGCCACGTTGAATTGGATCATCATATCCAGGACATGTTCTCGAACAGACGTGCCCTCTTTCATGCGGCAGCTATAAACGTATTTGAGAGCGTCATGGTCGAGTTGGTAGGACGGTTGTCCAAACATCTCCTGGAAAGAGTTCATAATCTCCCTCGCTGTTGCCATGCCCTCATGCCTTTTAGCCAAAACTTCAGATAAGCTGGCTATGATATAGACGCGAGTCTTATCATTGGCCTTTGTCCAGCAGTCATAAGCATCCTTAACTGCTTGGGATGCATTACGAGCAGGGGCTGGAGGACAATCCTCCGTTAAGACGAACCGCAGATCATCGACAACAAGAATCGTATTCAGGTTCAACTTCCACGTAGCATAGTTTTCGCCGGTTAATTTCTCATTTTTAAGCAGAGAGACAATTGAGGAAGACATTGCTGAAATTTAAACAAACAATGACCGTATTAGTTATCTTTGCCTTAACCCATCATACAGACAAACAATTGCACACAATCCAATCAATTTAGCAAAACAGACAATCATAGAACCCTAAAACTATCGATTTAGTTTTGCAACGATGTTTCAGAGGTTTAGAATATCAACCACCGAAGGGTGATCAGGTACTCCTCCTTTGAAATGAGACACCTCTCAGCTAATTTTAATTCCAGAATAACTCATATTCCTATAGACATTAGCCACCGTTGTTCGGTCAAGGATTTGTTAACACTTTTAACTCATCCTCGTAAGTGTAACTCTCCCACTTTCAGATCTCAGAGGCACGCACCAACAGGCTACCGAAGGGAAAGACAACTGTTGGTGATTAGCCTAAGAGCTCCTATCCTTTTTCAGGAGTTCACGATGTTCCAAATCCTATGACCAGGCCCTTCGAAGGGATGGTTGCGCCAGGACAACCTGCAGGCGGATCATAGGACTCTCACGGTGCGAACTATGGGCGGAGACCGAGGGATACGTTGACACGTGTCCCGCTCCCACTTACTCTAGACATTTTTCCCATTCACCTTGATATTGATTCATGCAAACACTTTCCGAAGGGAGGCCACTCCTAAGGCGACTCGAAGCTGAGCATGAATCTCATGTTGTGAATATAGGGACATAGGAGCAAAACTTGATTTAAATCTCGTTTTGTAACTTTCCTCCCACTGAAAATGTCCTAAGGTTAATATAAGGTTGTTTAACTTAGATAGTATTCAGCTAAGTCAATCTATCTAAGTCTGATCCTATTATAACAATTATGGAAAGGATTCAACTGCAATCTTTTGGGTGAATTAAACTTCTTTTAATAAACCCAACATTGCAAGTCAACATTACTATGGTTAATTCAACTCAATGTTCGGGTCAGTTCCCAGGTAGGAGGTGTTCCATAAACCGTCAACTTAAATACCCCCAGCCTTAGACAGAACATTACCGGTGGAGTTCCCTTATAATCATAGCAATGTTTTTCCTACTTAGTCAATTAAAACTATTTTTAATTCTAAGTAAGAAAAGATTCTAATCTTATTAGAAACTGATCTAGGTCTAATTAATTTTAAACAATTTAAAATTAATCAAATTTTATCATATGATCTTATGTTTGCATGCAAATCTTGATTATAGATTACGGTTTCTAATCATTAATTATAAAAGAACTATTTCAAATTTTAATGATTAATCCTATAATCAAGAATCTAGGGTTTAATTCATTTAACAATCTCATTCAAATTAAATAATTAAACCATACTAATTGTATGAATAATATAACAATTATATTATTAACTATGGATGTTTCATGTTTCATGCAATTTTGATTTTCTTTTATTATAACAATTATAAGCCAATCAAGAAAATCAATCAAGCATGCTTCATTCATCACATTAAACATAACTATTTATATTTAATTTAAGCAATGACATGCTTCATGCTTTCCAATTTTTCATATAATTAATATACACTTATATTAAAAAATATGAAAACAAATCCATGCATTTAAACATACATTATAACAATTTATAAGATATAAAAATGCATGAGCATGTTTATAACCTAAGGTGAGATTAAATATTCTATATGACATCCATAAAGCATATAAATGGCAATTGAACGGGTTAATTTTGGCCCCTAGGATAAAATAAAGCATTAAATTACATTAATTTAGCTAAATTCTATCCTAAAAATCCTTGTACAGCTCCTAATTTTTGTCTAGACATCACGAACTGCCCCGAACCACCTCGAACCGGCCTCCAAAATCACGAACCATGCCAAAAATTGGCTGAACCGGACCAAATAGGTCCCAGCCCACCCGAACCGGTCCGAACCGGACCGGTTTTCTCTTGAACCGCGCCTTTTGAAATCCTAAGGCACGCCTCCATCGTGACAACGTCTCGACGCTGTGTTGATAGCGTCTCGACGCTGCGCGCTTTCCATATCTGGCGCCTGCGGCATCGAGACAGCGTCGAGATGCTGTTGAGGTAGCGTCCCGACGCTGTGTGAATTTTCGATCTTTCGCGCCTGCGAATTGGGACAGCGTCGAGACGCTGTTGGAGTAGGGTCCCGACGTTGTTGCGTCTGGAATCGATTTCTAGGCAAAAACAGCAGCTTGTTCTCGGTTTTGGCCTCGGATTTCATCGGCGATTTCTCCGATTTTCACCTCATAAAAACCTATTCTAGACCCGGACTTACATAGGACTCGATTTTACATAAAATACCCGAAACACCGGGCCTTACATGATCAAAATCACATAAAAATAAAATCTATGGCCATAAAATTAACCCAAACAGTTCAATGCAAACCGAACATACATTATGCATAAATCCCACCTATTAGAGCATATCGCAACTTTTAATATTAATTAATAGGGACAGCGATGACTCTGATACCAATTAAAGGGAATAAAAGTCCCCAGGCAGCGGAAGCGCATCGATTGGACCTTACGCCGTATAGTAATTAACATTAAAACACCGTTACGAAAACTCAATCAAACTTTAAACTCTTTTTAAAGTTGCTGGAAATTCAGTTTAAACATGCTTAAAAAATAAATCTATATTTATTTTTATGCTTTTCTAAAGAAAAGGGGAAGAACCGTCACATACCTTCGTTGTACACTTGACCGTTCTTCACCAACGACGCTCCAACGAACGAAAATGCAGCAGCCTCCTCGCCTCTTAATCGTTGGAACTTTCTTCTTGATTGACACACTAACCACAGAGGTTACACTGGTATGTCTCTAAGTCTAGGAGGCAAAAGACTTGTGGGAGTCTTTCTCTAAGAGGGAGGCTAGAGAGAATTCTAGGTCTTGTCTTTGAGAGTCTAAGAGCAAGAGCAAGAGTGTCAAGTGTCATGACCAATTAGGTCTAGTGTTCTATTTATAGAAGAGAGGCCATGAATAAAATATTCAATTAAATCAATCTTTTCCAAAATTGATTCAATCTTATTCCTTAATTAATCAATCATGATCAATCAATTCCATAATTGATTAATCTTTTCCACAAAGGACTAATTACTTCCATAAGTGATTAGATCATTTCCATAAATGATTAATCACTTCCTTAAGTGATTAATTATTTCCATAATTGATTAATTCCCGGTTAATGAATTCTGTAATTAATTAACCACCAATTAAATATCACATATTTAATTCCCGGCCTAGAATTAATTAATTTTCCCAAACACATTTTAGGCCTTAAATTAATTAATTCATTATTTGAAATCTTTCAAACCTCCATAAATTTATATGTGAATTTTTCAAATATTAATTTCTCTCATAATAATATATCAATATATATTATATTTGTTTCCCTTAATAAATTGAACATTTTCAATTTTCTATTATTACTTAGTTGCCTCAAATTACTTTACGAGCTACCAGTGGGACCTAATGGACCTGCAGATCAGAAGCTCCAACGATGTAAGATTAATTGGTCAAACTCATTAACCACATTAATCAATATTCGTTAACTGTGTGTACATTCCACTATAGACTCACAGTTGCACTCTTCTCACTGCAGACATATTTTCTGTGTCCACGGATCTAGACCAATATCGACTAGTTAGTCCTTCACGAGTGTCTGTAACACCAGCTGGGTCAAATTACCGTTTTACGCCTGGGTTACCTCTATTTCCTTAAGTACCAATTCTCGTCTAATGAACAACCTGTTTGTGGTCCAACCATCAAACAGAAAACTCTCTCGTGCCATTGAGAGGGTAGGGCCCTTTGTTCAAGACTCGGAGTAACCACTTAAGGGAACACTTATCTGCTTCCCTAAAGTCGGAAAGGAGTGAATTCCATCTTGTACGATTATGTTCCCAGCTCCCCATTCGGTCTTGTCCCCAAAGTGGTAAGCATATTGAGTCGGCGTATTGGCCACTCTCACCCATACAAATCAAAGGACAATCTCTCATCAGCAGGAGTCCATAATCAACTCAGGATTAAGACTAAGTTGTCTAGGTCGTCCTAGTGAAATAGAAAACCAACTAGTTAACGGTGTTATAACCAGTGGTTACTATTTCGCGGCCCGGTCTTATGCAAACTCATTGCATAGGATACCCCCACTCGCATGTCTCCTACACGAACGCGTTGGATCGCAGCGTTTGTATCAAATACAAAGTGGGTCGTATCCATAGTGTCACCAAGATAAGGCACCCAGTCTTATCCCTATACTATAGACCCTTTAGGCTGTTTCTTGAACAATGATCCCATATGTCGCTACATATTGTTCAAGACTCATATTACAACCTTGGATGTCTAGTTTATTGGATTGGGGTTATTATTAGGCAAAGACAAATATAAAATAACTAATAACAATTAATGGAAAAATATATCAATATTATTTCATTAATATCCGGTCAACGGTTACATTCACTATCTACGAGTTTTAGGGCATAAAACCCAACATAGGCGTCTTTTACTGCCTGAACGGCAGTGCGAGGGGGAACGGGAGGACATTCCTCCGTTAAGACAAACCTTAAATCCTCAACCACGAGTATGGTATTTAAGTTCGATTTCCATTGTGGAAAGTTTTCACCATTTTTAAGCAAGGAAATTATGGAGGAAGACATTGCTGAAAAAACAAACAAGTGACCGTATTAGTTATCTTTGCCTTAACCCATCACACAAGCAATACAAACAATTGCATACATCCAATCAATTTTGCAAACAAACAATCAAAGAACCCTAATAAAACTATGATTGTGTTTCGCAACGATGCTTTAGAGGTTTAGAAGAACAGTCATCGAAGGGTGATCAGTTGTTCCTCCTCTAAAATGAGACTCTTCTCAGTTAATTTCTAATACCAGAATAACTCATATTCCATTAGATGTTAACCACCGTTGTTCGGTCAAGGATTTGTTAACAATTAACTCCTCCCCGTAAGTGTAACCCTCCCACTTTCAGATCTCAGAGGCACGGACCAACAGGCTACCGTTAGGAAAGACAACTGTTGGTAATTAGCCTAAGCGATCCTATCCTATTCAGGAGTTCACGGTGTTCCGAATCCTATGATCAGACCCTCCGAAGGGGTGGTTGCTCCAGGGCAACACGCAGGCGGATCATAGGAATCTCACGTTGTGACCTAAGGGTGGAGACCGAAGGATACGTTGACACTCGTCCCGCTCCCACTTACTATAGTTACTTTCCCCATTCACCTTGGTATTGACCCATGCAAACACTCTCCGAACGGAGGCCGCTCTACGACGACACAAAGCCGAGCATGGATCTCACGGTGTGAACTATACATGGACACAGGAGCAAAACTCGATTTAAATCAAGTTTTGTAATTTTCCTCCCACTAAAGTAACCTATCGGGTATTTTAGGGTTTGATTAGGCCTAGATAAATCTGGCTAAGTCACTTATCTAAGTCTAGTCCTATTATAACTATTATAATAAGACCTAATGTCTAGGTTTATTAAACCAATTTAATTTACCTAGTTACATTATTCTAACATTAACCTGAGATTAATTCAACTCTGGTGATCCAGATCAGTTCCTAGGTAGGAGGTGTTCCGTATACCGTCAACTTAAATACCCCCAATCCTTAGACAGAACTTCACTTGTAGAGTTCCCTTATAATCTCAGGAATGTTTGTCCTACTTAGTTCAATAAAACTATTTTAAAACTAAGTAAGAATTTCTAATCCTATTAGAAAATGATCATAGGTCTAATTAATTTTAACTCATTAAAATTAATTCATTTTAACCTAAGATCCTATGTGAGCATGCATATCTGTTGACCGCAAAGTGCACGGGCCGCAAGTAATATAAAACGGTAGTAATACCGAGTATCGAATCCTCAGGGAAATTGAATTAATTCCATTAAGTACCAAGAATCATCATGTTTTAATTTTATTTAGAAGATCAACTCGAATGATAGTGCGAAAATTTAAGGAATTAATAAAAATAAACATGTAATAATGAAATGAAAATAACCAAATAAGGGAACTTGACCTAGGGTGTTATCTAGCTTTCTTGGATTTGTAGCTCAATTACATGGATGTATGTAACTAATAATCTTCAATTCCATAAATCTAGAAGTAATTTTAAGCGGATTTCTCTTTCAAGCTCCTCCACATCTCATACTAACATAACTAATTTATGTGTCCATCTCCTTAGTTAATCATAGTATGGCATTAAGCAACTTCATAATCAATTTCTAACAATTCTCTTTCACTCTCGTGTTCCAAGCAATCGTTAGCCATGCAATTTGGATCTAATCTAATTTCTCTCTGTCGAGTATCAATTTAGACCATCATAACAATTAATCCGTGATCAAGAGATTAAAAGCATTAAGCAAGAATTGCATAGATGAAATATGGAGAATTTCATTACATAATCCAAGTAATTGCGCTACAATATCCAATTGACTAGAATAACGGCCCTAGGTCTCAAGATCTACTCACAAATGGAAATAATTTTGCCAAAATGATCTTGATCCATAGGCCTAACTCAAATTACAACAAGGAATTATAAAGAAGTAAGGAAGAAATAACCGATAAGTTGATCCCAAGCTCCCGCTACGATCATCTCGAATCTTGAGCCTTAGAATCTCGCTTAATTCCCACTTTTTCTCCACAATTCTTCTCACTTTTTCTCTCTATTGAGCTAGGGGAGAGCTCCCCCAAATTTGGGATGATTTGAACCAAAGGGAAGGGGCCTTTTTATAGCACAAGGGGTTGGACATTTCTTGCTGAGCAAGTTGACAGCGTCGAGACGCTACGTCACAGCGTCTCGACGCTGTGACGTCATGTTGTCTTGGGGCAGAAGTTGTCGCAGCGTCGCGACGCTACGCAGACAGCGTCGCGACGCTGTCGCGATTTTGGCACGCGCTATGCTGACCACCTAGCGTTGAGACGCTACGGTCCTAGCGTCTCGACGCTAGGCCTTCTAGAAGCCTGATTTGCAGATTTTTGCCTCCTTTCTTCAAACTTTTGGGCTTTTTGGGCCTCCCACTTCTCTTGTCTACTTTTCTTGGACCTTGGGGCTTGGATCTTCAATGGTTATTCTTCAAATTGCCCAAAAAGTCTCCAAATTTACCCAAATTCTCTTAAAATCTCAGTTTTGCTACTCGAACTCGGTTTTCTGTAAAATCAACATAAAAATACATTAAAGCTCACAATTTATGCACAAAACTAGCTAAAATTAATAGGAAAATGATGACATTTTTGCATGTCATCACACCCCCAAACTTAAAGTTTTGCTAGTCCCGAGCAAAATAAAGTAATGCATATGAATCATAACTTGCATGTTAACAACTCTATCCTCAATGCTTCTAGCCATGAATGCAAACTATTGAAACAAATAAGTAATCATGAACAAACATCAAGAAGTTTTAAAATTTAATCCTATCCTCCCTTGCAAAAACGAATCATCATTTGTCTTATCATAATTTTTACTAGCCCGGAATCATTTATATACTCCTCCATTCATCTTCCCCCTACACTGGCACTAAAGCTCGCCCTTTAGCCATCATGCTTATCTAGCAAGCACTACCTTACTAAGGTGCTCATGATTCTTGAGGTGTCCCCCAAACCCTTTCTTTTTTTTTTTTTTTTTTTTTTTTTTAGATTATAATCCTTTTAGATGTAGCGCCTTCGTTCTGGCTTGCCAACATTGGTGATGAAAGCATCCAACTACGAGCGCCTCATCTTTCAGGTTGCCGAGGCATGCTCATTTCTTTCCAGTGCTTTCATGCAAAGGCAAACGATGGGTGTCATGAATGCCCCTGGTTACTAACACTTTCAAGAAAGTGGAGCATTTATTATTATTATTATTATTGAGCAAATCATTTCTTTTTCCCAAAGCTCAGTATTACTAACTATTACGCAAGAAAGCTATCTAGACAATCTTTACACCTATCGGAGTGACAACAAACTTCCAAAGCATATAACTTTCATCTAGGCTTTCAAAATCATAATAAAACAAGTGAATCATCATACTTTGCAAGGGGATCAAAGAAAAATTTTAAATTTTCTTGAATTTAGACATGCTTCCAAATTTGCAACAATAAGAGAGAATCATGGCTAAAAGCAAATCATCAGACGTCATTATCATCAACATGCATTTAATTCATCATAAACATTACTTTTCTTATGCAAAACCTACGCAGAGCGAATTCTCCCCCCCAAACTTAAAATATACATTGTCCCCAATGTATGAACATTTAATCAGATAAAGAGAGATCGATACTGCCCTGAAAAAGTGAGAGAATCTGAAACGTCTTGAATTTTCGTCCGAAGAGAGAATGAGCAGATAGGTGTCATTTCACGAGTTTCCTACATAAGGATCAATCTCAAGGGAGCATTATGATCAATACAAAAAACAAAAATGAAACTTAAAAACCTAAACAGCTTGGGTTGCCTCCCAAGAAGCGCTTGTTTAACGTCCTGAGCTAGACGGGATTCGGTGTCTTCAACCGAAGTCCACTTCCTTGATCCTTAGAGGATCTTTCTTCTTTTTCTTTCTCAGATCCTGCATAAAAAATTTCAACTTGCACATTGGGTGCACAGCATAAGAAATTTTAATCAAGTAATCCTCCGCTTTCTCGAACATATTATTTAGATACCATCTAAGCCTAACAGCAAGGGGATCAGGTACTGCAATCACTAAGCCTAAATCATGCATTTCAGAGTTATGATTCTTAGGAGACAAAGAAATAAGCATGGAATAATATGAATTTTTCTCAATATCTCTTTCTCCTAACTTGCATGGATTACTATATGAACAAGGCTCATAGGGAAAATTAAGTTCAAGATCACTGACCTTGATGGGATTTTCTTTTAATTTACCTTCCTGCTGCTGCTCTGAAACTTGGCATTCTGGCTCATCATGAGGAGTGGCATGGAATTGAGTAGTTTCTGTCAGATTTTCATTGATCTCCCATGCCTCATTGGGTGTCGTAACAAGCACATCACCATCAACAACTGAATCTAGCATCTTTAACCTTTCATAGAAGCTTTCAATCAAATTCTCCTCGGGTAGTGAGGTATAAGGTACCATGCAATATCCACTGGAGCAGTCCGCGAACTCATGAGACGTCTTTTCAGGTAGAGATGGCGGCGCTTTCTCCTCCTCTTCTGTGTTTTGATCATCATCTTCATCCAGAATCCTCCTAGTGCTGGTCTGTTTGACTTCTTTTCTCTCTACTTCCTGCTTCCCACTTCTCCGAGTTATGGCCAGGCATTGTTCTTGTGGGTCCATGGCGATGTCATTGGATAAATTTCCTTGCTGGATTTCCTTCATGAATATTGTCTTTTGATCTATTTTTGCTTCCATCTTATTAATGACAATATCTACTTTGGCTTGCACATTTTCATACAAATTTCTAGTCTCATTCATGAAGTTTCTTAGCATTTCTTCCAAAGGGCTTTTCTTTTCTTTAAACTCCTCTTTTAATTCAGCTTTCGGCGAACTTGGAGTTTCTGATCCTGTGAGCTTGTTTAGAGCCTTGGTTAGAGCTTCGACTTGCAACCTTAAAGCACTTACCTCATTATTCTCACATGGTTTCTCCTTAATTCTGGACTCTGGTTGCCATTGGTAACTTGTCAAAGCCAACTCTTCTATTATGGTTCGTGCCTCCTTGACAGTTTTGGCTAAAAAGTTTCCTCCAGCCGTAGTGTCGAGAATTGTCTTTAAATTCCTATTTAACCCACTGTAGAAAAGTTGAATTTGAAGCCAATCAGGATATCCATGCTGTGGGCATTTCCTTAACAAATCCTTATATCTTTCCCAAGCTTCATATAATTGCTCTTCCTCAAATTGTTGAAATTTTCCAATTTCAGCTCTAAGCTTGGTAATCTTTTCTAATGGGAAAAATTTTGCAAGGAAAGCTTTGACTAAATCATTCCAACCAAGGATGCTATTTGAGGTTAACGAGTCTAACCAATCTCTAGCCTTGTCTTGTAAAGAAAATGGAAATAACTGCAACCGAATTGAGTCAGGGCTAACTCCTCCCATTTTTACAGTTCCACAGATATTCAGAAATGATCTTAGGTGATGGTGTGGATCTTCTGATGGATGGCCTTTGAAAGCATTCTCTCTCACCATTTGAATGAGACTAGCTTTGAGCTCAAAATTATCGACAGTGATTGGCTCGTAAACTATTCCAGAATAGTCTAATGGAAATTCAGGCAAGAAATAATCTCGAATTGCTTTGTCTTCTTCCATGATTAAATCTCAAAAGAACAGATTATCCACCTTATAGCTCCACAAAACTAAAAAAAAAAAAATTGAATGCAGAAAAATAAATTTCTAAATTAAAATCAAACACTTAATTCTCAATATTAACGGAAAAAATTACAATTTCCCCGGCAACGGCGCCAAAAACTTGTTGACCGCAAAGTGCACGGGCCGCAAGTAATATAAAACGGTAGTAATACCGAGTATCGAATCCTCAGGGAAATTGAATTAATTCCATTAAGTACCAAGAATCATCATGTTTTAATTTTATTTAGAAGATCAACTCGAATGATAGTGCGAAAATTTAAGGAATTAATAAAAATAAACATGTAATAATGAAATGAAAATAACCAAATAAGGGAACTTGACCTAGGGTGTTATCTAGCTTTCTTGGATTTGTAGCTCAATTACATGGATGTATGTAACTAATAATCTTCAATTCCATAAATCTAGAAGTAATTTTAAGCGGATTTCTCTTTCAAGCTCCTCCACATCTCATACTAACATAACTAATTTATGTGTCCATCTCCTTAGTTAATCATAGTATGGCATTAAGCAACTTCATAATCAATTTCTAACAATTCTCTTTCACTCTCGTGTTCCAAGCAATCGTTAGCCATGCAATTTGGATCTAATCTAATTTCTCTCTGTCGAGTATCAATTTAGACCATCATAACAATTAATCCGTGATCAAGAGATTAAAAGCATTAAGCAAGAACTGCATAGATGAAATATGGAGAATTTCATTACATAATCCAAGTAATTGCGCTACAATATCCAATTGACTAGAATAACGGCCCTAGGTCTCAAGATCTACTCACAAATGGAAATAATTTTGCCAAAATGATCTTGATCCATAGGCCTAACTCAAATTACAACAAGGAATTATAAAGAAGTAAGGAAGAAATAACCGATAAGTTGATCCCAAGCTCCCGCTACGATCATCTCGAATCTTGAGCCTTAGAATCTCGCTTAATTCCCACTTTTTCTCCACAATTCTTCTCACTTTTTCTCTCTATTGAGCTAGGGGAGAGCTCCCCCAAATTTGGGATGATTTGAACCAAAGGGAAGGGGCCTTTTTATAGCACAAGGGGCTGGACATTTCTTGCTGAACAAGTCGACAGCGTCGAGACGCTACGTCACAGCGTCTCGACGCTGTGACGTCATGTTGTCTTGGGGCAGAAGTTGTCGCAGCGTCGCGACGCTACGCAGACAGCGTCGCGACGCTGTCGCGATTTTGGCACGCGCTATGCTGACCACCTAGCGTTGAGACGCTACGGTCCTAGCGTCTCGACGCTAGGCCTTCTAGAAGCCTGATTTGCAGATTTTTGCCTCCTTTCTTCAAACTTTTGGGCTTTTTGGGCCTCCCACTTCTCTTGTCTACTTTTCTTGGACCTTGGGGCTTGGATCTTCAATGGTTATTCTTCAAATTGCCCAAAAAGTCTCCAAATTTACCCAAATTCTCTTAAAATCTCAGTTTTGCTGCTCGAACTCGGTTTTCTGTAAAATCAACATAAAAATACATTAAAGCTCACAATTTATGCACAAAACTAGCTAAAATTAATAGGAAAATGATGACATTTTTGCATGTCATCAATATCTTGATTATAGATTGACGGTTTCTAATCACAAATTTTAAACTATTTCAAAATTTTAATGATTAGCCCTATAATCATGCATACTATAGTTTTAAAACCAATTAACAATCATTTTCAAGTTAATGAACTTAAAACTATAGAATTTTGCATTACATGATAATTAATATAACTTTTATATTAACCTATGGATGTATCATGCTCAATGCAACTTGATTTCCATTTTTTTTAATAAATAAACAATTTAATTATTGCCAAAAATGGTAAATCACATTTGCATGCTACAAGCAATTTATTTTTAATATAACTCTTATATTAAAACTATGTAATTGCATGCATCGTACTTTTCCATTTTCATGATCTTAATATAACTCAAATATATATTAAAAAAATCATGAAAATCAAACCATGCATTTCAACCATATATTATAATCTAATTATAACATACATAAATGCATGAGCATGTTTTATAACCTAAGGTGGGATTTCTAATTTTATATGACATCCATAAAGCATATAAAATAGCATATGAACCGATTAATTGGCCCCTAGGATAAAATTAAAGCTAAATTACAATAATAAAGCAAAATTCTATCCTATTACAACCTTCTGCAACCCCGAACCGGACCAAAATCGCTCCAAAACATGCCAAAACCGCCCAAAACAGGTCAAAACCACCAAAAATTGGTCAAAACCGCTCGAACCAAACCGGAAAACCACTGAACCAGCTTCAAAAACCGCTCAGTCAACGAACCATGCAGGAAAGTCAACGAACCGGTCGAGTTGACCGCTGAACCGCGCCTGCTGACGTCAGCGAAACGCCTACTGACGTCAGCCCTACCCCCTACACGCGCATTTCCGTCCGATTTTTCCTCTTTTTTTTTGAATTTCTGGAAAAACTGCACTGTTTCGGACGTAATTTTCCGCCGTTTTCCGCCATTTTTGGCCAAATTTGGTCCCGATCTTCATCGTTCTTCAGCCTAAACTAGACTTGGACTTACAGAGACTCGATTTACAACTTAATTGCCCAAAAAACGCAGGGGCCTTTACATATGATCGCATCAAAAATTGTAAATCTAAGGCCAATTAACCTCTAGTTCATAGCAAATTAACATACATTATGCAATTAAATCCCACCTAAAACCAACGCAAATTTTAATTCACAAATTAAATTACAGAGAAGTCTCTGATACCAATTGCAGGGATTAAAGCCCTAACGCAACGGAAACTTCCAGAACCTTAACTCTTATTTAATTTAATTAAAATATCGTACGTTAGCAAATTAAATCACAGCAGTAAAATACTATAAATCATGCTGTAAATTTATTATAAAACATGCTAATTTTAAAAGTAGATCTAATCTAAATTGGATCCTAATGATCCTAGATCAAGAATACCTTACCGTTATGGAAATTCTTGATCACCTCGCCAAATTCTACCCTTTGAATTAAAATTCCAGCAACCTTCAAGATCCTTTTTGTTGTGATTTGATGAGAGACACCACCAGAAAAATCACACCGATATTCTCCTAAGGTATGGAATTGAGTGGCTTGTGGGAACCAATGAAATTCTAAGGTTTCTAGAGAGAATATTTTTTTCTTCTGTCTTGCTAGAGAGAAAACCAGAGATCACAGGTTAGAGGGAGAGCCAATATGTGTGAAAACGAGAGGGTAACCACTTCTACACATTCAGTGTGGGAGTTAAGTAAGGGATGAAGAAACTTCCTCCCTAAAAAACCTCTCTACCATGCGTTTTAGTGGGTTAGTGGAAGACCATATCAGTTACGTTAACTGATAATAAATCAAATTTAATTAATAATCAAATTATTAATTAATCTAATTTGATTAAATTAACATTTAATTCATATAAAACAATTTTATACAAATTATACCACATAACCTAAAGTTTTAGTCTAATTCAATTAAATCAAATTTAATTAAACTGAATTAAAACAATAATTAATTAATTCTTCAATTAATTAATATCATAATTAAATATCACATATTTAATTATATTTCTCTCAAATTAATGTACATCTAATCCACATTAATTATAACCTATAGTTTTAATATAAATCAAATTCATATTATAACTTAATATTCGAACCCCTTCGAATATTCAATTCTCCCTTAGAATTTTACCTCAACGCCCTTATAGAGCTACCGGTGGGACCTAATGGACCTACAGATCAGAAGCTCCAACGATATGAGATTAATTGGCTAAACTCATTAACCAAGTTAATCAATATTCGTTAACTGTGGTTCACTCCACAATAGAACCACAGCTGCACTCTTCTCACTGTAGACATATTTCTGTGTCCACGGATATCAACCATCAACAACAAGTTAGCCCTTCACGTGTGTTCGTACCCCAGGTAGGTAAAATTACCATTTTACCCCTGGGTTACCTCTTGATCCTTAAGTACCAGTGCTCCTCTAATGAACAACCTGTTTGTGGTCCAACCAACAAACAGAAGTCCCTCTCGTGCCATAAAGAGGGTAGGGCCCATTGTTCAAGACCCGGAGACACCACTTAAGGGAACACACCTCTACTTACCCTAATATCGGGAAGGAGTGAATTCCATCTTGTAAGACTACGTTCCCAACTCCCCACTCGGTCTTGTCCCCAAAATGGTAGGCTTATTGAGTCGGCGAACAGGTCACTCTCACCCGTACAAATCAAAGGACAATCCCTCATGGACTGGAGTCCATAATCCACTCAGGATTAAGGCCAAGTTGCCTAGGTCATCCTAGTGAAATAGAAACCGAGCTAACTAACGGTGTTACAGTTAGTGGTAAACTATTTCGCGGTCCAGTCTTTGTGCAAACTCATTGCACAGGATACCCCCACTTGCATGTCAACTACATGAACGCGTTGGATCATTACGTTTGTATCAATATACAAAGCGGGTCGTATCCATAGTGTCACCAGGATAAGGTACCCAGCCTTATCCCTATACTACAGACCCTTTAGGCTAAAGTTTGAACATTGATCCCCATATGTCCCTACATACTAGTTCAAACCTCATTCTATTAGCCTTGGATGTTTAGTTTATTGAATTAGGGTCAATAAGACAAGATATAATACAAACATTGAACAATACATCATTTTTATTAATGTTCGGTCAAAAGTACATTTACTATCTACGAGTTTTAGGGCATAAAACCCAACAGTTCCAACATGTCAGGGATGTCATAATCAAGGAAATGATAGATTTTCTTCTACCTTTCCTTTAAAGTTAAGCGATGTGTTCCATTTTCTTGTCGTTTTTCTTTTGAAGATGACTTGAGAAGAATTGTGTTTACAACCATAGATTCTTTTGTAGTCACTTCTGTGTTCTTTCTTTACGTCTTAAAGTTAGGGAGTAGAAGGTCTTGGTTTTCTTGACTAAAAATACTTAGTTTCATATCGTGGGCGCAAGTTGCTAGTTCTTCAAAGGTACGAGGTTTTATACATTGAAGGATGTAGAGGAGTTCCCAGTGCATGCCTTGAATGCACATCTCAATAGCAGAGAGTTCAGTGAGGCGATCTTTGCAATCTAGACTCATGGCTCTCCAACGATTTATGTAGTTAACAATGAGTTCACATTTTCGTTGTTTAGTGATGGTGAGCTCAAACATGGTAACAGTCCGTCTAGTGCTGTAGAAGCTATTCAAAAACTCTGTTTCAAATTCCTCCCAATTGTCTATTGACTCAGATTCTAGATCAGTGTACCAATAAAAAACATTTCCTTTAAGTGTTGGAACAAACTGCTTGACTAGCAGGTCCCCTCGAGTACCAACGTTCTCGCATGTCTCAACAAAGTCGACAATATGTTGTTTAGGATTGCCCTTTCCATCAAACTGCTAAAACTTTGGTGGCTGAAAACCAATTAGCATTCTCAAGTTATCAATCCTCTTAGTATAAGGTTTGGAACACAAGAGGGTGAAGAATTTGGAATTCCCCAATTCCGTTAAAGTAGAAGCATAATTGGGACCGATTCGTAGTTAATTTTGTTTATCCAAAAATACCATTACATTGGCAAAAAAACATAGGACAAATTCTATACTAACTTAAGGCTAAGTGTTCGCACGATTTTAAATTCCGCAAGCGTACGGGTCGTGACAAGTAATATAGTGATTTTGAGTATAGAGTATCGTCTCCACAGGGATTGGATTTATTCAATTAAGTACCGCGAATAATCTTGCTTAGCTTTATTTAGAGAACAAAATCTAATGCCGAACAGAATAACAAAAAGCTAATCTAGAAAGCAAAAGATAAATGGTGGCACAATTTGATGGGATAATTCTAGAGTTGTTGATTTTATCAATTGGACCTTTAATGCATAATCAATTAACTAATATGGATTAACAAATCATTTGATTCATAAGTCTAGAAGCCTAATGACAAGGATTCTCCTGTCGGTCTCCTCATATCTCATACCGTTCAATAAAGAATCTCCTTTCAGTCTCATCTTTATTTACTTAGTATGGCATTACGACCCTTCAGTACAACCTCTAACGTTATTTATTTTATCCCGTGTCACCCGGGTAAATAACCGTTAGTCATGCATTCAGTTCTAGTCTAAGCTTCTCTCCGTCGAGTTTCCACTTAGTAACGATTCATTTAATCAGTGATCAGTTTATTAAAAGCATTATGGACAAAATGCACAAATGAACAATAATGACAATTAAACCAAATCAATTCATTAATCGAGCAAAGGTTCAACATATTAAATCAAACTCATAGAATTTAGGAATTAACTACTCATAATCACTAAAATTCAATAATTCCTAATCACAACAATTCTAGAAACTAAAACATAAAGGAAAAGGGAAGAGAAATGCTCATAAAAGTGTCGATCTCCTCGATCCCGCGCCGACCTCCTTCGATCCCGAGCTCCAAAGATCTTCAACAAAGCTCCAAAACTCTCCCAAAAATCCCCAATTTTAGAGTGGATTCTAGAATGGGGTGAAAACCCACAAATTGGCACACAAAATATGGATGCAAAAGGCTCCTTTTATAGGCTCCCAGCAGGCACAGCGTCGAGACGCTACAAGGACAGCGTCGAGACGCTCTGACGTCATCTTTTCTTGGGCTCCAAGACGTCGCAGCGTCGAGACGCTACTTGGACAGCGTCGCGACGCTGTCGCGATTCTGGATCTTTCCACTCAGCTGTCTAGCGTCGAGACGCTCCAGGCTTAGCGTCGAGACGCTAGGCCCTGAATCTTCTAGAATGGCCCGATTTTGACTCAATTTTTGGGCCTCCAACTTTCTTTTGGCCCAAATACTTCTTGTAATGGATTTTGGACTTTTTTCTTGACCCAACTTGATAATTTTAAGGCTTGAACTTCATGAATTTGGGCTTTTAATTCATTCTTCTTGGCTTTTTGGATTTGGATCTTCAATGTAATTCTTCAAAAAGCCTCCAAAATCATCCAAAATCTCTCAAAATTCCGATTTTTCTTCTTTGGCTCGGTTTTCTGAAATTTAAATAGAAAATAGCATTAAAGCACACAATTCAAGCATAAAACTAGCTAAAATTAATAGGAAAATGATGACATTTTTGCATGTCATCACTAAGCATATAAACATTATTAGATCTAAATCTAAAGGGGAGAAGCAAACATACCGTCGTTGTCGTCTCTGCAATATCAAGAACGCCTTTCTTGATTTCATAAGGGCCAAACGTCAACAATTGGGACACCACCAATTGATCTTCCCCGCTATGACTCTGAGATTAGGAACGTAGTTGTGGGACTACCTAATCTTGAATGGGAAAAACTCTAGAGAGAAAATTCTCCCTAGAGTTCTTGGGTTGAGAGAATATGAGAGAGAGGATATAGAGAATGCAAGAGAGTATTCTTGTGGCCTTATGTTGGAGTACAAAAATCCTAGGTTTAGTGTTCTATTTATAGGAGAAATGTCATGAATAAAATATTCATTTAAAATCAATTATTTCCATAACTGATTTAATCTTTTCCATAATTAATCAATTCCATGACCAATCAATTCCATAAGTGATTAAATCATTTCCATAAGTGATTAAATCATTTCCATAAATTATTAATTACTTCCATAAGTGATTAATCATTTCCATAATTAATTAATTTCCAGTTAATTAATCACCAATTAAATATCATATATTTAATTTCAGACATTCTATTAGTTAATTAATTAATTACCCAGTTAAATATCATATATTTAATTTCAGGCCTTCAATTAATTAATTCTATAATATGAATCAAATTCATATTAAAATTTGAACTCCTTCAAATTCTCTTATATCCTATAAATTTAATATGAATCAAATTTATATTAATATTTGAACTTCTTCAAATATTCATTTCTCTCATAGACTATAGTTTAATTAATTCTCATTTAATTTAAACTGAATTGAATAATTAATTAATTCATCTTCTAATTAAATACCATATATTTAATTAGACATACATTTGAACTCTTTAAAATATATCAATCTCTCAATATAATAAAGTTTATCTCAAATTACACTTTATATTTTAATGCATCACTATACATTATATTAATTTGTATCTCATACAATTAACTTAATTCCCAATATGAATTTGAACTATTAAAATTCTCTCAAGATATATTTGTTCCTAATTACTCTTTACGAGCTAGCAGGGGGACTTAATGGACCTACAGATCAGAAGCTCCAATGATATGAGGTTAATAGGTTAAACTCATTAATAAGGTTAACCAATATTCATTAACTGTGGTTGTTGGGTTCCTAGAGTGAGTAAAAATGTGGTATAAAACGACTCTAGAACTCTGTGCAAGTATACACAGTCTGCAGCAAGTAATAAGAATTATCAATCCAAGGCCTGAACTAGCTTCCACTTTATTCATTTGGTTTAGTTTTTCAATGGTTTCAAAAGTGGTAAAAATGATTAGTTTTTGATAGAATGTTGAAGCAAAAGAAATGACAGAACAGAAAGTAAACAAATAGGCAGACAGATTAGAAACATGCGCTGGTCAGGATTTAGTAATTGTTTAAAAAGATGCTCTAGCAATATTATTGATCATGCAAAACTCTTGCAGTCTTATTAGCAGATTCCTCTCGGAACTCCGAATCTTTTGGATTGTGTTTCAACCCCAATGAAGTACTACCGATCAAGCACTAGGCAACTGGCTAACCCTAGCTCAGTCACTGGCGTTCACCAATACACAATGGTCTAGTGTGATTAATCGCTACACCCTCCCTAAATCATCCCTGAAACTAGAGAGAGGTATTCATACCGGCTGGCCAGGCGGGCATAAAATATAAATGAACACAACAATTAATCAAGATGTATTAATCAATATTTATTACTAGAATTAAGCACGACAATCACATTATACCTAACCAATGCCTAAGCTACTTAGTTCATAAGATGCATGGAAACGCAAGTTACAATCTGAGTAAGCATGTCCATAATTACAAGATAATAAAAGGAAATATTAATCTCCTCGATCATCTTGCAAATGATGGTCTTCTTGATGGACTCTAATTTCTCTCCTCTATTCGGCTCCCAAAGGTGGAAGTAACTCTCATAGAATGGAGTGTTTTCTCCCAAAAGTGGAATGGATTTGACTTGGGCGGCTACCTCCTTTTATAGAGTTGAGGAAAGCTTGAATTAGGTTGACCTAGACACGTGGATGGCTCTCTATACTCCTTTATCCAAAAAATAACTCAATAGAATTCGGTTCATTAAGTTGGCTAACGAACTGTGACGTGGCAGTTTTGCTCCCAGCTTTGCTAGCAGCAAAAAATTTGCTCCCTCCAGTCGCCCAGCAACATATTATGCATAAAATAACTTCCAAAGCTTCCATTCTTCCAAATGGGTTAAAACATATAATATTCATCTAAAACCAACCCTATTAAGCACAAAAGACACACAAATCCCTATAGAAATGAGGCCTACATAACTAACTTTTGGACAGTTATCACACCCCCAAACATGAACTATTGCGCGTCCCGAGCAACACTAACCAACCTTTCCTTAAGAATTCAAAACGTTAGACAAAGAATAGCTTAATCAAACAAGACAATCCAACACTACCTTCAACCTTTATCTGAGCACTCTGCAAAACCAAGCTCTGCTGCAGCAAAACAATTCTTCTGGCATGGACAAATAATCACCACTTTCAGCTAAATTCTAAGAACTTACCACAGCCTAGCTCTTTTATCAGACACATTAGAACACACATTTTTTTTAAGGAGTTTATATTCTTGTTTTTCAAACTTTAAGCAGCCCTAAAGTTATAAGCTCTTAAGCATGGGATGACCCACTTTATGGTGCAGTATACCCTTGCCTCAAACTCATCACCAACTAGACTAAATACTCTTTGAAATGCTCAAAAATCCTTAGTTATTCTATCTCCTTCCTCTCAGGATGGCGACATTTTATGATGAAGCTCACCTAAGTTCTGGGAGACAGAAAAATTGATGGATCATCATTCGTCCTTCAAAACTTTTGCTCCATGAATTTTCTCAACAAAATTTTCAACAATCAAATTTTTAGCAAATACTTTTTCATTTTTCCTATTTCCTAGGTCATCTTTTTACGCGAAGACAAACTGTGGGTATCACAAATGTCCCCGGTTACTCAACAACCTAGCAAATTTTTACTCGAAGGAGAGGAATGTTCGAGCAAAACAATTGGAGTAGCAAAAAGTCCCCAAAACTTGAATTATTCATTGTCCCCAATGAATCATTAATTTTGCAATTATACCCCCAAACTTAAATTTTTCTATCTGAATTTTAGACTGAGTGTGGGACTAGAACTATGCTTAAAGTGGATCAAATAAGTCGACACTACCTCAAAATCTTCTTTGCCGCAGCAACAGACCAGACTAGAAGAAATGCTCAAGCAAAAGGTGTCAGGAGATCAGAATACCTTGATCTAACTAAGCTTAACCACTCCAAGCTTCAAAATTCAGAAGAAATTAGTTAAGTTAGGAATGCTCAGTGCTCATAGAACAGAAACATCTAGGAAATTTCATTAAAAACATGAAAAGAAATTACATAAGCAGAGATATATTTTTTAGAAGAATAACAATTAAAAAAAACAAGCAAACATAACAGCAAGCAGGGTCAAACATGCGCGAGCAAACAAAAATGGAAAAACAAAAGTAATGCTCGCTCCAGATCATCACATCAGTCAGTCTTCCTGACCCTGCTCTTCATCATCCTCCTCTTCTCTCTCAATAGGTGGGGGCGGTATCCAAGGATTCAACAGATCATCAGGGAATATCGGAAAGGTCGGATATGGTTTTGAAAAATTCCCTTGTAAGGCCCCCCTCTGTGCAGCATCCCTCCTTTCCACATAGTTCCAGAAGGTTTGAAATTGCCTTTCAGCAAACTCCATCCTACTGGAATGCAGCTGTAATTGCTCCTGCATTTGGTGGATGCCGCACACCAAACCTCCTTGGGGTGCTTCCTGTGTCCTTTGAAGCCTGGCCAAATTTGGTGTGTCGATTATTCCCTTGTTTATTAAAGTCACATCATCCTCACTCTCTGACACCCCTGCCCTTCGACATAGCATCGTGATAGTGTTGGGGAAAAACAGCTTCCCCACCTTTTTCCTCCAGCAGTCAAGAATCTCATAAGAAATTATTTTACCCACATCAATACTCATCGAACGAAGAATGGCAAAGTCAAGCAAAACCCGATCCCGAGACACCGTTGAGTCGTGAGTTGTCGGCAGTAAGCGCAGCTTGATGAAACCCATCCACGTATTGGCCTCGCTCTTCAGATAAGCAGCTTGAAATGTACGCTTTTCCGTCTTCGATAATCTCCACTGGGCCCCCTCGATGCCAACCTCTCGGATAGCCGCATTTAATTGATCGCTAGATGGTGCTACTACCATCTCATTAAAGCGTGCGTGCGGAAAGTCCTGAAGGTTGAACAAAGAATTAATAGCTCCTGGGCTCCAATCAACGGCCACTCCTCGGACGATGGCCTGAAATTCCTCTTGGTTGTCAATATTTGCATAAAATTCTCGAACAATGTTGGAATTAACAGGCTTTGGCTTTGCACAAAATTTACTCCAACCAAGGTTCGCTATCCCAGTCCTCAAGAATCGTGGCAGCTCATCGTCAAAGCCTCGTTCAAACAAGAAGTCCCATCTCAACATTTCTTGGTATTTTGCCCGAGCAAGGTCATTGATGAAGCGAATGTATGGTAATCGTGGTTTCTCAGCATTGAGATCTTCAGCTTCAATCGATGCCTCAGCAATACCCTTGCCCTTGTCTTCCCTTCGTTTGAGCAAAATATCTTCCTCCGCCTTCTTTGCTTCTTCCTCTCTTGCCTTGTCCTCAGCTTCCTTCTTTTCTCGTTCTTCTCTTTCTACATTCTCTCTTTCAGAGTCGGTGGTTGGAGGCGAGGGATTATCCGTTCAAACTACCCTGACGTCGCCTGCTTTCCGCTTAATGCGGCGACATTTGGGTACTTCCGGTATGGTCACCTCCACTCGAGCCTCCTGAACTGGCTCATTTTCAGTTGCAGCCTCTGCTTGCTTTTCTCGCACCTCGCCATCCTGACTTTCTTGATTCTCTTCAGTGTTTCCTTCTTGCATTCTTTCTGTACCCACTACTATCTGCTCAGTTTGCTCTAGATTTTGTTCCTCTGGTTCCTTCGGATCTTCTTCAACTGCAGCAACATCCTCCACAACCTTCTGCACAGCTTCTTGATCCTCAATCCTCTGTTGTCGTCTCCTTTTCTTGGCATTCTTTTTTTCTTCGTTTTTACCTTTTGAACTTCAGGGGTGACGGGTACCTCTTCTTCCTCACTCTCTCTCTTTTTTCTTGCTCTCGTTTTTGCCATTGGAGACGTAAAGGAATCTCGTCGTACACAGGGAAAGAAGGAGAAATACGACAGTAAAGGAATCAAACACAAAGTTAGAGTGAAAAGAAACTCACCGAAGTCGTTCAAAACCACATGCAATCTTGAAATTTAAATCCATCAACGATAAATTTCTAAATTCCAATCGCCCATGGTAAATCATCATGCGTTGTCCAACAGCAAGCCCTTGGATCATCTCTGTGTGACACGTGGCTTCATCAGATGACACATGCACATATACCTGTTAATAGAAAATTCAAAAACCAAATGGTAAAAATACTAAATTCACAACGAAACCCCTCCTATTCGGACAATTTGCTTTAGCCATAATTTTGCCACAACAACCTTCTGAACAAACGATTACCTGAAGAATTGTGGATACGGACTTTAAATTCAAAATCAAAGATCACATCATTAAATTCGAATTTAAATAAACCGATCAAACCAAATCTTATCTTTTATTTTTAATTGAAGCCGAATAAATTAGAGAAAATCTTTATTAAACCTAAACTAATCAGAATTAAAATAACTGAAAATAAAATCTAAATCTAAACTAAAATCTATTAAAATCTAATTTAAACTAATTAAAAGATAATTCAATAAATAAATAAACCGAAAATAAAATCCAAAAAAATCGAATAAAATCCAAATCGACATAGATAAAATCTAAAATAAATTCTACGGAATTAAAAATAACAACGGCTAAAAATAAATCATGCAAAATTTAAACGAACTAAATCTCAAATACTCGAAATTAAAAATAAATCAACAAAAAATCAAAACAAACACTGGGAGCTTAAAATATTGCTATGTGAAATGCTCCCGCAAATATCTTGCTTTCTCAATCTTCAACCAACTTTAGGGAAGGATACTTCGTCTGAAACTCCTCTCCCTTATAATGTTTCACACGCTGTCCATTCACTTTAAACACTCTTCCATCTTTTTTCATCCTGCAAAGTAATTGCTCTATGGGAGAAAACCTCAATCACAATAAATGGCCCTGGCCATTTAGATTTTAGCTTCCCAGGAAATAATTTCAATCTAGAATTATAAAGCAAAACTTTATGACCTTTGACAGATTTAATTTTCTTGTCATGCCACAACTTAGTCTTTTCTTTATACATTCTCGAATTTTCATAAGAGAACTAACGAAATTCCTCTAATTCATTAAGCTGCAGCATTCTTATTGCTCTTGCACGACTCAGATCAAAATTTAACTTTTTCAAAGCCCAAAACGTTTTATGCTCTAACTCTAAGGGTAAATGACAAGTTTTCCCATATACTAACCTATAGGGAGACATACCTAAAGGAGTCTTATAGGCTGTCCTATAAGCCCAAATAGCCTGATCCAACCTAAAAGACCAATCTTTTCTAGATGGATGGACTATTTTCTCTAGAATAGCTTTAATTTCCCAATTACTAATTTCAGCTTGACCATTTGCTTGTGGGTGATAAGGGATAGCTATCATATGCTTAATTCCACACTTAGCTAAAAGCTTAGTTAAGATATTATTAACAAAATGTGTACCCTCATCACTCACTAGAGTTCTAGGTGTCCCAAACCACGCAAAGATGTGCGATTGAAGAAACCTTGCTACTGTCTTGACATCACTCTGATGGCATGCAATGACCTCAACCCACTTGGACACGTAATCAACTGCCAATAAGATAAAAACATTACCACTAGAAGGGGGAAATGGCCCCATAAAATCAATACCCCATACATCGAATAATTCAACTTCTAAGATGTAAGTAAGAGGCATTTCATCTCTAGGTCCTAAGTTTCCTCTCCTTTGGCAAGCATCACATTGCTTGTAAAACCAATGGGCATCCTTAAATAATGTAGGCCAAAAGAATCCACAATGCAGAATCCTCATAGTTGTCCTCTGACCGCTGAAATGACCTCCATACGGCGAAGAGTGACATTGCTCCAGGATTTCCTTTGCTTCATCACCTGAAACACACCTACGAATAATACCGTCAGAGCATTGCTTATAGATAAATGGCTCATCCCAATACAAAAATTTTTCATCATGCTTAAACTTTTTCTTCTGCCTCCAATCCATGACAATAGGAGTGACTCCCTTTACCAAAAAGTTGGCAATATCAGCATACCAAGGGACATCCCTGACTACCTTAACCTCAACAGCAAAGAGCTGTTCATCCAGAAAAGCATCTGAAATGGCAGTTTGCTTCAGCAAAGGTGATGATGGATCAAGACGAGACAAGTGATCTGCAATGACATTTTCTGATCCCTTCTTATCCTTTATCTCCAAGTCAAATTCCTGCAATAGTAAAACCCAACAAATTAATCTAGGTTTTGCATCTTTTTTAGACATTAAATACCTTATTGCTGCATGATCCGTGAACACCGTGACTTTGGATCCAACCAAATATGGCCAGAATTTATCAAAAGCAAACACAACAGCTAACAACTCCTTTTCAGTAGTTGTGTAGTTGACTTGTGCCTCACTTAAAACCTTGCTTGCATAATATATAGGATGGATAAATTTGCCCTGCTTTTGCCCCAGCATAGCACCTACTGCAACATCACTCGCATCACACATTACCTCAAATGGTAAATTCCAATTAGGTGCACAAAGAATGGGTGCTGAGATTAAAGCAACTTTTAAAGTTTCAAAAGCCTTTCTACAATCTGCATCAATGTCAAAAACATGATCAGTACACAATAAGTTACAAAGAGGTTTACTAATTTTGGAAAAATCCTTTATGAACCTCCTATAAAATCCAGCATGACCTAAAAAACTCTGAATTCCATTCACTAAACTCGGTGGTTCTAATCTTTCAATCACCTCTATTTTCGCTCTATCAACTTCTAGACCATTCTTAGCAATCTTATGACCTAACACTATGCCCTTCTTCACCATGAATTGGCATTTTTCCCAATTAAGAACTAGATGGGTATCCTCACATCTTTTTAACACCTTACCTAAATTATCTAAACAACTCTGAAAAGACCCTCCAAAAACTGAAAAATCGTCTATAAATACCTCAACAGTGGACTCAATCATATCAGAAAAAATTGCTAACATACACCGCTGAAATGTTGTTGGAGCATTGCAAAGGCCAAAAAACATTCGCCTAAAAGCAAACGTCCCATAAGGACAGGTGAAAGTGGTTTTTTTCCTGATCCTCACGAGCAATAGTAATCTGGTTATACCCAGAATAACCATCTAAGAAACAGTAGTAGGCCTGACTAGTCAATCTATCCAACATCTGGTCAATAAATGGTAGAGAGAAATGGTCCTTACGGGTAGCTTTATTAAGCCTCCTGTAGTCCATGCAAACCCTCCAGCCAGTTACTGTCCTGGTTGGGATCAACTCATTGTCTTTATTGCTCACCACAGTGACACCTCCTTTCTTAGGAACACATTGGACAGGGCTTACCCAATTGCTGTCTGCAATTGGATAAATGATCCCAGCATCCAACCATTTAATCACCTCTTTTTTAACAACAACTTTCATTGCAGGGTTAAGCCTTCTTTATTGCTCAATACTCCTAAAGGATCCCTCCTCTAGAGTGATTTTGTGCATACAAAAAGATGGGCTAATTCCCTGAATGTCAGCCAATATCCAACCTATTGCTTTGCGGTATTGCTGCACCAACTTTACACTACTACATAAATGGCTTTTAATGACGGACGGAAAAAAATTAGCGGACCTTTTAACGTCGGACGAAAAACGGGCGGCCGAACGCGTGTTTTTAAAAATTTTCGGACTTTTAATGACGGGCATTGCCCATCATTAAAAATATACTTTTAATGACTGGCAATGCCCGTCATTAAAAGTGTGTTTTTTTTCCTTATTTTAAAAAATGGTACATTTTTTAAATGAAATTTCTCTCTCCCCGACCTGAACTTTTTCTCAACCTGAAAAAACCCTAACACTTTTCTCCCTCAACTTGCCTCTTTCCCCTTCCTCTCGATCTCCCTTTCGTCTTCTCCTAGATCAGCCGTACCAGCACCACTTTTAATGACAAGTTCCATTGGCCTTGAGAGCCTTCCCGAGGAGAATCTCGTTGGTGAAAGACCTATAAATGGTGGATGAGGGACGAGGAACGTGACGTCGGCGGCGACGACACGGTGGATGAGGGCGAAAATTTCTTCTTTGGGCTTGGCAGGGCCATAGTAAGAGGACATGCCCATGCAGCTGAGCCCCTACGCTGAAACTTCAAGGCCTTCAGACTCGAGCTTCGTAATTATTAAGGCCCCTTCATGCTCTGTCATTAAATCTGATGCAACAATAATGGGCAACGTCTCACCTTCCCCAAGATACACATACTTTAGATGATCCGGCAAGAGCTTCAAACCTAAAGTAGGTGCCTCAATCAGGGATGGCTTTATAGGAGGAGCCTTCCTTTGATCTAAATCTAAAGACTCAAAAACATCCTCACACCTAAACAATTCTTTTTCATTTTTCCTTATTAAAGAACAAACTCCTAAATCTTCTACACCAACTTCTCCATGATCTTCCAAATGCTTACTAGCTGAATCCTGTATTGCTGTCTCAACAATTGTGTTCTCCAGAATCCTAATGAAAGAGCAATCTTCCATTTCGTCTGGATACTTCATAGCCTTAAACACATTAAATTTCACTTCCTCATTACAAACTCTCATTGTTAATTCCCCTTTCTGAACATCTATTAACGCCCTACCAGTAGCAAAAAATGGACGACCTAAAATAATTGGGACATCTTTGTCAACCTCATAGTCTAAAATAATAAAATCAACAGGAAATATGACTTAATCTACCTTCACTAAGACATCCTCAATTTTACCCTCTGGATATGTGATAGACTTATCAGCTAGTTGGAGTGTGACTGTGGTAGGTCTAGCATCACCAATACCTAGCTTCTGATAGACCGAAAGAGGCATAAGGTTAATGCTTGCACCTAAATCACAGAGTGCTCTACCTAACTCTTTTCCACCTATAGATACATGTATAGTAAATTATCCTGGATCCTTAGCCTTGGGCGGTAGCCCATTCTTAAGAATAACACTACATTCCTCAGTAAGAGATACAGTTTCAAACTCACCTAACCTCTTCTTCTTAGTTAAAATATCCTTAAGAAATTTAGCATAATTAGGCATTTGCTCTATAGCTTCTACTAAAGGGATATTTATATGCAATTGCTTAAGAATCTCTAAAAACTTTTTAAATTGACCATCCTGATTCTTAGGCTTTTGCCTTTGTGGAAAAGGTAGAGGTGGTACATAAGGTGGGGGCGGCACATAAGGTGGTTCCACATCTGGAATAGATCCAGATGCTCCAGCATTTTTATTGCTGCCTCCAGCACCCTGACCAGACTCCAACTCTTTCTCAACAACAACATTTTTATCACTATTACTTTCTATATCCTGGGTCTTTCTAGGCTCTTCTAGTGGCTTACCACTCCTAAGAGTTACTGCCTTTACCTGCTCCTTACCTTCCCTTCTAGGGTGTTCAGTATCTGAGGGAAGTTTCCCTTGAGGTCGTGCCTTCAGCTCATTAGCTAGCTGACCCACTTGCAATTCTAGGGCTCTCATTGAAGCCTGATTACTTTGAATTGCGGCATCTGTACGAGCCATAAATTCTTTCATCATTGCCTCGAGAGAACTCCCCGAATTTTGTTGGGGCAAAGCCTGCTTATTTTGCTGGGGCATTACCTGCGCTTTAGCAAATCCCGATTGGTTCACCTTTTGCTGTGCTTGCACATTACTTCCTTATCCTCCCCATGAGAAGTTGGGGTGGTTGCGCCAACCTGGATTATAAAAGTTAGAATAAGGGTTATTCCTCTGATTACCTACAAAAAACACAGAAGCTGGATTGCTGGGGGAAAACTCGTAGTTGTGATCTTCACCACAATAGCCACATGCTTCCTCTGTGACTTGGTTCACCACTGCAGCCTGATGACTAATCACTGTCACATTCTTAAGAACGTTAGCAATCATTGCAGGATCAACCCTAATGGTGGACACACCATCAACCTCTAATACACTCTTAACCTTTTTATTTGTGCCTCTAACATCCGACCACTGACAACTATTAGTAGATATTCTTTCTAAAATTTCATGGGCTTCATTGAAAGTTTTTGCCAAAAGGGCCCCTCCAGCAGAAGCATCAACCATACCTTGGGTTACTCCGTTTAACCCATTGTAAAATGTTTCCATTTGAATACAATGAGGTAAACCATGGTGGGGACACTTTCGTAAACGCTCCTTAAACCTCTCCCAAGCCTCACTAAAAGTCTACTCTTCAAGTTGCCTAAACCCTACTATTTCACTCCTTAATTTAGCATTTATATTAGGTGGGAAATATTTACTCAAAAATTTTTCAGCTAACTCATCCCATGTCCTAATTGATCCTGGAGCAAAAGAATTTAACCATGCCTTTGCTCCATCTCTAAGAGAATACGGGAACAAAGTTAATCTAAGAGCATCTCTAGGCACTCCTTGAATTACAAAAGAATCACTAACTCCTAGAAACGACTTAAGATGTAAATGAGGGTCTTCAGATGACAAACCATGGAATTGCCCCACGGTTTGCAACATCTGAAACATTACCGGTTTCATTTCAAAATTTGCCGCTTGAATTTCAGGACGTGCAATCCCTGGGTTCAACTCATCAAACATTGGAAAAGCATATGCTCGAATGGCTCTGGTCCTATCGTTCGCTACCAAGATAGGATTCTCAGCCTAATTATTTTGCTGCTCATTTTGCTCCAGCGGCGGATTTTGCTGCAGCAACAGATTCTGTTGGGGGTTCGCTAGGTCTTCAAGATCCTGCGGAAGACGCGACACGTTATCCATTTGATTCTGGTTTCTACGCTGCTCCCTCCTTCTTCTCCTGAATGTCCTCTCGATTTCTTAATCAAGCTCGAACCGTACCCCAGGCGGATTGCTCATGCACCAAACTCACGCTTGTAAAAACAAAGGAAACAATCAAAAAGTTCTAGCACCAAACCACTGAAACACATACACAAAATAGATCAGATAAAAACTTATTCAAGTCCTCGGTTCACTAGGTCTTCAAGATCCTGCGGGAGACGCGACACGTTATCCATTTGATTCTGGTTTCTACGTTGTTCCGTCCTTCTTCTCCTGAATGTCCTATCGATTTCTTAATCAAGCTCGAACCGTACCCCAGGCGGATTGCTCATGCACCAAACTCACGCTTGTAAAAACAAAATAAACAATCAAAAAGTTCTAGCAGCAAACCACTAAAACACATACACAAAACAGATCAGATAAAAACTTATTCGAATCGTACCCCAGTGAGTACAAATGTGGTATAAAAAGACTCTAGAACTCTGTGCAAGTATACACAGTCCGCAGCAAGTAATAAGTATTATCAATCCAAGGCCTGAACTAGCTTCCACTTTATATATTTTGTTTAGTTTTTCAATGGTTTCAAAAGTGGTAAAAATGATTGGCAACGACGCCAAAAACTTGTTGGGTTCCTAGAGTGAGTACAAATGTGGTATAAAAAGACTCTAGAACTCTGTGCAAGTATACACAGTCTGCAGCAAGTAATAAGTATTATCAATCCAAGGCCTGAACTAGCTTCCACTTTATCTATTTTGTTTAGTTTTTCAATGGTTTCAAAAGTGGTAAAAATGATTGGTTTTTGATAGAATGTTGAAGCAAAAGAAATGACAGAACATAAAGTAAACAAATAGGTAGACAAATTAGAAACAGGCGCTGGTCAGGATTTAGTAATTGTTTAAAAAGATGCTCTAGCAATATTATTGATCATGCAAAACTCTTGCAGTCTTATTAGCAGATTCCTCCCGAAACTCCAAATGTTTTGGAATGTGTTTCAACCCCAATGAAGTACTACCGATAAAGCACTAGGCAACTGGCTATCCCTAGCTCAGTCACTGCCGTTCACCAATACACAATGATCTAGTGTGATTAATCGCTACACACTCCCTAAATCCTCCCTGAAACTAGAGAGAGGTATTCATACCTGCTGGCCAGGCGGGTATAAAATATAAATGAACACAACAATTAATCAAGATGCATTAATCAATATTTATTACTAGAATTAAGCACGACAATCACATTATACCTAATCAACGCCTAAGCTACTTAGTTCATAAGATGCATGGAAACGCAAGTTACAATTTGAGTAAGCATGTCCATAAATACAAGATAATAAAAGGAAATATTAATCTCTTCAATCAGCTTGCAAATGATGGTCTTCTTTATGGACTCCAATTTCTCTCCTCTATTCGGCTCCCAAAGGTGGAAGTAACTCTCCAAGTATGGAGTGTTTTCTCCCAAAAGTGGAATGGATTTGACTAGGGCGGCTACCTCCTTTTATAGAGTTGGGGAAGCTTGAATTAGGTTGACCTAGACACGTGGATGGCTCTCCTTGCTCCTTTATCCCGAAAATAACTCAACATAATTCGATTCATTAAGTTGGCTAACGAACTGTGACATTGCAGTTTTGCTCCCAGCTTTGCTGCAGCACAGAATTTGCTCCCTCCAGTCGCCCAGAAACATATTCTGCATAAAATAACTTCCAAAGCTTCCATTCTTCCAAATGGGTTAAAACATATAATATTCATCTAAAACCAACCCTATTAAGCACAAAAGACACACAAATCCCTATAGAAATGAGGCCTACATAACTACCTTTTGGACAGTTATCAGTGGTTCATTCCACTAAAGACCCACAACTAAACTCTTCTCACTGTAGAACATTTTTGTGTCCATGGATATTGACCTATACCGGTAAGTCAGTCCTTCACGAGTGTCCGTAATCACAGCTGGGTTAAATTACCATTTTACCCCTGTGTTACATCTGTCTCCTTAAGTACCAGTGGTCCTTTAATGAACGAACTGTTTATGGTCCATCCAATAAACAGAAAGTCCCTCTCGGGCCAGTGAGAGGGCGGGATCCCTTTGTTCAAGTCCTGGAGTCACCTCTTAAGGGAACACTCATCTACTTCTCCTAGAAGTGGGAAGGAGTAAATTCCTTCTTGTGTTGTCATGTCCCCAGCCTCCCACTCGGTCTTGTCCCCAAAAAGGAAGGCATATTCAGTTGGCGTATTGGTCACTCTCACCCATGCTAATCAAAGGAAAATCTCTCATGAGAAGGAGTTCATGACACACTCAGTATTAAGAATGAGTTACCTAGGTCATCCTATTGAAATAGTAACCTAACTAGTTAACGGTGTTATATCTAGTGGTTTACTATTTCATGGTCTGGTCTTATGCAAACTCATTGCATAGAATACCCCCGCTCGTATGTCTACTACATGGACGCTTTGGATCAATACGTCTATATCAAATACAAAGCGAGCCGTATCACATAGTGTTACCAGGATAAGGTACCCAACCTTATCCTTGTACTATAGACCTTTTAGGTTGTTACTTGAACATCGATCCTCGTATGTCCCCACATACTAGTTCAAGTTATATACAAACAACCTTGGATCTTAGTTTATTGGATTTGGGTCAAATTGTGCAATATTTAACAATAACACTTTATTGTAGAAACTCAATAACACTTTATTGAAATAAGTATATAATTTGTTTGCATTCACTATCTACGAGTTTTAGGGCATAAAACCCAACAAACTCCCATTTGAACTAAAACTCTAGTTTATTGGGATGTACAATAATCTATGCAGCAGTGAGGGTATAAATACATGTATAAAACATATACAATGTACAAATACAATAAACTAGGGCATCACTATACTCATTACATAATGGTATCACTATACCCATTACATTTCTCCCACTTGCCCTAGATTACACCTTTGTACATATCTCGTAGATCTATAACTTGTAGATGACCCTCAAACACTTTAGCTGAGAGAGCCTTTGTAAATGAATCAGCAATATTTCATTCAATTTAATGTGTCTGCTTGTCTTGGGCTGCGATGTTCTTTTGAAGTTGTCACAACACCACTATATCCCTATAAAGTGTGATGGGCAAGTTCACATTTGGAACACATTCCAAATCAATCAAGAACTTCCTAAGCCATACAGTCTCTATCGCTGCTTCACAAGCAGCTATGTTTTTGGCCTATACGGTCAAGTCTGTAACTATGTCATATTATAGCTCCTTCGTAAAGATTGACCATGGATACTGTTGGGTTCCTAGAGTGGGTAAAAATATGGTATAAAAGACTAGAATTCCTGTGCAAGTATACACAGTCTGCAGCAAGTAATATTATCAATCCAAGGTCTGAATGAGCTTCCACTTTATCTATTTTGTGTAACTTTCTAATGGTTTCGAAGATAATAAAAATGTTTGGGTTTTATACGAATTATGCTGAAGCAAAATAAATGACAGAACAACGAGTAAACAAATAGATAGACAGATTAAAGACAGGCGCTGGTTAGGTTTTAGTGATTGTTCTAAGATATGCTCTAGCTGTTGGGTTTTATGCCCTAAAACTCGTAGATAGTAAATGAAACAAATTAATCGATCTCAATAAAGCGTTATTCGAGTGATTCAGTAATTGGGTTATTGAATAATCGAGTTTGCATTAATAAACCCTAAATCCAATAAACTAAGATCCAAGGTTGTTTAAATGAAACTTGGACTAGTATGTAGGGACATACGGGGATCAGTGTCCAAGTAACAACCTAAATGGTCTATAGTATAGGGATAAGGCTGGGTACCTTATCCTGGTGACACTATGTGATACGGCCCACCTTGTATCCGATACAGATGCAATGATCCAAAGCATCCATGTAGGAGACATGCGGGTGGGGGTATCCTATGCAATGAGTTTGCATAAGACCGGACCGCGAAATAGTAACCACTAGATGTAACGCCGTTAACTAGTCTAGGTTTCTATTTCAATAGGATGACCTAGGTAACTCAATCTCAATCCTGAGTCTGTTATGAACTCCTTTTAGGAGGGATTGTCCTTAGATTTGTATGGGTGAGAGTGGCCTGCTCGCCGACTCAATATTCCTACCATTTCAGGGGCAAGACCGAATGGGGGCTGGGAACATAACAGTACAAGATGGAATTCACTCCTTCCCCTATTGGGGCAAGTAGATGTGTGTTCCCTTAAGGGCTGATTCCGGGGCTTGAACAAAAGCGCGCTGTCCTCTCTTGGCCCGAGAGGAATTTCTGTTTAGTGGTTGGACCCTAAACAGGTTGTTCATTAGAGGGATCAGTGGTACTTAAGGATCCAGAGGTAACCCAGGGGTAAAACGGTAATTTGACCCAGCTGGTGTTACGAACACACGTGAAGGATTGACTTACTGCTATTGGTCGATATCCGTGGACACAGAAATATTCTGCAGTGAGAAGAGTGCAGCTGTGGGTCTTTAGTGGAGTGACCCACGGTTAACGAATGTTGATTGACTCGGTTAATGAGTTTAGCTGATCAATCTCGCATCGTTGGAGCTTCTGATCTGTAGGTCCATTAGGTCCACCTGCTAGCTCATAACGGGTTCTGAGATAATTTAGTCTTGGTATTAAAGGGAATTAATATAATGTATGGAGATACATTATAGTATAAAGTTTAATTAAAGAATTAAACTTTATAACTAATTTTGAATATGATTCGAAATTAATTATTGAGAGAATAATGAATTTAATTAAATATGTGATATATGATTAATTCATGAATTAATTAATTGGGGAATTAATTAATTTAATTTAGTTTGGTTAAATGTGATTTAATCAAATTAATACTATAGTTTATATTAATGTACATTATGATGCACATTAAAACTATAGGTTAAATGAGAGAGATTAAAATTGAATATGATTCAATTGTAATTAAATATTGGATATTTAATTAAAGTGGATTCAATTAATAAGATTAATTGAATGGTCAATTTAATTCAATTTAATATGATTCAAATTGAATTAAATACCTTATGTTATAATTGATTTAATTAATTTTGTCTTAATTAAATTAATTATAATTAATTAATTAAATAAATTATTATTATTATTTAATTAATGGACGACCAAGATCGGTTGGATTTGATCCAACGATCTAGATGGAGTAGGGTTTTAACTTCCCCCCACTTATCGTTAAGTGGAGAGGGGGTTACCCAGCTCATGAGGCTCATTCTCATTCTTACGATAGAAACAGAAGAGTTTTTCCCCTCTCTATTCTGGTTTTCTCTCAAAAAATTTTCAGCAATCCCTTTTGCTGTAACATTCCCTTCCAAGACCAAGATTGGTTCCCACAAGCCGGATCTCAAGTCCCTAGTGTCATAGCGGGTGATCCAACGTGGTGGTGTTCTTGGAGCATTGTGCGGTATTTATCGAATCAAGTAAGTTTTCTAGATCTAAATAAGTTTTTAGATCTATTTTTTCAGCATGCTTAATCAAATCTTAAATTAATTTAGAAACTGTTTCTATATTTGATTTGCCAACGTAGAGGTTTTTCTAAAATTGAAATTAAAAACGAGGTTGTTCTTGATTGCTTCCGCTGCCAAAAGGGATTTTAACCCTTCACTAGCAATATTATTGATCATGCATTTCTCGCAGTATTATTAGCGGATTCCTCCCGGAACTCCGGATCTTTTGGGATATGTTTCAAACCCAATGAAGAGCGACCGATCAAGATCTAGGCAACTGGCTATCCCTAGCTCAGTCACTGGCGTTCACCAATACACAATGATCGTAGTGTGGATAGTTGCCACACACCCTCTAAATCATCCCTGAAACTAGAGAGAGCTATCCATACCGGCTGGCCAGGCGGGCATAAAATGAAAATAAGCACAACAATTAACCAAAATGCGATAGTCAATTTATTACTAGAGATGAAGCACAGTAATCACATTATTCCTAACCAACACCCTAAGCTACTTAGTTCATAATAGGCATAGGAATACGAATTACAATCTGAGTATGCATGTCCATAACCACAAGTTAATAAAGGAAATAAACTCCCTAATCAGCTTGCGGAAGATGGTGTTCTTGATGATCTTCAATCTCTCAAAAATATTCGGCTTCCAAGGGAAAACATGGAATGACTTTGACTTTGACGGCTACTTCCTTTTATAGAAGGATGGGAGGCTTGAATTAGGTCAACTAGGACACGTGTAAGGCTCTCCTTGATCCTTTATCACGAAAATAACTCAACAGAAGTCGGTTCATGAAGTTGGCTAACGAGCTGTGATGTGGCAGTTCCTGTTCCCAGTTTTGCTGCAGCATAGAATTTGCTCCCTCCAGTCGCTCAGCAGCATAATCTGCACAAAATAATTTCCAATGCTTCCATTCTTCCAAATGGGTTAAATCATGTAATATCTATCCAAAACCAACCCTAATAAGCATAAAGGACACACAAATCCCTATATAATTGAGGCCTAAATAACTACCTTTTGGGCAGTTATCAGATATTGATGTAGATTTCCTAAAATCCTTACCAGTCTAAAATTCGTGTTAGTGTATCCTGTAAGGATCAAATCCTTAGTCTCATACACGAGCATAGAGTTTCTCTTTCTCCTCAGATACTTCAGGATATTCTTAACGGTTTTCCAATGATCAAATCTTGGATTAAATTGATACTTACTAACAATCCCTACTGCATAGGGCATTTGTCTCATGTCCTCAACTTCTTGAGGTGTCTCGGGAAACAATTTCTTAGACAAAAGAATTCCATGTCTGAAAGGTAGTGAACCGTTCTTGGAATTCTACATCTTATATCTAACATCTTGTAGATATAAGACACTTGAGACAATGCTAGCTTTTTGTTCTTACAATTCCTAACAATTTGGGTCCCAAGAACAAACTCAGCTTATCCCAAATTTTCATTTGGAAATGAGCTGCTAGTACCTTTTACTAATCAGCAAGATAACCTACATCATTCTCAATGACTAGGACATCAATCATATACAACACTAAGTAAGCTACTAAACTATTGACGATCTTCTTGTAGACAAAAGGCTCATCAATGTTCCGATTAAAGACCAAAAGATTTGATCGCAGTATCAAATCTTCTATTCCAAGATCAAGATGTTTATTTCAATCCATGAATGGATCAATTAAGCAAGCAAAACCTTTTGCTCTTGACCTCGCTAAATGAACCCTTTTGGTTGAGATAGGTAGACACTCTCAACGTCTCGTTTCCTCTTGTAGATCCATTTGCAACCTATAGGTTTTACCCCATAAGGTTGATCTACAAGATCCCAGATAGAATTGAAACGCATAGATTCCATTTCTAAGTGCATGGCTTTAATCCACTGGTCCTAGTTAACATCATTCATTGACTTGCTTTAAGACAATGGATCACCAATGTCATCATCAGGTATGACGATCTGGACTTCAGTTAAGCCCATGTAACAGTCAAGTTGTAAAACAACCCTTCCACTACATCGAGGCACTCTCAACTCTTGAGATAGATGTAACTAACCAGTTGTATTGGCCCTATCAACAATTCTTGTTAAAGGTCAAACATCATCAACAACCATTGTTTACTTATCAACAATTCTTCTTGATATTTGTGTAGCTTCATCAGTTAATTTACTTAAAATGATCTTCCTTTGTGGCTTATTATTTTTCATGTGGTCTTCTTCTGAGAATGTAGCATTTGTTGGTACAAATTCTTTATTCTCTTGTGGATTGAAGAAGTATCCACATCTCTCATTTCCATGGGGCGGCCTACAAATAGGTATACTTTTGAACAATGTTCCCAAAAATAGTGTAAACCACTTTTACGCCTTATCCACAAATCAAAAGATGTTTCAGAAACATTTTTTATGGAACGTTGTTCAAAATACACACGTCAGTGAACACTGCATGACCCCAAAACGAGTCATGCAAATGAACATAGCTCATAATGAATCGAACCATATCCAATAGGGTTCTATTTCTCCTATCTGATACACCGTTCTTTTAAGGTGTTCTAGGGGTTTGAGAGTTGGGACATAGTTCCATGTTTAGTCTTGGAATCTCAAGTCCCTTCTACTTTACACCTTGATCAGATCGAAATGCTTTTATTATCTCACCTAACAAGTTTCCCACTTCAGTCTCAAACCACTTTGAATTTCTCAAGAGCTTTAGACTTAAGTTGCATTAGGTTGAGAAACCAATACCTTGAATAATTATCTATAATATAGATGAATTATTCATGCCCTCCCACTGCTTTAACATATTGGAAAACAAGGATCCAAATGTACAAGCTCCAAGGGCTCTTTGGCTCTATAGTTCTTTTCAAGCAAAAAAATCTATTAGTCATATTGCCCTTAAGGCATGACCTATAAGGTAGCAGAGAGTCATCTTCTAACTGAAGGGTTAAAATCTCTTTGGCAGCGGAAGCCATCAAGAACGATCTCGTTTTTAAAATCAATTTTAGAAAAACCAATACGTTGGCAAATTAAAATTAGAAACAATTTCTAAATTAAACTATTACAGATTAAGCATGCTGAAATATTTTAGATCTAAAACCATTTTAGAACTAAGAAAACTTACGTGATTGGAGACAAAAACTGTACTATGCTCCAAAATTGTTCTTTGATCTCCGATCAAGACACCACCACCACGGATCACCCGCTATCCTCTAAGATCGCTGAGATTTGGTTTGTGAGAACAAAAAAAACCATCTTGGAAGGGAATCACAGCAATGAAGATTGCTGTATTTTTGGGTGAGAGAATGAGAGAGTTGAGAGAGAATTTTCTCCCTGTTTCTATATTCTTCGTGAGTGACATACTGAGAACCAACTCCCAAACCCCATCAGCCACCACGTATGATTAGGTTAGGAAGTTACAATTAACTTCCCTAACCAATCCTGGCCTTTGATCTAAATCAATTAGATCTGGACCGTTAATTAATTAAATAACAATTATTTAATTCATTAATTAATTATAATTAATTTAATTAAATCACATTAATTAAATCAATTATAATATAAAGTTCTTAATTCAATTTTAATCATATTTAATCAAATTAAATTGACCATTCAATCAATTCTCAATTAATTGAATTCCACACTAATTAAATATCAAATATTTAATTAAATTTTATAATTGAATCAAATTCAATTTTATCTCTCATTTAACCTATAGTATTAATTCGCATCGAATGTACATTAATTATTAACTATAGTTTTAATTTGATTAAATCACATTTAACCAAACTAAATTAAATTAATTAATTCTCCAATTAATTAATTCGTGAATTAATCAAATATCACATATTTGATTAAATTCATAATTCTCTCATTAATTAATTTTGAATCATATCCAAAATTAGTTTTACTATAAAGTTTAATTCAATAATTAAACTTATAGTATAATGTATCTTCATACATTATATTAATTGTATCAAAATACAATTAACTTAAATTCCCTTTAATATCAAGACTATATAATCTCAGAACCCGTTATGAGCTAGCAGGTGGACCTAATGGACCTACAGATCAGAAGCTCCAACGATACGAGATTGATCAGCTAAACTCATTAACCGAGTCAATCAACATTCGTTAACTGTAGGTCACTCCACTAAAGACCCACAGTTGCACTCTTCTCACTGTAGAATATTTCTGTGTCCACGGATATCGACCAATGCAGTAAGTCAATCCTTCACGTGTGTTCGTAACACCAGTTGGGTCAAATTACCGTTTTACCCCTGGGTTACCTCTGGATCCTTAAGTACCACTGATCCCTCTAATGAACAACTTGTTTAGGGTCCAACCACTAAACAGAAATTCCTCTCGGACCAGGAGAGGACAGCGCGCTTTTGTTCAAGCCCCGGAATCAGCCCTTAAGGGAACACACATCTACTTGCCCCAATAGGGGAAGGAGTGAATTCCATCTTGTATTGTCATGTCCCCAGCCCCCCACTCGGTCTTGTCCCCAAGAAGGTAGGCTTATTGAGTCGGCGTTCTGGCCACTCTCACCCGTACTAATCAAAGGACAATCCCTCATGGGAAGGAGTTCATGACATACTCAGGATTAAGATTGAGTTACCTAGGTCATCCTATTGAAACAGTAACCTAACTAGTTAACGGTGTTACATCTAGTGGTTTACTATTTCGTGGTCCGGTCTTATGCAAACTCATTGCATAGGATACCCCCCGCTCGCATGTCTCCTACATGGACGCCTTGGATCAATACGTCTGTATCGAATACAAAACGGGTCGTATCACATAGTGTTACCAGGATAAGGTACCCAACCTTATCTCTATACTATAGACCTTTTAGGTTGTTACTTGAACACTGATCCCCGTATGTCCCCACATACTAGTCCAAGTCTCATGTAAACAACCTTGGATCTTAGTTTATTGGATTTGGGTCATATTGTGCAATTCTAGACTTAATATGACAATAACACTTTATTGCATAAACCTCAATAACACTTTATTGTTACAAGTGTATAATTCGTTAATCATTCACTATCTACGAGTTTTAGGACATAAAACCCAACACTAACTTGCTTAGAAGTATACTCTTGACCAATCTTCCAATCAAATTGAGATTAATATGGTATAACCTTAAGTGCCAAAGACAGGTATTTTCCTTTAGGAGAAAAACCTTTGCTTCTTATTTCTTTGAGTAGTAGTAACCTCAAACAACTCAGTGTTCATGACTGCTTTACTCTTAATTAGTCTTAAAAACATTTATGTTATTTTTTAGTTCAGCTGAACAAAAGTTTAACTCCCTTTCTTGAAGTGAACTACGTTTGCAGGGAAAGGTAAAAAGTAATATTGTTCCAGCCAATAAGATACAAAAATCAAATTTCTTTTGATCTTAGGAATTACATACACATTTTCTAATAATATGTATTTGCTCCCACTGGAAAAAATAACTTAACGTTCCCCATTGCTACAGCCAAGACAACCTCTCTAGTTCAAAACTTTGAGAGTTATCTCAATAGCATCAAGCTGTTGCCAGGAATTCATTCCTTTTGGTAAGAAGAAAAAACGTGATTTGTGACCATGAATCAAGAATTCAAGTAGAATCACCATTCTTCACAAATCACGCTTCCATGATTAGCAAATCGAATTTACTGTCTTTGGACAAGTCTTCTTTGGTTGAGCAAGGCTCAATGTCATATTCATTAATAACACTCCTTAATGAATTAGACATTTGGGGCATGAGGGCATTCCTCTGCTAAGACTAATCTTAAATCATTCGCCACAAATTAATTGTTTAAGTTTGTTGTATAATCACCGTTATTTATTAAATAGGCGTAAGACAATGCACATATTTAATTATAGAATTGCTGAAATAACAAATTACTTATGTGACGCCCCGTGCATTTTGGTATATTTATATTCCGTACATCTGGTCAAATTAAATGTGAATTTTATTTGAATTGGTACTAAGGGATTATTAATTTAAAAAACAAGGTGTTTGGCGAATTATTATTGGAATTTAATCGTTACGTTGATTTAATTCTCTCCCAATCATATACAACACTAAGTAAGCTACTGAACTATTTATGATTACTTGTAAACACAAGACTCATTAATGTTCTGATTAAAGCCAAAAGATTTGGTCACCATATCAAATCTTATATTTCAAGATCGAAATGCTTAGGTCAATCCATGAATGGATCACTTAAGCTTGCAAACCCTTTTGTTTTTTATGTTGTTGTATGAACCCTTCTAGTTAGGACATGAATGTCTCGTTTCCTCTTGTAAATCCACTTGTAACTAATAGGTGTTACCCATCAAACAGATCTACAAGATACCAGATGGAAGTGAAATACAAAAGACTTCATTTCCAGGTCCATGACTTTAATCCATTGGTCCTTATCAACATCATTCATTTTCTTTCTAAAAGATAATGAACCCACTATGACATCATCAAGTATGATGACCTAGGCTTCAAACAAGCCTATGTAACGTTCAGGTTATCAAACAACTCTCTCACTACATTGAGGCAATCTCAACTATTGAGAAGGATGTGATTAACTAGTTGCACTGATCCATCAACAACTCTTGTTGAACAGTCAGTCTTATCAACAACTCTTGTGGATGTTACTGTAGCTTCATTAGTTAACTTACTTAAACCGACTTTACTCTTGTGGTTTATAATTTTTTATGTGAACTTCTTCTGAGAATTTAGCATTTGTCGATACAAATTCTTTATTCTCTTGTGAATTGAAGAAGTATTCACTTCTCGTTTCCTTTGGGGTTGCCTACTACCGTATGCAATGCAGACAACACTGCATGACCCCAAAACGAGTCAGACAATTGAGCATAGCTCAACATGGAATGAACCATGTCCAATAGGGTTCTATTTCTCCTAAATGATATTTAGGGTGTGATCCCATGTACTATCAAATAGTTCTGGAATCCCAAATCCCTATACTCAACACTTTGATCAGATCGAAGTGTTTTTATCATCTCACCTAACAAGTTTTCAACTTCAGTCCTAAGCCCCTTCGAATATCTCAAGAGCTATAGACTTAAGTTGCATTAGGTAAAGATACTCATACCTTTGAATAATCATCCAAAAGAGATGAATTATTCATCCCCACCATGACTTACAAGGTAGTAGAGAGTCATCTTCTAACTTGCTTAGAAGTTCACTCTTGACCAAGCTCCCAGTCAAATTGAGATTAATATGGTCTACCTTAGAACCAAAGAAATGTATTTTCCTTTAGGAGAAATCCTTTGCCTCTTTTCACATTGAGTAGTAGCAGTCTTAAACAACCCAGTTTTCATGACTGCTTTACTCTTGATTAGTCCTAAAACATTTAGGTTACTTTCCAGTAAAGCTAAACAAATGTCAACTCCCTTTCTTGAAATAAAACTGCGTTAGCAGAGAAAGGTAAAGAGTAACATTGTTCCAGCAAATAAGACACAGAAATCAAATTTCTTTTGATCTTAGGAATTACATACACATTATCTAATAATATGTATTTTCTCCCACTGAGAAAAATAACTTAATGTTCCCCACTGCTATAGTCAAAACAATCTCTCTAATTCTAACTTTGAGAGTTACTACACAAGTAGCAAGCTGTTGCCAGGAACTTATAACTTTAAAAGAAGAACACACGTGATCTGTGGCCCCTGAATCAAGTATTCAGGGAGAATCACTATTCTTCACTAATCACATTTTCAAGACAAGTAAATGAAAATTACGGTCTTGAACAAGTTCTCTTTTGCTAAGCAGGGTTCTATGTCATATTCATCAAGAACAATTATTGATGAATTAAACATATGGGGCATGAGGACATTCCTTAGTTAAGAATAATCCTAGATTTATTTACCACAATTTGTCGTTTAAGCATGTTGTATTACCGTTATTTATAAAATGACGTAAGACAATACACATAAAATTATTATATAATTGTTGAAGTAACAAATTACTTGTATTATTAATAACACTAACCCATTACAAATAATCCAATCAAATTCTGCAAAAACAAATAAGCAATCAAAGAAACCCTATAAAACTATTGATTTTGTTTTTGCAACGATACTTCAAAGGTTTAGAACAACAGCCACCGAAGGGTGGTCAGCTACTCCTCCTCTGAATTGAGACAATCTCAACCAAATTCTAACACCAGAATAACTCATATTCCGTTAGCGTTGAGTTACCGTTGTTCGGTCAAGGATTAGTTAACACATTTAACTCATTCCCGTAAGTGTAACCCTCCCACTTTCAGATCTTAGAGGCACGCACCAACAGGCTACCGAAGGGAAAGACAACTGTTGGTAATTAGCCTAAGAGTTCCTATCCTATTCAAGAGTTCACGATGTTCCGAATCCTATGATCAGGCCCTCCGAAGGGATGGTTGCGCCAGGACAACCTGCAGGCAGATCATGGGACTCTCACGGTGTGAACTAGGGGTGGAGACCGAGGGATACGTTGACATGTGTCCCGCTCCCACTTACTCTGGACATTTTTCCCATTCACCTTGTTATTGATCCATGCAAACACTTTCCGAAGGGAGGCCGCTCCTAAGGCGACTCGAAGCCGAGCATGAACCTCACGTTGTGAATATAGGGACGTAGGAGCAAAACTTGATTTAAATCTCGTTTTGTAATTTTCCTCCCACTGAAAATGTCCTAAGGTTAATTTAGGGTTGTTCAACTTAGATAAAATTCGGCTAAGTCAATCTATCTAAGTCTGATCCTATTATAACAATTATGGAAAGGATTCAACCACAATGTTTTAGGTGAATTAAACTTCTTTTAACAAACCCAACATTGCAAGTCAACATTACTATGGTTAATTCAACTCAAGGTTCAGGTCAGTTCCCAGGTAGGAGGTGTTCCGTAAACCGTCAACTTAAATACCCCCAACCTTAGACAGAACTTCACCGAGAGAGTTCCCTTATAACCACAGTAATGTAAGGTCTTTACTCTAAAGATCTAGGTGCATTAAACACTTTTAACAAACCTAGTGACGTTGCATGCTAACATTTAACTATGATTCATTCAACTCCGGTATTCCGGATCAGTTCCCAGGTAGAAGGTGTTCCGTAAACCGTCAACTTAAATACCCCCAACCTTAGACAGAACTTTACCGGTAGAGTTCCCTATAATCATAGCACTGTTTTTCCTACTTAGTCAATTAAAACTAATTTTAATTCTAAGTAAGAATAATTCTAATCCTATTAGAAATGTGATCTTAGGTCTAATTAATTTTAAACATTTTAAAATTAATTCAGTTATCCTAAGATCCTATGTTTGCATGCAATTCTTTGTTATAGGTTAACGGTTTCTATTCATTAATTCTATAAATATTATGAATTTTAATGAATTAACCCTATAACATGCTACTATGGTGAATAAATTAACAATTAAATTCAAATTAATTTATAAAACCATACGTTAGCATACATGACATACCAAAAATATAACAATTATATTAATCTAATGTAATGTCATGCTTAATGCAATTTAATTTCCTTTTAATTAACCTAACTCTTAAATTAATTATACAAGAAAATTAAAATTAAACATTACCATTTTCATACATTAACATAACATTTATATTAATAGCTCATGAAAATTAAGCATGTAAATTACTAATATAAATATAACTCTTATATTTTTAAACTAAAGTAATTTCATGCTCAATGCAAATTAATTTTCTTTAATTAATCTAACTCTTAAATTAATTACCCAAGAAAATTAAAATAAGCATTCACATTTTCATACATTAACATAACACTTTATATTAATTGCTCATGAAAATAAATAAGCATATAAATTACTTTCATAAATATAACTTTTTATATTATTTACTAAAGTAATTTCATGCTCAATGCTTCTCAATTTTCATCCATTTAATCATAACAATTTATATTAAATACCCATGAAAATTAAATTCATGCATAATACTTATATTATAACAATTATAATTAAAATGCATGAATATGCTTAACCTATGGTGGGAATTTAAGCTATATGACATCCATAAAGCAAAATAAATAGCTAAGTAGACGGGTTTTGGCATCCTAGGACTCAAAATAATAGAAAAATTACATTAATCAATCTATTAAAGTCCTATCTTGTCATGAACCAGCTCAAAACAGCCTCGAACCGCATCAAAACCCTTCGAACCGGCGGAAAAATGAGCTAAAACATGTTGAACCGTGTTGAAATTAGCTTGAACCAACTTAAAACAAGCTGAACCAGCCCAAAAACACCTTGAACCGGCCAAAACCAAGCAGAACCAGGTCCAAAACAGCCCAGACCATGCTGAACCACGCTGACCATGCACGAACCGGTAAAAAATGAGTGAACCATGCCTCAATCACGTGCAGGAAACTAATAATATTGAAAACGCTGACTGAATACACATAAAACGATCATGCTCCAGTGGTTGACTTGTTCATTTGCGTCCCTCATGGCCTGAGTTTGAACTCCACCGAATACATAAACGATTTTCCTTTTTTTTTTTTCGATTACAGCAGCTATTTTTTCAGATTTTCCTACTTCCAGCCTTTGTTTTGATCGATTTTGGCCCCGATTTCTTTAATTCTTCATGGAATTTCACAAGAACACGAACGACACGAACTTACAGACTTGATTGCAATTAAATTGCCCAAAACACTGGGCCCTTACATTGATCAAATCAACCAAAAATTGCAAAAACTAATGCCAAAAACCTTAAACATCTACTAGCAAAATCTCATACATCAAATGCATAATTAATCCCACCAATAAACCAATGCAAATTTTTTAAAACATAATTAAGCATACGATCGGCTCTGATACCAATTGAAGGATTGGAATTCCCAATTTCGTTACAGCGGAAGCAATTGGACCGTTCGTATATTAATTTTGTTCTACAAAAATACCAATACATTGGCAAAAGGTTAAGCGATGAGAAACATACCTTCGTTGACGACTCTGAATTCTTCAAGAACGCCTTTCTTGATTACTTTGCAACAACGAAGAACACCACCATTTGATCTTCCCCGCTATAACTCTAAGATTAGGAACGTAGTTGTGGGACTACCTAATCTTGAATGGGAAAAACTCTAGAGAAAATTCTCCCTAGAGTTCTTGAGTTGAGAGAATATGAAAAGGCCTTATGGTGGCCATATGTTGTGGTACCTAAACCCTAGGTTTAGTATTCTATTTATAGGAGAAAGACCATGAATAAAATATTCATTTAAAATCAACTATTTCCATAACTGATTTAATCTTTTCCATAATTAATCAATTCCATGATCAATCAATTCCACAATTGATTAATATTTTCCATAAATGATTGATCACTTCCATAAGTGATTAAATCATTTCCATAAATGATTAATTACTTCCATAAGTGATTAATCATTTCCATAATTGATTAATTTCCAATTAATTAATTCTTTAATTAATTAATCACCAATTAAATATCATATATTTAATTTCAGACCTTCTATTAGTTAATTAATTAATTACCCAATTAAATATCATATATTAAATTTCAGGCCTTCAATTAATTAATTCTATAACATGAATCAAATTCATATTAAAATTTGAACTCCTTCAAATTCTCTTATATCCTATAAATTTAATATGAATCAAATTCATATTAATATTTGAAGTTCTTCAAATATTTATTTCTCTCATAGACTATAGTTTAATTAATTCTCATTTAATTTAAACTAAATTGAATAATTAATTAATTCATCTTCTAATTAAATGCAATAGATTTGAACTCTTTCAAATATATCAATCTCTCAATATAATAAAGTTTAATCTCAAATTAGACTTTATATTTTAATGCATCACTATACATTATATTAAATTGTATCTCATACAATTAACTTCATTCCTAATATGAATTTGAACTATTCAAATTCTCTCAAGATATATTTGCTCCTAATTACTCTTTACGAGCTAGCAAGGGGACCTAATGGACCTACAGATCAGAAGCTCCAATGATATGAGGTTAACTGATTAAACTCATTAATCAAGTTAACCAATATTCATTAACTGTGGGTCATTCCACTAAAGACCCACAGCTGAACTCTTCTCACTGTAGAACATTTCTGTGTCCATGGATGTAGACCTATGCCGGTAAGTCAATCCTTCACGAGTGTCCGTAATCACAGCTGGGTCAAATAACCGTTTTACCCCTGTGTTACATCTGTCTCCTTAAGTACCAGCGCTCCTCTAATGAACAACCTGTTTATGGTCCAACCATTAAACAGAAAGTCCCTCTCGGGCCAGTGAGAGGGCGGGATCCCTTTGTTCAAGTCCCAGAGTCGCCACTTAAGGGAACACTCATCTACTTCACCTAGGAGCGTGAATGAGTGAATTCCTTCTTGTGTTGTCATGTCCCCAGCCTCCCACTCGGTCTTGTCCCCAAAAAGGAAGGCATATTGAGTCGGCGTATTGGTCACTCTCACCCATGCTAATCAAAGGACAATCCCTCATGAGAAGGAGTTCATGATACACTCAGGATTAAGACTGAGTTACCTAGGTCATCCTATTGAAACAGTAACTTAATTAGTTAACAGTGTTATAACTAATGGTTGACTATTTCGTGGTCCGGTCTTATGCAAACTCATTGCATAGGATACCCCCACTTGCATGTCTACTACATGGACGTTTTGGATCAATATGTCTGTATCAAATACAAAGCGGGCCGTATCTCATAGTGTTACATGGATAAGGTACCCAACCTTATCCTTGTACTATAGACCTTTTAGGTTGTTACTTGAACATCGATCCTCGTATGTCCCCACATACTAGTTCAAGTTACATACAAACAACCTTGGATCTTAGTTTATTGGATTTGGGTCAAATTGTGCAATATTTAACAATAACATTTTATTGTTGAAACTCAATAACACTTTATTGAAACAAGTATACAATTTGTTTACATTTACTATCTACGAGTTTTAGGGCATAAAACCCAACAGGACACACCATCAACTTCTAACACACTCTTAACTTTTTTATTTGTGCCTCTAACATCTGACCACTGACAACTATTAATAGATATTCTTTCTAAAAGCTCATAAGCTTCATCAAAAGTTTTTGCCAAAAGGGCCCCTCCAGCCGAAGCATCAACCATGCCTTGGGTTACTCCATTTAAACCATTGTAGAATGTTTCCATTTGAATACAATGAGGTAAACCATGGTGGGGACACTTTCGCAAAAGCTCCTTAAACCTTTCCCAAGCCTCACTAAAAGTCTCATCCTCAAGTTGTCTGAACCCTACTATTTCACTCCTTAATTTAGCATTTCTATTAGGTGGGAAGTATTTACTCAAAAAACTTTCCGCTAACTCATCCCATGTCCTAATTGACCCTGGAGCAAAAGAATTCAACCATGCCTTCGCTCCATCTCTAAGAGAATACGGGAACAAAGTTAATCTAAGAGCATCTCTCGGCACTCCTTGAATTACAAAAGAATCACTTACTCCTAGAAAAGACTTAAGATGTAAATGAGGGTCTTCAGATGACAAACCATGGAATTACCCCACGGTTTGCAACATCTGAAACATTACCGGTTTCATTTCAAAATTTGCCGCTTGGATTTGGGGACGTGCAATCCCTGGATTCAACTCATTAAACATTGGGACAGTTTACGCTCGAATGGCTCTGGTCCTATCATTCGCTATGAAGATAGGATTCTCAGCCTGATTATTTTGCTGCTCATTTTGTTCAAACAGCGGGTTTTGCTGCAGCAAACGATTCTGGGGTCTGCTGGACCTTCAAGACCCTCCGGAAGGCGCGACACGTTCTCCATCTGGTTCCTGCGCTGCTCTCTCCTTCTTATCCTGAATGTTCTTTCAATTTCTGGATCAAGCTCGAACCTTACCCCAGGCGGATCGCTCATGCACCAAACACACACCTGCAAAAACAAAAGAACAAATCAAAAAGTTCTAGCACCAAACCACTAAAACACATACACCAAACAGATCAGACAAAAACTTATTCAGTTCCCCGGCAACGGCGCCAAAAACTTGTTGGGTTCCTAGAGTGAGTAAAAATATGGTATAAAAGGCTCTAGAATTCCTGTGCAAGTATACACAGTCTGCAGCACGTAATATTTATCAATCTGAGTCCTGAATTAGCTTTCACTCTATCTATTTTGTGTAACTTTCTAATGGTTTCAAAGATGGTAACAATAATTTTGTTTTATAAGAATTATTCTGAAGCAAAGTAAATGACAGAACAACGAGTAAACAAATAGGCCGACAGATTAAAGACAGGTGCTGGTTAGGCTTAATAATTGTTTAAAAAGATGCTCTAGCAATATTATTGATCATGCAACTCTCGCAGTATTATTAGCGGATTCCTCCCGGAACTCCGAATCTTTTGGAATGTGTTTCAACCCCAATGAAGTGTGACCGATCAAGCACTAGGCAACTGGCTATCCCTAGCTCAGTCACTGGCGTTCACCAATACACAATGATCGTAGTGTGGATAATTGTCACACACTCTCTAAATCATCCCTGAAACTAGAGAGAGGTATTCACACCGGCTGGCCAGGCGGGCATAAAATGGAAATTGGCACAACAATTAACCAAGATGCAATAATCAATTTATTACTAAAGTTTAAGCACAGCAACTACATGTTCCTAACCAACACCTTAAGCTACTTAGTTCATAATAAACATGGAAACATGAATTACAATCTGAGTAGGCACGTCCATAATCACAAGACAATAAAGAAAATAATAATCTCCTTAATCAGCTTGCGGATGATGGTGTTCTTGGTAATCTCCAATCTATCTATACTACTCGGCTTCCAAGGAAAGTTGGAATTCATTTGACTTGGACGGCTACTTCCTTTTATAGAAGGATAGGAGGCTTGAATTAGGTCAACTTGGACACGTGTAGGGCTCTCATTGCTCCTTTATCCCGAAAATAACTCAACAGAAGTCAGTTCATGAAGTTGGCTAACAAGCTGTGATGTGGCAGTCTTTCTCCTAGTTTTGCTGTAGCATAGAATTTGCTCCCTCAAGCCCAGCAACAGATTCTGCACAAAATGATTTCCAAAGCTTTCATTCTTCCAAATGGGTTAAAACATGTAATATCTCTCTAAAACCAACCCTATTAAGCATTAAAGACACACAAATCCTTATATAAATGAGGCCTAAATAACTACCTTTTGGGCAGTTATCAGTAACACCTTGGGATAGGAAAAAGTCATGAAACCTCAGCTCCAGGGCATTATCAGAACGAAAACTTTTGATGGAGACTCCAAATTGTGTTTTGACAATTTTGAAAAAGTTAGGAACAATGGTTAAGGCATCCGACTTGTTCCTCATGAGAAAGATCCAAGTGTACTGAGAATGGTCATCCACTATTGTCAAAAAATACTTGTAACCCGAGTGAGTAGGCATGTGATAGGGACCCCAAGTGTCACAATGAATGAGATCAAAAACACGTGGAGAAACATTGTTATTTGATTTAAAAACAAGACGACGTTGTTTGGCTAAGGGACACACTAAGCAAGGAGAGGGACTGTTCCGAAGATCCTGTACAGACAAAAGCTCTTTAAGAACATCCAGGTGCTTTTCTGAGAGGTGTCCTAACCTATCATTCCAAGTAGCAACGTTTGTACAAGTAGTATGTTGTCTAGTGACAAACAAATAATTACAAAGATTATGTTTAACAAAAAAATCAGTAGTTTGCAAAACGTATAAGCCTTGCTAGATTTTAGCTTTGCCAATCGTCCTCGAAGAGCACTTTTCCTGAATGAGACAAGAAACATCAACAAATTTGATCATAATAGGCAAATTCGCAGTCAAGGCACTGATGGATATTAGGTTGAACCGAAAGGACGAAATGAACATGACATTGTGAAGTGTAATGTCAGAATTAACATGAATGTCGCCAACATATTTGACAAAAATCCGATCATGGTTGGGCAAGGAGACACTCATACCAGAGACTTCTTTGAGAGAAACAAACAACTCCTTGGAACAACAAATGTGGGCAGAAGCACCCGAGTCTAATATCCATATATTGTGCAAATCAACAAAGGAAGGAGAAGTACCTGCTATGTGAGTAGTAGCATAAGAAGATTCAGGAGACTCAGGTCCTGACTTGACTTTGTTGAGGTGTGACTGCAATAGGTTTAAAATTCCTTGACATTGTTTTGCATTGAGGCCAGAAAGAGGATCATTAACGACAGCATTGACAGAGGTAGCCGAAGACTCTGGCTTGGTTGAGTTGCCCTTTTGAGTTCGATACCCGGGTGGATGCCCGTGGATTTTGTAACATCGGTCGACGGTGTGACCTTGAATATTACAGTGGGTGCAAAAGGGGTCTCCTTCTTCTTTCCAGTGTTATTTGAATTCTGAGAGGAATTAGATGGATGTGGAGCAGAGCTTGTTGGGTTTTATGTCCTAAAACTCGTAGATAGTGAATGATTAACGAATTATACACTTGTATCAATAAAGTGTTGTTGAGGTTTATGCAATAAAGTGTTATTGTCATATTAAGTCTAGAATTGCACAATATGACCCAAATCCAATAAACTAAGATCCAAGGTTGTTTACATGAGACTTGGACTAGTATGTGGGGACATACGGGGATCAGTGTTCAAGTAACAACCTAAAAGGTCTATAGTATAAGGATAAGGCTGGGTACCTTATCCTGGTAACACTATGTGATACGGCCCACTTTGTATTCTATACAGACGTATTGATCCAAGGCGTCCATGTAGGAGACATGTGAGCGGGGGTATCCTATGCAATAAGTTTGCATAAAACCCGACCACGAAATAGTAAACCACTAGATGTAACACCGTTAACTAGTTAGGTTACTGTTTCAATAGGATGACCTAGGTAACTCGATCTTAATCCTGAGTGTGTCATGAACTCCTTCTCACAAGGGATTGTCCTTTGATTAGTACGGGTGAGAGTGGCCAGTACGCCGACTCAATAAGCCTACCTTCTTGGGGACAAGACTGAGTGGGGGGCTGGGGACATGACAATACAAGATGGAATTCACTCCTTCCCCTATTGGGGCAAGTAGATGTGTGTTCCCTTAAGGGCTGATTCCAGGTCTTGAACAAAGGCGCGCCGTCCTCTCCTGGCCCGAAAGGAACTCTTGTTTAGAGGTTGGACCCTAAACAAATTGTTCATTAGAGGGATTAGTGGTACTTAAGGATCCATAGATAACCCAGGGGTAAAACGGTAATTTGACCCAGTTGGTGTTACGAATACATGTGAAGGATTGACTTACTGCATTGGTCGATATCCGTGGACACAGAAATATTCTACAGTGAGAAGAGTACAGTTGTGGGTCTTTAGTGGAGTGACCCACAGTTAACGAATGTTGATTGACTCAGTTAATGAGTTTAGCTGATCAATCTCGTATCGTTGGAGCTTCTAATCTGTAGGTCCATTAGGTCCACCTGCTAGCTCATAACGAGTTCTGAGATAATATAGTCTTGATTATTAAAGGGAATATAAGTTAATTGTATTTTGATGCAATTAATATAATGTATGGAGATACATTATAGTATAAATTTAATTAATGAATTAAACTTTATAATAAAATTAATTTTGGATATGATTCAAAGTTAATTAATGAGAGAATTATGAATTTAATTAAATATGTGATATTTAATTGATTCATGAATTAATTAATTGGGAATTAATTAATTTAATTTTAATTTGGTTAAATGTGATTTAATTAAATTAAAACTATAGTTTATATAGATGTACATTTTGATGCACATTAAAACTATAGGTTAAATGAGAGAGATAAAATTGAATATGATTCAATTATAAAATTAATTAGATATTTGATATTTAATTAATGTGGGATCAATTCATTTAGATTAATTGAATGACCTATTTAATTCAATTGAATATGATTTAACTGAATTAAAACTATATGTTATAATTGATTTAATTAAAATTGGTTTAATTAAATTAATTATTAATTATTATTTGATAATAATTAAACGGTCCAGATCATTTGGATTAGATCCAATGGTTGAGATCTTGTAGGGTTTTAACTCCCTCCCCACTTATCGTGAAGTGGAGAGGGGTTACCCATCAGATCATGGATTTTCTCTCATTCACGCAATTTCACAGAGAAAAAAGTTTCTTGCTTTTCTCTCTTCCTCTCTCAAAAATTACAGCAAGGTTCTTTGCTGAAAATTCCCTTCCAAGACGGATTTTCGCCCCCACAAACCAATCTCAAGTAATCCCAAGAGAATAGCGGGTGATTCGAGTGGTGGTGTCCGTTGGAAGTCCCAAGAACGAAATTGGAGCATTGTGCTGTGTTCTTTGGAATCCGGTAAGTATTCTTAATCTTGAATATATTTACAGGATGCTTAATCTTAGTAATTTAGAAATTGTTTCTGAATTTTGTTGCCAACGTAATGGTTTTTCTAAAATTCAAATTTTAATTCGAGATTGTTCTTGTTTGCTTCCGCTGCCAAAAGGGATTTCAACCCTTCAATTGGTATCAGAGCCATCTCGTTAATTGATTTCAATTTTATGAAAATTGCGTTGGTTCTTGGTGGGATTTATTCTGCATTATGAATGTTGGTTTGCTGAAAAATTGTTTTGGTATTTGGCCTTAGATTTACTGTGTTTTGATTTAATCAAAATTGTATAGGCCCCTGCGTTTTTGGGCAATTAAATCAGTAAATCGAGTCTTGTAAAGTCCGTGTCTAGATTAGGATTCATTTTGATGAAGATCGGGATGAATTTGGGCAAAAAATCGATTGGAATCGGTGCTGGAATCGAAGAACAGTGGCTGTCCAGAGGCGTAGCGTCGCGACCCTGCTCAACGGAGTCGCGACGCTGAAGAACGAAGGCTGGAAAAAATCGGGACAGCGTCTCGACGCTGACGGAAGTTTCCGAATTCCCGGAGCGTTGAGCGAGACGTGGGGCGTGGGTTCCAGCGGTTGAAGCAGTTACAAAATAAAAATTATTTGCGTTCATTAAGTTTCGAATGTGGGTGCTGGAGCAGATGGTGTTAATGCATGATTAGCATCTGGGAGGTCGTGTGTTTGAGTTTAATTGTGGGTAATTATTATCAGATATTTATTTTGCGTGCAGTTTTCTTCGTGGGCAGTCCGGTTTGAGCTGGTCTGGTTCGGTTCGCTGGAGTATTGGTCTGGTTCGAGTGATTTGGGCCTAGTTTGAAGCAGTTTAAGCTGGTTCGAGTCGGTTCTGGAGCGGTTCAAGACTCAGAAGGATATTTAAATTGAAATTATTGTAATTTTTGTTTATTTTAATTATCCTAGGGGCCAATATACCGGTTTTTCAGTTATTTATTGCTTTATGAATGTCATTTAGCTAGATCACACCATAGGTTAAGCATATTTTCATGCATTTTTATGTTATAAATGTTATAATATATGATAATTATGCATGAATTTAAATTTCATGAGTCATTTAGTATAATTGTTATATTAAATATATGAAATTGGTGAAGCATGATGCATGACATTAATTAGATAAATATAATTGTTATATTTGATTAATGTAGCATGTATGCTTAGGATTATTTTCATTGGAATTAATATAATTTGTTATATTATGAATGAAAATAACGAATATCAATGCTTGATTTTCATATATATTTTTAATATAAAGTGTTATATTAATTTAATGAAAATGGAATAGCATTGAGCATGACATTAATTAGATTAATATAAATGTTATATTATATTAATGTCAAAATTTCATGTAATTTAATTTCGTTGATGATTTGTTCAAAAAAAAAAATCCGTTGATGATTAATTAATATAATCGATATTAATTAAATGAAATTGAAATTGCATGAAGCATGACACCACCTTAGGTTAATATAATCGTTATAATGATTTTATCAGCGTCATGAGCGTTATGGTGTTTAATAAGTAGAATTTGATTGTTATTTTTCCCAACACCATAGAAGCACGTTATAGGGCTAATTGACTTAGCCGGGTTTATCTAAGTTTAATAACCCTAAAATACAGTAGGTTACTTTAGTGGGAGGAAAATTACAAAGCTTGATTTAAATCGAGTTTTGCTCCTACGTCCATGTATATTTCACACCGTGAGATCCATGCTCGGCTTCGTGTCGTCGTAGAGCGGCCACCCTTCGGAAAGTGTTTGCATGGGTCAGTACCAAGGTGAATGGGGAAAGTGACTATAGTAAGTGGGAGCGGGACGCGTGTCAACGTATCCTTCGGTCTCCACCCCTAGGTCACAACGTGAGATTCCTATGATCCGCCTGCATGTTGCCCTGGAGCAACCATCCCTTCAGAGGGCCTGATCATAGGATTCGGAACACCGTGAACTCCTGAATAGGATAGGATCACTTAGGCTAATTACCAACAGTTGTCTTTCCTAACGGTAGCCTGTTGGTCCGTGCCTCTGAGATCTGAAAGTGGGAGGGTCACACTTACGGGGATGAGTTAAATGTGTTAACTAATCCTTGACCGAAAAACGGTAACTAAAGGCTAACGGAATATGAGTTATTCTGGTGTTAGAATTTGGTTGAGATTGTCTCAATTCAGAGGAGGAGTAGCTGACCACCCTTCGGTGGCTGTTGCTCTAAACCTCTGAAGTATCGTTGCAAAAACTAAATCAATAGTTTTATAGGGTTTCTTTGATTGCTTGTTTGTTTTTGCAGAATTTGATTGGATTATTTGTAATGGGTTAGTGCGATTAATAATACAAGTAATTTGTTACTTCAGCAATTATATAAAACTTTATGTGCATTGTCTTACACTATTTTATTTATAACGGTTTAAGATACAACTAGCTTAAACGAAACTTGTGGTAAATGATTTTAGATTAGTCTTTAGTGAGGAATGTCCTCAGGCTCAAATGTCTAGTTCATCTTGAATTGTTCATGATGACTATTACATTATCTGCCTAGCCAATACCAATGACAATTAATATGATTTATTGGTCATTGAAACGTGCATAGTGGAAAATGAGGATACAGCCTGAATTTTTAATTCAGGTGCCACTTATCACGTTTGCTTTTCCTTTTAAGGAATAAGCTCATTGCAACTGTTGCGAATAGGTGAGATGATTCTCAGATTTTGATCTGGAGAGTATATCTCGGTTTTGGCAGAGGGAACATTAAGTTATTTTATCCAGTGGGAGAAAATACACATTATTAGATAATGTATATGAATTTCCTAAAGATTAACAGAAATTTGATTTCTATATCGTATATGCTGGAACAATGTTACTCTATATCTTTCTCTGCTAACGCAATTTTATTTTAAGAAAGGGAGTTGACATTTGTTCAGCATTACTGAAAATAACTTATGTGTTTAAGAATAATCGAGAGTAAAGCAAGTCATGAGTGTTGGGTTTTATGCCCTAAAACTCGTAGATAGTAAATGAAACAAATTAATCGATCTCAATAACGTGTTATTTGAGTAATTCAGTAATTTGGTTATTGAATAATCGAGTTTGCATTAATAAACCCTAAATCCAATAAACTAAGATCCAAGGTTGTTTAAATGAAACTTGGACTAGTATGTGGGGACATACGGGGATCAGTGTCCAAGTAACAACCTAAAAGGTCTATAGTATAGGGATAAGGCTGGGTACTTTATCCTGGTGACACTATGTGATACGACCCACCTTGTATTCGATACAGATGCAATGATCCAAAGCATCCATGTAGGAGACATGCGGGTGGGGGTATCCTATGCAATGAGTTTGCATAAGACCGGACCGCGAAATAGTAACCACTAGTTGTAACGCAATTAACTAGTTTAGGTTTCTATTTCAATAGAATGACCTAGGTAACTCAATCTCAATCCTGAGTATGTTATGAACCCCTTTCAGGAGGGATTGTCCTTAGATTTGTATGGGTGAGAGTGGCCAGTTCGCCGACTCAATAAGCCTACCATTTCAGGGGCAAGACCGAATGGGGGCTGGGAACATAACAGTACAAGATGGAATTCACTCCTTCCCCTATTGGGGTAAGTAGATGTGTGTTCCCTTAAGAGCTGATTTCAGGGCTTGAACAAAGGCGCGCCATCTTCTCCTAGCCCGAGAGGAACTCCTGTTTAGTGGTTGGACCCTAAACAACTTGTTCATTAGAGGAATCAGTAGTACTTAAGGAACCAGAGGTAACCCAGGGGTAAAACGGTAATTTGACCCAGCTGGTGTTACGAACACACGTGAAGGATTGACTTACTGTTTGGTCGATATCCATGGACACAGAAATATTCTGCAGTGAGAAAAGTGCAGCTGTGGGTCTTTAGTGGAGTGACCCACAGTTAACGAATGTTGACTAAACTTGGTCAATGAGTTTGGCCAATTAGTCTTGTATCGTTGGAGCTTCTGATCTGTAGGTCTATTAGGTCCCACTGGTAGCTCGTAAAGAGACTTGAGGCAATTAAGTATAAATTGTAAATTGAAAGTGTTCAATTTATTTGAGGAATCATATAATGTATATTGATGCATTATAATATAAAGTTTATGAAACTTTATAATTTAATTTTTGAATTAATTTCAAAAATTAATTCTTGGGAGAAAATATTTGAAAGAGTTCAAATAAATTTAATATGAATTGGATTCATATTAATTTTAATTTTAATAAAATCCCTAAGATTAAATATATGATATTTAATTGGGTAAATTAATTAATTATGGAATTAATTATTTATTTATTAAAATTAGAGACCTTTTCCTATTAGGAAAGAAAATATTTGAAAGAGTTCAAATTAATTTAATATGAATTGGATTCATATTAATTTTAATTTTAATAAAATCCCTAATATTAAATATATGATATTTAATTAGAGAACTTAATTAATTATGAAATTAATTAATTGTTTATTAAAATTAGAGACATTTTCCTATTAGGAAGAAGGTCTTGGCCTTTACCTATAAATAGGACCCCTGGGGTGGGGTGAAAGACATCACATTCATTCTCCTTCTCTCAGAGAATTCCCCTCAAGGCTTCCTCTAGACTCCCACCAGTCTCCTGCCTCTAGAAGTCTCAGAGTCATACCGGTGTAGCCATAGTGGTGGTGTTCACACTAGTTCATGATTAATTCACATGCAATTAGTGAATTTAATCTGAGTCGTCAACGTGAGTAAGTAATTTGTTACTTTATAAATTAGATTCAGATCTAATATTTTTGTATGCTTAGCCTTAATATATATTTAGAATAGTTCTAATATTATTGCCAATGTATTGGTATTTTAGATTAAACAAAATTAATTACGAATCGGTCCCAATCACGCTTCTGCTTTACGGAATTACGGAATTCCAATCCTTCAATTGGTATCAGAGCCGATCGTAGATCTAATTTTGTTTCTCTAAAATTTTCATTGGCTATTGGTGGGATTGATTAATGCATAATGTACGTATGGTTTGCATTGAACTGTTTAGGTTAATTTTATGGCCATAGATTTTACTGTTTTTATGTGATTTGATCATGTAAGGGCTCGGTGTTTCGGGTATTTTATGTAAAATCGAGTCCTATGTAAGTCCGGGTCTAGAATAGGTTTTATGAGATAAAAATCGGAGAAATTGCGACGTTGTCACAATTACAGCACGCATTAGAAATTCGCAACAGGACGGTTCAAGGTTGTTGGGCGGTCCGGTTCACGCGTTCTGGCTGGGTTGGGACCGATTTGGTCCGGTTCAGCTGGAATTTGGCTCGATTCGTGGTTTTTGTAGCTGGTTCGAAGTGGTTCGGGTCGGTTCAGGCGGTCTAGACTAGTATTTGGAGCTGCAGACGGACTTTTAGGATAGAATTTAGCTATAATTATTGTAATTTATGCTTTATTTTATCCTAGGGGCCAAAATTAACCGGTTCAATTGCTATTTATTTGCTTTATGGATGTCATATAGCTTAAATTCCCACCATAGGTTAAGCATGTTTCATGCATATTTATGTTATAAATGTTATAATATATGATAATTATGCATGAATTTAAATTTCATGAGTTATTTAGTATAATTGTTATATTAAATATATGAAATTGGAAAAGCATGATGCATGACATTAATTAGATAAATATAATTGTTATATTTTATTAGTGTAGCATGCATGCTTAGCATTATTTTCATGAGAATTAATATAATTAGTTATATTATGAATGAAAATAATCAATATATATCAATGCGTGTTTTCATGTATGATTTATTATAAAATGTTATATTAATTAAATGAAAATGGAATAGCATTGAGCATGACATTAATTAGATTAATATAAGAGTTATATTATATTAATGTCAAATTTCATGTAATTTAATTTCGTGGATGTTTAATTAATATAATCGATATTAATTAAATGAAATTGAAATTGCATGAAGGATGACACCACCTTAAATTAATATAATCGTTATATTATCGTTATTGGCATCATAATAATATGGTGTTTAATAATTAGAATATGATTGTTATTTTTCCAACACCATAGAAGTATGTTTTATGGCTAATCATTAAAATTTTATAATAAGTTATAAAATTGATTAGAAACCGTCAACCTATAACAAAGAGTTGCATGCAAACATAGGACCTTAGGTTAAAATGAATTAATTTTAAAATGTTTAAAATTAATTACATCTAAGCTCATTAAAGTCTCAAATACATCTAGAGTCCTTTATATTGATACTTGTCAATAATTTTTTTTTTTTTTTTTAATAACACTTGCTTTGAAGCTTGAAATGTTTGAAGAGGTTTAAGATCAATATATATATATATATATTATCCAACGGTTGCAATTTAACAATAATATATCACTAAGAGTAACTTTAAATGAAATTATGCAATAGAACAATTTATATATTTTAAATAAAATGAAGGAAAAAGAAAAAAGAAAAAGAAAAAATAAAACTATCAAATAAATAAATAAATAAAAATAAAATAAAGATTGAGATATACCTTAAATTGATCGATTTGCACCAAAAAAATAATAATAATAAATTGAAATGAGCTCTTTGATGTACTAAAATATTTATAACAAAGGCAAGATGCATATTATACATTATAATGGATCATTTATTTTTTGGTTATGACATACTGAAAGATTAATTATTAACATAGGTATAAATAAATTAGAGAGAAAAATTAAATGGGATGTACTAAACTAATCAACCTATTAAAAAAAAGTATAAAGAAATAAGGAAAAGAAACTCTTAAAAAAAGTAATACATATATTTAAAAAATAATAATTAATTAAAGAAAGATTTAGAATTAGAGAATCAACATTTGGAAAAAATAATTAAATATTTTCTAAATTTAAGCCTACAATTAACAATAATAATATATGATTAAGAGTAATTTATATATATATATTTTAAGAATGAGTAATTTATATAATATCATCTATTTTTCTGTTGTGGATTTTGAAAAGGTTAATTAACCTATTTAAAAAGGTATAAAGACATTTGAAAAAATAGAATTTTAAAGTTTGTTGCTAAAAAAACCAAAAGCTTTACTACATTAATTAACATAATAAAAGAGTATAAATAAATTATAAACCTACAAAACAAAATTAAAACCTTCCAAATTCGCAAATCCAAAAAAAAAAAAAAAAGTTTATCAAATTAAAATTCTTTTAAACAACACATTATTTATCAATTTTAAAATCTGTTAAATAATATAAATATTAAAAAGTAATAATTAATTTAAGGACACATCTGAAATTAGAGAATTGATATTTGGACAAAATAGTCATAAATGATTCTCTAAGTTAAACATTTTTTTTAAAAAAAAAAAGGTACAATCACCTCTTCATCTATGATAATGAATCTCAATGCAACTAAAACGTCTTCTTTCTAAATACTTTTCAACATTTTTTTGTGAATAACACAGACTTTGAATCTCCAATTGTTTTGAAATGGTTTCAGATCATGTATGTATATATATATATATATATATCTTCTCCATTAGACTTGCAATTTAACAATTTAAAACGAAATTTGAACAAATTATTATAATTCTAATTGTGGTCTAAAAAGAGACATAAGAAAAGGACTTTACAAATGCAATAATGCAATAGAACAATTTAAAACTTAAATAAAATGAAGGAAAAAGAAAAATAAATAGCAAAGATTGAGATATACCTTGATTTGACACAAAAAGAAAAAAAAAACATTGTTCTTTACTTGGCAATGAGCTTCTTTACAAATGCATGAAAATATATATAGGGAAGGTTTAAGATGTGTGTTACAAAAGTCGTTTATTTTTTGGTTATGGAATATGAAAAGATTAATTAACCAACTAAAATGTATAAATAAAATTGAAAAAAAAAAATCAAAGTCTACGGTTTAAAAAAAATGTGTTGGAGAAAAAAGTCCTAAATTTCCACGTAGGCAAAACAAAATGTGCAACAAATTTAAAATTTTTTAAATAACACATTATATACCAATTTTGTAACCCCTCAAATAACATATTAAATTAATTATTAATTAACATATTAAAGGAGGTATAAATGAATTAGAAAAATAAATTAAAAAAAAAAAATCCAAACACTACGGGTAAAAAAAGAAGACCAAAAATATTATCAAAAAAAAAAAAAGAAGACCAAAAGTTGTTTAAAAAAAAAACCAAAAGTTTTACTAAATTAAGTATAAAGAAATTTGAAACATAAAAAAACAAAAAAAAAAACAAAAAAAACAAAACCTTTCAAATTTCCATTCAATAATTAATCAGAGGACACATTTGAAATTAAACAATTAATAATTAGACAAAATAGTCCAAAAAAGATTCTTGAAGTTAGCAACTCTTAAGATAGTAAGATAAGATAAGATGAAAAAATGAAAGGGCAAAATGGGAAGGGAAAGTTATAGTTTTCTATTTGTATTGATTAATTATGCACAACCATTTTTTTTTTTTTTTTGAGGAAATGCACAACCGTTATTATTGTTATTTCTTCCAAAATTATATTTATTTTATTAATAGATTCGAAATGGTGGATGGAAATATCCATCACGGTGCCATAAATATACTATGTTTGAAACTATCGTGTGTATTTTTGGCATATTGTTTGATGTGAATTGTGAAATTACTTTAAAATGAAATCTTATTTTCTAAAATTAGTATAGAAAACATGTAAATAAATGAAATTTATTTATATAGCTTTTTTTGAAATTAAAGACATTATTTCGCCACCTAGGCAAAAGAAAAACGATCTTCTTTGACCAAGAATACAAGCCAACCTCGAAAAGAATCAACCCTGGCTACACAATTTCTATCCCATCTAGCTTTAAAATAATTGCTCTACACAATTTATATAGTTTAATCTAAACGACTAAAATGCTATTCTCATTTTCTAAAATAATTGCTTATTGTTCCATTTTTTAAAAAATTAATTGCCGATATTGAGGCTTAATTTAAGAAGTAATATTTGAAAAGATTGGACGTTTTTTAAATATATCAGTTTTTTTAAAGAAAATAACCGTTTCTCATTTATATATTATGTTGTATATGGAAAACACACCGCCATTAAATAAGAGAGATAAACACTGATATATTATATTTTATATTGAAAAAAAAATACCATTTTGGTCCACGAGATTTGAGGAATAGGTGTGTTTGGTCCGTAAAAGATAGACATCTTTGAGTTAGAAATAGGTTTAAAAGATCCGTAAGTTTTCAAAATGGACAATTTTAATCATTGAGTTTTGAGAAATATGCTTAAAAGTCTCTTGTATTATTTTTTTAATTTTTTAATATATAGATACCTCTTAATCTTATTTCTCAAAACAATTTATTTTGAAAACTCATTAACTAAATGTACATATTTGGACTTTTAAAAAAAAAAAACGTAGATATTTGGAGGGTTGAAAAAGGTATTTGGGTGGTATAGAAAAGGAAAATAGATATGGAAAAAGAAGAAAGTTCGCATGAATTAGTGCTATTGTGTTTTTTTTTTTGGAATTCACTGGTGAATTAGTGGTATTCAATGGGGTGTTTCCTTTGATTTATATTGTAGAAAAGAAAATGGTGTATATATATGAATTTGCATATACGTAGATTAGATGATAAGAGAAAAAGAATAGAGGAAATTGGGTGGTAATATTGGGAGAGAATGGAAGGTTATTTTAGTGTGTGTACATTAAGTTTCCTGGTGGTGGTGATCGCATCCGCCGCCGCCGATGACGCAGCAGTGATGCAGAAGCTGGCGGACGCAATTAAGCCGTTACGAATAACGGAGTGGACGTCCGTGGCGAACAATGGGTTCTGCGAATGGATTGATGTAACCTGCGATTCGTCTAATCGTGTAACCTCCATAACCTTAGGCTTCGGAATCTTCACCGGAATTCTGCCATCAGACCTCAACTCTCTCTCTCACCTGACCTCTCTGTACATCGGAGGAAACAGTTTCTATGGCCCATTGCCCTCTTTTGCCAACCTCCGCTACCTCCACACTCTTGAATTAGACGGAAACAATTTCAGCTCCATTTCCCCCAATTCCTTCCATGGCCTCACCAGTCTCAAGACTCTCGACCTCAGCCAGAACACAAACCTCGCCCCGTGGTCCATTCCCACCGACTTCCTAATCGATTCCCCCAATCTGCTCGACTTCAACGCCGCAGATGCAAACCTCGTCGGCCAATTACCAGATATCTTCCACGCCTTTCCCAATCTCCAGAATCTCGTGCTTTCCCACAACGACCTCTTCGGACCCCTGCCCCGCTCTCTGGCCCTATCAACCAACCTACAGACCCTCCACCTCAACGATCAGCTCTATGGGTTTTCCGGCACCGTCGATGATCTGTTCTCCTCCAACCCCAACTGCAGCTTGATTCAGGTTTGGCTCCACAAGAATCGCTTCACGGGGCAGATCCCAGACATCTCAAAGTGCAACAAGCTACGCAATCTGGAGCTCCGTGACAACCAGTTCACCGGGATTGTTCCGACGTCGCTGATGCAGCATTCCAGCTTGGTCAATGTCTCTCTCGACAACAATCTGCTCCAGGGCCCCGTCCCGGAGTTCGATTCGAGACGAGTGAATGCATCTTTCGGCGGCGCGAATAGCTTTTGCAGGAACACGACGGGGCCTTGCGATCCTCTGCTCTCCATATTTCTTGAGATCGCCAAAGATTTCGGATACCCAGCGTTGCTGGCCCAAGCTTGGAAGGGAAGCGAGATCTGCGACTGGAGGTTCGTCACCTGCAGTGGCGATTATGAACAAAGGAGGGTCGTTACCGTTAACCTGTTCGCACAGAAGTTGGTGGGGACCATCTCTCCGGCATTTGCAAATTTGACCGAGTTGCGAGTTTTGATGTTGAAGGACAATAGGTTGAGTGGGCAAATACCTGAAGTCTTGACCAAACTCTCCTCGCTTCGTTACTTTGATGTTTCCTACAACAATATCAGTGGACCCATACCAAACTTTGCTTCTTCGGTTGAAGTCGTGACAGTGGGTAATCCTCAACTCAACCCTCCACCAACTTAGACCCTTGACATTTTTTTTTTTTCAGGAAAGGAATGTTTCATTTTTAGTTTTCTTTGTTTTTCGGCCTTGAGTATTATGCCCATTTGCTTCTGCTTTTTCTCCCAATAAAAATCTCTTAGGTTAAAAATCACTTCACTTTTAGTCCTCCAAGTTTCATGGAAATAAAGATTTAGTCATTCAACTTTGATTTGTGACCATTTATTCCACCTACTTTCAATTTTGTAACGATTAATTTAGTCTCTATATTTTCAAGTTTGTAACAATTTAGTCTTTGAATTTTAATAAGTAACAATGTAGTCTCTGAACTTTAGTAAATAACAATTTAGTCCCTATAGTACTTTCAAATTTGTAACGATTTAGTCTTTATCATGAAAATTAATGTAAATATTTAATGAAATTTCTTACCCATATATATATATATATATTAATAAACTAATTTGGGACCCAATGTGTTAAATGAGCTACAAAATTTAATAATTAAATAATAAAAATCGACATTTAATTTTGATGATTTTTTTTTGCGACAATGATTAAATTGTTACAAATTTTAAAGTATAGAGATTAAATTGTTACTTATTAAGGTTCAAGGACTAAATTGTTGCAAAATTAAAATTACAAAAACTAAATCATCACAAATCAAAATTCAAGGACCAAAAGTGATTTTTAACCTAAGAATAATAGTTACCAATTAGACACAGTATTAAAAATTTGTCCAACACTTTCAATATATAAACAATTTCAAACATGGAGTAATAATTGTTGATGGTCGATTTTGGCCAGAGGATCTCACCTGACCTTCACGTGCCACCAACGGTAAATTTGTAGTTGAGGGGGGAAGACGTGGCCTGCAAGACAGTAAACTTGCACACCGGTGTGATGCTCGCCACACCGGCTCCGATGCTTAAGTCAGCAAACAGAACGGTAGGGAGTGGAAAAGTAAGAGATGGAGGAGAAAGCGGAGAATAAAGAGTAGAGTTTAGGGATAGAATTCGGGATCCCCTCTTCAATGGCGAAGAGGGATATAAATACCTGTTCATCCTCCTAACCTTTTTAGGGTTTCGGAGGCGTTTTAGGTCAAACCAGGCGAAACCGGGGCATCCAGAGGCGGTGGGGACCAGACGAGACCGAACGGGCTCGGCCCGCGCGAGCGGGCCGAGGGTCGGCCTCGGCCCATGGCCGAGGCCGAGCAGGGGGTCGGGCCTAAAACCCAACCCCTTCGGTCTTGGCCTGTCTCACTTGCCGGTTTTGCCCCCTTGGTCCATCTTTCAGCCCGATTCCTCCCCGGTTGTCCTCGTCAGCTCCTTGTATATCGGGGTGGTCCAAAATTGCCTATAACATTAAGCCCCCACTCTTGAATTGGGATTCGGGGTGACTTATTGCTATAAGTTGAGCTCCTCAAGCCCGATTTAAGAGTAATGACCCTTGCCTTGGGCTGGCTTATGTGTAGCTTTGTTGTCATCCTGCAAAGTAGGATAGAAGTAGACACTCCCTAAATAGGGGTTAGATGTAATGGAAATGAAAAAGGGTGAGAGATTACAAAAGTGGTGCTGGTCGGCCTCGGCCTCGGGAAGAGGCCGAGCACAGCTATCTCCCTTTCTGCTTGCCTGGTCGGCCTCGGCCTCGGGAAGAGGCCGAGCATCATATTTTGTAATTTTGCTTCATTTCAGGTTCATGTCTGCAAGAGAAATGTTAGGGAAAAGGCTAGGGTCGGCCTCGGCCTCAAGCCCCCGTTAGCCTAAAATTTGGCTCCCTGCATCCATATGTTAGTCCTTGTAGGAAAATAACAAGAGAATAGGTTCGAACATGTAAATTTTTGTAGAACATGCTAAACCTGGGTGCTTTTTGTTTAATAGGGAGTGCATATCCCCTGTTACTTGCTTTTTGTTTAATAGGGAGTGTATATCCCCTTTACAGCCCCCAATCTCAAGAAAAACTTTATTAAAACACAAAGTATAGTTGAGTAAATAGGAGAATACCTTTAGAGTTTGTGCTCGGCCTAGGCAAGAGGTGCTCGGCCTTGGCAAGAGGTGCTCGGCCTTGACAAGAGGTGCTCGGTCTCGGCTCCTGCAGGGTGAGCTTGACTTAGATGAAGTGTATGGACTCATGCCAGGTGAGACGAGGTAGACTCGTTGGTCCAGGCTCACATGGTCTCACTCTGGATGAGGCGAGGTAGACTTCGACAGTCCAGGCTCGCATGCAGGCGTGGGCGCTAAGCTGAAGAGCTTAGGCTCGCAAGGTAGGCGTGGGCACCATAGGCTCGCTGAAGCGTGGGCTCTATGGGCTCGCATGTAGGCGTGGGCACTATAGGCTCGCGTGAAGCGTGGGCACTATAGGCTCGCATGTAGGCGTGGGCACTATAGGCTCGCTGAAGCGTGGGCACTATAGGCTCGCATGTGGGCGTGGGCACTATAGGCTCGCTTGAAGCGTGGGCACTATAGGCTCGCATGTGGGCGTGGGCACCATAGGCTCGCTTGAAGCGTGGGCACTATAGGCTCGCATGTGGGCGTGGGCACCATAGGCTCGCTTGAAGCGTGGGCACTATAGGCTCGCATGTGGGCGTGGGCACCATAGGCTCGCTTGAAGCGTGGGCACTATAGGCTCGCATGTGGGCGTGGGCACCATAGGCTCGCTGAAGCGTGGGCTCTATGGGCTCGCATGACGTCTTATTACGTTCCTGGAAACACACTCTAAGCCTTGACAAGGGAACATCTAGGTCCTATCATTAATGCTAACGCTTGCTTTGAATGGTAAAACAAAAGGGAAAGTCTACTCCTACCTACCAACAGTAAAATGAGCGACAGTGCTCTGATTACATGATAAATGTGCAAATAAAGAAAACTAGAATTCCCTAAACTAAGGCTTAGTGTGCTCTCCAGAATGCTGTCCTTGACCCTGGCAAGAGGTGTGGTAGGGCTCGGCCTCGGCCTCAGCCATGGCCATAGGAGAGTCTGTTTTGGTCCTCAACGGATTTCCAGAAGTGGTCCACCACCATCTTTGCCCGGGTCATCTCTGGTCGGCCTCGGCCATCTCTGGTCGGCCTCGGCCTTTGCGGTGAATTCCTTCAGGTATCCGTTTCGGATCAACGCTTCGATCTCGTCTTTTAGCTGAATGCAGTTCCTGGTTGAATGTCCATGATCTCGATGGAAGAGACAATACTGGCTTTTGTCTCTGTGGTCAGGATTTGACTTCAGCTTCCGGGGTGCGCTGAGGAGGTTTGTATTCCTTATCTCCATCAAGATCTGCTCCTGTGGGACTGAAGTAGGGGTGTACTTTTCAAACTTCTTCAAGTAGTCCCCCTGATCTGGTCGGCCTCGGCCATTGTCTGGTCGGCCTCGGCCATGGTCTGCTCGGCCTCGGCCATGGTCTGCTCGGCCTCGGCTTCCCTCGTCGGTCCGCTGCCTTTTGTCCTTTTTACTGTCGTAGCTAGATGAAGAAAACCTCTTGTACTCTCGTTCCGATCTCTTTGACTTCAGCAACTCCTCTGCGCTCATATACTTGTGTGCCCGGGAGACGAACTCCGCATAGGTTCGAGGCTGGCTCTTACCTATTGAATTGAGCAGTCTTTCGTCTTCCAGTCCGGCTGTTATGGCTACCAGGGCTGCTCCCTCGCTATACCCCTCAACCTGTAGTGCCTCATCATTAAAACGAGTTATGTAATCACGCAAGCTCTCACCTGGCTGTTGTTTGACCGTCAAGAGGTTGATGTGAGGCTTGCGCTGCTCTCTGGCTCCCATGAACTGTGCAAGGAATGCTTGGGCCAACTCTTTGAAACAGCTGATGGATCTCCTTTTCAGCCTCTCAAACCAGTGCCTGGCTGATCCTGTCAGAGTGAAAAAGAATGCACGGCACCTGATTGTATCTGAGACGCCGTGGAAGTCCATCCAGCTTCTGTATGCGTTTAGATGTTGCACGGGGTCTTTCTTGCCATCGTACTGTTTGAACGTGGGTACCTTAAACTTCTGAGGCACCTCGGCTTTCATGACTTCTTCTGTGAAGGGCGAATCGACTTGGTCGGCTAGTTCTTCCAAGTTTTGATCTCCAAGGTTCTTTGACTTCTGCTGGTCTCCCTGAGGATTTCCGAGCTCCTTTAGTGCATTTAGAAGCTCGGTCTTCCAAGGGAGGTCGTCTTTCTTGGCCTCGGCCTTGGCCAACCTAGCCTCGGCCTCGGCCTCGGCAGCCCGGGCTTCAGCTTCGGCGGCTTTGGCCTCGGACTCGGCAGTTTTGGCACTTCTGCGCCTCTCAACGATCAGATTCCTCAGGTCTGTCTTAGTATTACCGTAGCTTGGGGTAGAAACTGAGTAGTGACGCCCCTTAAGTGTGCATGACTCTGGGCTCCTCAAAATCGTGCGATCAGTGGGTTTGAGCCCCCTGACCTTGCTGGTCATGCTGTCAGTCTTCTTTCCTTTTGACCTCGTCCCTGACTCTGCAGTGTGCTCCATAGGCTCCTTCCCCTTCCTCGGGTCTCTAATCAAGCTCCCCTCATGGACTTTGGTGCTAGGGCCGGGTTTATCCAGGATTTGGAGTATTCTGGATAAACTCCGATTCATTCCCTTCACCTCATCCTCAAGGGCGGTAATCTTGGTGTCGGCATCCTCTGCTCGGCCTCGGCCTCGGCCTCGGCCTGCTTGTCTCGGTGACCCCCGGATGCTGTCATCGTCACGTGACCTCCGCTGGTGGCGGTCACCATCCGAATTCTCTATGTTTACGTCTTGGTCTTTCTTCTCCATACCCTTACTCATGGAATAACCGATGTGCAGATTAACAGGCTTTCCTCCCCACAGACGGCGCCAACTGTTGATGGTCGATTTTGGCCAGAGGATCTCACCTGACCTTCACGTGCCACCAACGGTAAATTTGTAGTTGAGGGGGGAAGACGTGGCCTGCAAGACAGTAAACCTGCACACCGGTGTGATGCTCACCACACTGGCTCCGATGCTTAAGTCAGCAAACAGAACGGTAGGGAGTGGAAAAGTAAGAGCAAGAGGAGAAAGCGGAGAATAAAGAGTAGAGTTTAGGGATAGAATTCGGGATCCCCTCTTCAATGGCGAAGAGGGATATAAATACCTGTTCATCCTCCTAACCTTTTTAGGGTTTCGGAGGCGTTTTAGGTCAAACCAGGCGAAACCGGGGCATCCAGAGGCGGTGGGGACCAGACGAGACCGAACGGGCTCGGCCCGCGCGAGCGGGCCGAGGGTCGGCCTCGGCCCATGGCCGAGGCCGACCACATGGCCGAGGCCGAGCAGGGGGTCGGGCCTAAAACCCGACCCCTTCGGTCTTGGCCCGTCTCACTTGCCGGTTTTGCCCCCTTGGTCCATCTTTCAGCCCGATTCCTCCCCGGTTGTCCTCGTCAGCTCCTTGTATATCGGTGTGGTCCAAAATTGCCTATAACAATAATATTAAATCATATTTCTTCAAAAAAAAAAAAGTGTTAAATCATATATGGTAGGCACTATAGAAACGATAATATTAAAGTTCACATATGGAAGGAAAATAAAGCCAAAAATCTTAAATGGAAATAAGATTTTTTTTTACCCACGTCAATCCAATTATAAGTATATATTTGTACTACGTACGGTAAATATTTACCATACTATATTGTCTTTTTAAATATTTTATTTTATTGGTATAATATAATTAATCAAAACAGTCCAAAAATAAATCGATGAACTCGCCAACAATTCATATATACTTTATAAACAAAATATAATTTCTATACTCTATAAGCATTGGTATTTCATTGATAATAATCCATATATTGTATGTATGTACATTACAAAACTTGTGGGTCCCTAGGGAATTTGTAAAAAAATCTATAAATATTGCATACAATATATAAACTAGAGAAAAAAAGAATATCAACATAATAGAAGAAGAAAAATATTGATTGAATGGAACACCAAAGAAACAAAATTGAAATAAAAGTTAGGAAAATAAAAATAAATATACAGGAAAAAAAATGTGTATTTTATATATTAAATCAATTTATTGGTATAAAGATAACAACAATTTGATTTATTTGTCATATTTCTTATTTTTATTTTTCTTTTATCTCAATTAGCTAAATTAAGAAGTTGGTTACAATAATTTTATAATTCAAAATAAAAATATAAAGAAAATGGGCACTTTATAAGCTATGGGATGTGTAGTTGGGTATAAGGCTGGCAAATAGTGACACGGTTGAATTCAAAGAAGCTGTGGAGAGGGTGAGCTCAGTCCAACAGGCCCAGCAAGGTGAAAAACTGTTGATATTTTTAAAAATAAAAAACTAGAAACGAAAAAAATAAAATAAAATGAACGCTTGATGTTGGGATTCAAACTTGGGAAGGGAGGATGAAAGGTCACGCCTACACCACATAGCCAGTACTACAATTATTGCATAATTGTGCGGAGGTCGTCTCTTCAAGAGACAACCTCTCCGAAAATCTTTTTTTTTTTAATTTATTGTCACGTTAGACAACCTACGACACGTGTTTCAAGGTCGTCTCTTCACCTTTGACCGAAAATTTAAAACTACAATATTTTAATAATAAGTTTCAAACTAATTATATTTCAATAATAAGTTTTAAAAATTACAATATTAATAAAAAAATGTAGTGGAGGGATAAAATTAATAAAAAAAAACAAATAAACAAATAAATAAAAGAAAAAAATGAAGAATAAGGTGAAAAAGGTGCAGAAAAGAAAAGAAAGGGGAAGGTGGTAGAAAGAAGGAAAAGAGATAACAAGGAATATTACATTAATTTTGAATTCAAATTTTGCAATCATAGTGAAAACAAATAAGAAAGAGAAATAATAAAATAAGAATTCGGTCTTATTAAAGAACATTGCACTCTCTAAACATGTTTGAGAGTGATTTTGCAACATTGTAACCATTTTTGTCCTATTTGAAATCACTCTGAAACATATCCTTAAAATCAATTTCAGTTTTGATTTTACACTTTTAAACATGTTTTTTCATATCATCAAAATTGATTTTGAACTCGAAGTAGTTTTGAATATGACAAAAGTGATTTTAACCATTTCAAAACCACTCTGAAATATGTTTGTAACATCATGTGAACTAGGTGTGTGGAGTTGTAAATCTTATTTTACTATCTTAAAAAGTGTCTTAGAAAAAGAATCATTTTAAGACAATTTTATCCAAACTCTTATATAAGATAATTCCATATATGCTCCTCTCAATCTCTCCTCCCACCATCCCCTCATTATAGTAGATATTGTTTTACTCTCTCGTCCCATCCATTCCCCCTTCTCCCAAGATGAAATGGATCCAAAGCATTGAATAGAGGAAATATGAAAAGCCACTAAAAAGTTCTTATAAAAGTTTTCATAAAAAGTTTTGCTTCTTATTTATATGAATTAATTCTAAAATGAAAGTTCTTACATTTAATTAGGTTTAATCTAATGGTGTAATATGAAAAGCATTGGAATTTCAAAAGCTTTGCAATTCTTTACTTCATACAACTATAAAATGATTTTCTTTGACTCAATTTCTACACCAAATTGAGTCTTATGATCTCTTTTACATATTGTACTATGTACTATATCATACTTTTTTTCTAGAGTAAAAGAATTGCATAAATAGAATCTATGAAGAGGGGCTATTGAAGTAGAGAAGTTCGCCTAATAAGGAAGTTCACACCTCCACGTGTCAAAGTTGTCATCCTCTTGCACTTTGAGTCTTAGGGTGCAATTTTATTATCATCCCTCTTCATATGTGAAAAATTGGGAATTATTATGTATTGTGATAGTTTATTGAACTCATGCACTTTTAAAATAATTTCTCCACTCTCTACCGCTTACAGGGGCCTAATCTTCTTTTTCTTAACGTGAATTCATGAAAGTTAAGGTGTTTTTGGAGATGAAGATGAAGAGTCCGTAAGAAATGCAATTCAACCACAAACATCTTAGTCATTAGAATGAGTTTTATGTCAGTTGAGCTATGCTCATGTCGGCACCTTTCCAAAATAATTAGAGTTTCAAAGAAAGTGTTACTAATAAAAATTTTGTTAAAAAAATACCAAAATATAAAAGGACAGAGAACTTAGATATTAAAATATACACGGACATGAATGAAGAAACACTAATTTATTATACTAACATTCTATTTGACCATTCAATTTTATTATCTTTAATATAGTTGTTTATTGATCGGTTAAATTACAAATTTTGTTCTTTTATCTATATTTATAATCTATATCTCTAATCTCTAATCTCTAATCTCTAAAAAGCCAGGATCCTGAAAAAACATTTTTGGACATATTTACCCTCTCATTTTTTACATAATTACAAATGTGTCCTATACCTATTTTATCCTCAAATTGAATTCCATGAAAAATTATATTTATTATAACCGTCAAATCAATTACAAAATTTAAAATCAAAATTATAGTTATAAATTTACTTCTTATCATCACTACTATTGTTATAAATCGTCAGATTGATTGTAACAGTTACATCCTTTAAATTAATAACAACAACAGTTACAAATTAATTTTAAACTTTCATTATTATTAAAATAGTGATAATAGAAATCTCTTGAAATTCCACCTAAAATGTAGGGAAAAATACACTTTTGGTCCCTGAGGTTTGGGTTAAGTGACACTTTGGTCCCTGAGTTTTCAAATTCAACAAAAATACCACTGAGGTTTGAGATAAGTAGCACTTTGATCCCTGCCGTCCATTTTGCCGTTAAACCCTAACAGTTTGCTGACGTGGCATCATTGTTTTACTAAAAAAAATTATTTTTAAAATTTTCTAAATAAAAATATATTAAAATAATATAAATATCATTATTTTATTATTATCTTTTATTTTTTCTCTCCCTCTCTCCTATTCTTCTTCTTCTTCATGTTATGTCTTCTTCCTTCTTTGCCGGCGGCTGGCGGCCGGCGACCACCGCTCTGGCCGCCGACGACTTTTTTTTTTCTTCTTCTTTATTTTCTCATTTTCCACGATTTTTTTTTATAAATGGCTGCCGAAGGAGGGTGGTCCTCCCTCCCTCCTTCGATTCTCCGGCAACCATTTATAAAAAAAAAATTTGTGGAAAGTGAGAAAAAGAAGAAGAAGAAAAGATGAGAGAAGGAAAAAAAAAAAAAAGAAGAAGTCGCCGGCGGCGGCTGGCCGTCGGCAACATGTTGAAGAAGAAGATAAGGTTGAAGTTGAGGTTGAAGAAGAAAGAAGAATAAGAGAGATGGAGGGAAAATAAAAATAAATAATAAAATAATAATATTTTATTATTATTTTAATATATTTTTATTTAAAAAAATTTAAAAATTAATTTTTTAATTAAAATAATCGTGCCACGTCAGCCCTTCGTTAGATTTAACGGTAAAATGGATGGTAGGGACCAAATTGCTCCTTATCTCAAACCTCAGGGGTATTTTTGTTAAGTTTGAAAACTCAGGGACCAAAGTGTCACTTAATCCAAACCTCAGGGACCAAAAGTGTATTTTTCCCTAAAATGTATAAATACCACTGTCTTGAAAACCAACTCAATTCTATTTATGAAATTGGAACTTGGGATAGTGCAGGACCAGAAGAGCGACATCAGCCAACAGGTACGCATACAACTTTCTAGGGGTGAAAAAAATTCAGGTCGGGTCGGTTGTACGGACAACTCGACCCGACCCCACTTTTGTCGGTTGTATGGGCAAACCGACCCGACATGACCAGAACCGATCGGGTCGAGTCGGGTCGATTCGCCTTTTCTTTTTTCACCTTTCTTCTATCGGAAGAGGAGTGAGTGAGCGACAGAAGGGAACAACAGAGGCTCTCGACGACGGAGTGAGCGACAGAGGGGAACAGCAACGGCCCGACGACGGAGTGAGCGACGGAGTAGAAAGGCAACGACCCGACGACGGAGGGGAAAGCAGCAGCCTGACAACGTAGTGAGCGACGGAGGGGAACAGAAATGGCCCGACGACGGAGGGGAAAGCAGCTTGCCGACAACGGAGTGAGCTACGGAGGGGAAAGCAGCGACCCGACGACGGAGGGGAAAGCAGCGGCCCGACGACGGAGTGAACGACGAAATGAACAGCAGCGACCAGTTTGAGGAAAAGAAGGCGAGCGACGATTTTCATCTGAGAAGAAGGGAAGTGATTCGATGTGCAGAAGGGAAGGATTTTCATCTAAGAAGAAGGGAAGCGGCGTCGCAACATTTTATCTTTTAGGGCAAAAGTGGTCTCGGTTCAGGAAAAGCCCAAACCGAAACCGAACCGAACCGATCGGTTCGGTTCGGTCTTGTCTGTTATAGCCTGTACAATCGAACCGGACGGTTCGGTTCTCCAGTTCGGTTCGGTTTATTTCACTCCTACAACTTTCATCTATTTTTTAATTAAAATTTTCTATTATATATTATTTATAGATTCAGAATACACTGCTCACATTTTTTCCCTTTATTTATTTATTTATTTTTAAAATTTAATAACACTATTCAAACTTTTTTTTAAAAGAACAAATTGTTCTATCTTCTCATTTTAAAATAATGTACGCAAGTTTAATATCATTTTTTTAGACCAAATCGTACTAACTAACAAGCTAAATTAGAATGATTCGTCGTTTATTGGAGTAGTGGTGCTGATCAATACTAGCGAGAGTGAGATTGAAAGGACAAAGTAATTGAAACAATCGGTAGAAATAACCAAACTAATGTGATGCATGATTAGAGAGAAAGATATGAGGAAGGAGGAATAGTAAACAACTTAAATGTAGAGAGAGAACACATGAGCAACACCTAGACAACGATAATGATGAAATAAGTTGAGCTTCAACATATGGAGAATGGTGACAACATCTTTAGACGAACGTGGCAATGACAAACAACATTAGATGAATAACAATTAAAAGGAGATGAACTAACAAGATGAAAGTTGCCCTAATGGGAGAATGGGCGAGGTTTGTCAACGACAACAGTAGAGAGAGAATGTAAAGGTAAAATGAGATTTGAGGAGAATAGTAAGACACGATTATGGTTTTGTAAAACATATTGTTTTCGCTGTAATTTAAAAATACGTAACCCTGGAATAATGTAGTTGTGGTTTTTTTTAAAGAAAGGATAAACTTGAATGAAAACAATTAAATTGTCACTAAAATAATTCTCTCTCTATATATTGTATAATGAAAATAATACTACATTAAAAAATTACTAATAAAATTTATATTGTGTCACTCAACTTGTGGGCTCAACATATAAATTATTTTACTATTTAAAAAAAAAAAACATATAAATTATTTTACCATTTACTATTAGTTATTGTATACATTAAACAAACATGTGTGTGTTTTTTTTTTTTTTTTTTTGAAAAACAAACATGTGTTATTATAAAATAAGTAGATATAAAAGTAAACTTTAATTTTAAAAACAACGTACTATAGTTAGTAACATTTTACCCAAATCATTTAATAGTTAGTACTTTTTAGGTCTATTATATCCCTACTTCAATTTCTAAATTTACAACGATGTCATTGTCATTCATTATTAACCATGAATTTACATGTTAAAAATGCAATTACTCAAATTAATAACAAATTGGTTTAAATTAATATAATGAATTGTAAATATTATTTAATAAATAAATTAGGCTTTACTTATCTTAAAAAAATCAAATCAATTTTTTTAGGTAAATTAAATTTAAGTTAATAAATGTATTTTTGTTAATATTTTATTATTTAATTAATAGTATAGTGCATTCAAATTGACATTTAACTTTATGAAAAAAGAATTATACTATTAAATTATTGATTAATTTTCAATAACAATATGGAATATGAAAAGTTATACAAAAAGATTTTCATTAATTAAATATTTATTTCTTTAATTATAATTAATAATAACAGTTAAAATAGTTTTGAATTTCTAAAAGTTTTGTAACTTCTAAATTTGTAACCATCTCATTGGGATTGATTATTAATAATGAATGTATTGTTTAAATGTTATAAATGCAATTATTCCAACTAATTAAAAATGTATTCAAATTATATTGTAAAAAAATGTATTTAAATTAATATAATGAATTATAAATATTATTTAAGAAATAAATTAGATTTTACATATTTAAAAATATCAAATCAAATCAATTTTTTAAGTAAATTTAATTTAAATTAATAAATTTATTTTTTTCAATATTTTATTTATTTAATTAATAGTATAGTGCATTTAAACTGTAACTTAATTTTATGAAAAAAAATATTTTTTTTAGAAGGATGAAAAAAGAATTATATTATTAAATTATTTAGGGAAAAATACACTTTTGGTCCTTGAGGTTTGGGTTAAGTTATACTTTGGTCCCTGAGTTTTCAAACTCAACAAAAATACCTCTAAGGTTTGAGATAAGGAGCATTTTGGTCCTTTCCGTCAATTTTTGTGTTAACTACTCACCGTTGCTGACGTGACATTATTATTTTAATAAAAAAATTAATTTTTAAAATAAAATTAATAAAATAATAAAATATTAATATTTTATTAATATTTTTATTCTTTCTCCCTTCCTCTCTCTTCTTCTTCTTTCTCCATCTTCTTCATCTTCCTTCTTCTTCTTCTTCCTATCTCCGGCAACCGGCAGCCGCCGCCACTGGTTGCCGGTCGTCGGCGACTGTTTTTTTTTTTTCTTTTTCTTTTCTTCTTCTCTCTTACCTCATTTTTCTTTTTTTTTTTTTTTATTAAATAGATCTGGACTTACCCCATTTTTCTTCTCTCTTACTTTTTTTTTTTTTTTTTTTTTTTTTTTAAATAAACATGGAGGGAGGAGGACCCCGTCCAGATCTGGACTTTCGATTTCAAACGTCCTACGATGTCTCTCGCTGTAGGATTTGCCACGAAGAGGAATTCAAAACTGCCCTCCAACTTGAAGCCCCTTGTGCCTGTTCAGGTACCATTAAGGTAAAAATTCCAAAAACCCATTAATTTTTTCTTCTTTTTCGAGTTTTTAATTTGAATTTCTTTTGGGTTTTCTTTTTTTGTTTTTTCCAGTTTGCACACAGAGATTGTATTCAGAGATGGTGCAGCGAAAAGGCTTATTCTCTTGAGTTTATTTTTGAGTTTCTGGGTCGGTTTTTTTGTTCAAAATTTCAAGTGGGTTTTTGTTGATTTTTAATTTTAGAGACTCTAAACTTTTTTTCTGGGGCTCTGTAATGGCTTCTTCTCTGTTTTGTTTTGTTCTGTCCAACAGTTTTCGACTTTTTTTCGGGGGCTTTTCGGTTTTATTGGATTTTCAACGTTGATTTTCTGTTTGATTTTGATTACTTGACCTGTAAAAATGATTTTGAAAAGGGGATTTCGACAAGGAAGAAGAAAAAGAAGAGAAGAAGAAAGCAAAAAAAAAAAAAAAGATCGCCGGCGGCCGGCAAGCGGTGACCGCCGGCTGCCGGAGATAGGAAGAAGAAGAAGGAGGAAGAGGATTAAGAGGAAGGAGATGAAGAAGATGAGAGAGAAATAATAAATAATAATAAAAATAATATTTTTTTTATTATTTTAATATTTTTTTATTTAAAAAATTTAAAAAAATAATTTTTTTATTAAAATAATAGTGACACGTGTTAAATTTTAACAAAAGTTGACGGTAGGGACTAAAGTGTTCCTTATCTCAAACCTCAGGGGTATTTTTGTTGAGTTTGAAAACTAAGGGCTCGTTTGATAACGTTCCTGTTTCCTGTTTCTTGTTCCTGTTTCTTCTTTTTAAAGAAACGGACTTGTTTGATAACACATCCCTGTTTCTTGTTTCTAAATTTTTAGAAACGTTTCTAAAAAAGAGGCCAAATTTTTATGCATCCCTGTTCTGTTTTTTTTTTTTCTATCTTTTATGCATGTATCCATCTCTCATTCCTATTCCTACACCACTCTCTTCTCTTCCTCTATTTTTTTAACCACTTCCTCGTCTTTTTTTAATCTTTTTCCGTTATTTCATTCTCTTTCCTTTTCTTTAAATTTTTTTTTCTTTTTTCGTTATTTCTTTCTCTTTCATTTTTTATTATTTATGTTATTTCTTTCCTTTTTTCCTTTTATTATCACCTCCAAGATCTCAGACTACACGCCACCATCGTTGACATCCGACTATCGATCGCCACCGACCAGCCGCCACTGTCAACCTTCGACTATCAGCTGTCGCCAACTGATCGCTTCCGTCGACCTTCGACTACCGGTCGTCGCCGACCTCCCTCGATCGACCGCCACAGTCGACCTCGGACTACCGGTCGTCGCTGACTTCCGTCATACTTCGAATACTGGTCACGGTCGACCGCTACCGTCGATCGACCGCTGTCGACCTCCACCGATCGACCACTACCGTTGACCTCCGACTATTGACCACCGTCGACCTCCACTGACCGACCGCTACAGTCCACCTCCTACTACCGGACGTCGCCGACCGGCTACCATTGTCGACCTTCGACTATCGCTTGCGGCCGACTGCTACCGTCAACCTTCGACTACTGGCCCCCGCCGACCTCGAAATATCGATCGCTACTGTCGACCTCCAACGATCGGCTGTCGTCAACCTTTACTGACTGACCGCTACCGTCCACCTCCGACTACCTATCGCGGCCAACCGCAACCGTTGACCTCTGACGACCGGCCGTCGTCGACCTCTGCTAACCGACCGCCCCCATCCACCTCCGACTACTTGTCGTCGTCGACCTCCGTCGACCGGCCACCATTGTCGACCTCGGGCTACCGACCGCTATCAACCTCTACTGACCGACCACCACTGTCGACCTTCGACTACTGGTTATCGTCGACCTCCATCGACCGATCGCTACCATCCACCTCCAACTATCGGCCATCATCGACCGACCGCCACCGTCGACCTACGATAGCCGACCTCCGCCGACCCCCGCTGACCAGCCTTTGCTGGCTGACCATTACCATCGACCACTGACTACTTGGCGCCCTCGACCAACCACCATCGTCGACATTTGACTATCGAGCGTCGTCGACTCCTACGGACAAGCCTCCGCCGACTGATCGCTATCGTCAACCTCAGACTACCGGGCGTCACCGACCAGCTACTACCGTCGACCTTCGACTACCGGCAGCCGCCGACCACCACCGTCAACCTCTGACTATCGGGCATAGTCGATCTCCGTTGACCGGCATATGTCGATCGATCGCCATCGTCGACCTTCGACTACCGGTCGCCACCGACTAACCTCCACCGTCGAGCTCTGACTACCGACCTTCGTCGGTCGACTGCCACCGTCGATCTCGGACTACTGTCAACCTCCGACTATCGGGCGCCGTCTACCAGCCGCTACCGTTGACCTCTGACTACCGGGCGCCACCGACCTCTGCTGACCAACCGCCATCGTTGACCTTTGACTACTAGGCACCGACAATCTTCGTCGACCTCTGACTACCTGTCTTCGTCGACCTCTGACTACCTGTCTTCGTCGACCTCCACTGATCAGCCTTCACCGACTGACCGCCACTAACCTCCGTTGACCAGCTGCTACAGTCGACCTCTAACTACCAAATGCCAACGTCGACCTTCGACTACCGGCCGCCACTATCTTCGTCGACCGAAACTTTTTCCTTTTTTTCTTATTTTCGACGACCGCCACCACCCGACGACGACTTTTTCAGCATTCGCCTTTGACTGTCAGCATTCGCTCAGTGGTCGGAGGTCGGTAGCGATGGTCGATGATCAACGACGGCGGGTGATCGGTAACAATGGTGGTAGTGATGAGGAAGACGAAATAAAAAAAAATAATCGTTGAAAATATTTTTTATATTATATGTACTAAATTTTATTTTAACTAAAGAAACAAGAAACAAGAACCAGTTATCAAACACATTTGTGTTTTTGTTTCTTTTTTTAGAGAAACAAGGTACAGAAATAGTTATCAAACATGTTTCTGTTTCTAGTTCTTAAAAAACAAGAAACAAGAAACAGGAAACAAGAAACGAGAAACGAGAAACAAGAAACGAGAACGTTATCAAACGGGCCCTAAGGGACCAAAGTGCACTTAACCCAAACCTCAAGGACCAAAAGTGTATTTTTCCCAATTATTTATTAATTATCAATAATGATAATGATATATTGTCGAATGATAATAATGATGATGATGATGATGATATGGAATATGAAAAGTTAAAATACGAAAGGTTTTTTCATTAATTAAATAGTTTTTCTTTAACTCTAATTAGTAATAAAAGTTAGGATTGTTTTGAAATTCTAAAAGTTTTTGTAATTTTTAATTATCTACCATTATAAAAGAGGGTGTCTTTCACCATTTTTTCATCAACAAGCTTCTACCATTTAAAGAACGTGTGTAATAAAAAATTGGCAAGAACACATTCTGGGAGCAAGTTGTGAAGCAAATCCCCAATCCTCGACACATTAGTTGGCTTGAAACGTTAGCAATTTGTGGAGGGGTTGCAATTCCTGCCAATTACACTCCCCCATCCATTCAAAATTGAAAGTAATGCAATTCCGGCATGTAATTAAAATTCTCAATAGTGAGGAAAAAGATCTTACTAAGCTGGGTAAGCACAAGTCATGACCATCGAACGTGTTAACCATTCAATCATCCACACAAAGACAAATCGAGTAGCCCACCATCTGGCACAATTTTGCAATGTGATCATCCTTCATTTGTGTCTTGGGGATAATGAAATTCCCAAATGACCTTTGATTTTAAATTCATGATATAGATTATGTTACAATTGAGGATGAGATTTCACTTAAAATTGTGTTGGTGAGATTGCACTTGCTTAATGAGAATTGAGGTATTTTTCACACACATATATATACACACTTTCTCTTTTTTTTTTTTCAATTTATTATTCATTAATTTTAATCATAACACAAAATTAAAATATTATTCGAGATCTATGACAAAATATTAATATTAAAAACTTTTCGTTTTATTTCCAAAAAGTTAAAATTCATGAATTTAATAATAAAGTACTTGAATATAAATTCATAAAAATAAAATTTTATTATACTAATTAAATTAAAAAAAAATTAAATTATTTGTAATAAACTAATTAATTATGTTACGGGTGAATGTCCACTCTTTTTATTACAAATATACCTCATCATTAATTGCCATACATGGTTGATTTTTTTTTTCATTTTTTCAAATATATATTGTATCTCAAAAAGGAAAAAGACACCCCCTACATTGAAAGGTGTCACTAACTAGTAACTAACATACTTTATCCATCAAAAGTATTATAGTTTTACTCATTGTCCACTATACTCAGCTTAGTATATAAGAATAACCAAACAATTACATAAATATAAATTAAAAGTGAAAATTTTACAAATTTAAAAACTTATTTAACCAAAGTTATGGAAATAATAATTTGGTGGATAAATGTTTTCAAAATTAACTACTCTTTTAAAATGTTTTTTAAAATCGGATGATCATCCCTTAACATTTTTTTTAAACTTAACAATCTAACGCATAGTTTGGTGGATAAAAGTACAAATTACTTCTTTAAAGTCATCAATTTTAACCAAGTTCTTAGGTATTTTCAAACGTAGTTTCTTTTCTTTGATATATAAAATAAAAAAAATTGATTAAGGTGATTAGATTGATATTAATGTATTTAATAATACATAAAACATTCAACCACAAAAAATAAAATAAAAAAAATTAGAATGTTAAAATTAATTTTAATTAATTTAAAATGATAGTACCAAAATCTTTTCTATGAAAAAAATGGATTTTACCCAATAATCCAAAAATCAAGATATTTTAAAAATAGAAAATAATACACGTGCAAGTGCACGTGGTAAAACACTAGTATATTAAAACACTAGTATGCGCAAAAGGGTAGGTAATGGAAAATCGACGAATTTTTTCAACGATCCTTGGATACCTAAAGAAACCACTTTCAAACCTGTTCCTCTTGGAGATATGGCATCTTGGAGGGAGGTCAAAGTTTCAGAATATATTACACCATCTTTTGGGTGGGATGTGGACAAACTTCTTAGGTCGGTTCAGGCTGAAGATGTAAAAATCATTACCACTATTCCTATTAGCGCTCATGATGAGGAGGACAGATGGATATGGCATTACACTTCACATGGAGAAGACTCTGTCAAAAGTGGGTATAAAATTGCCCTTTCTTCAGGTGTAGCCCAAACATCTTCCAGTGACAATTTACAAAGTAGGTGGTGGAATAGGCTTTGGAAGGTGAAGTTACCATCCAAAATCAAGCTTTTCATTTGGAAGGCTTACAATGATTGTCTGCCAACGAAGTGGTGTTTGATGAAACATGGTATGGATATTTCGCCTTTGTGTGGAATTTGTTTTACTAAACCGGAATCTGTTGACCATGCATTTGTTGAGTGAGAAATTTCAGTCAATCACAAATTGCCACGTCATTAATTTCAATTAATGATAAAATAATTTTGGGACCAATTATAAATTTACAGGTGTCCCTAAATTAAATTAATAGACATTAAAATTCGGCAAATCAAACAATGCCACTTGTCTATTATTGATACATAAGCCGAGTCCAATCAAATTATGCCATGTGGCAATTGGACCCGAGACTAATGTGACCCGAGATCATTGAAGAAATTGGGCTAAATTAAAATAATCCAATTTTATTAAAAATAAGTTAGATTAAAGCCCAAATATAGCCTAAGCCCAGAGGTTGGGCCCAAGCCCAAGCCCATATGAGGTCCATCAAACTTTATAAATAGAGGAGGCCACCATTCATTTTGGGCATTCAGACAGAGTTAGAGAAGCCAGAGTCCAGAGCATTCTCCTAAGGTCCAGAGTCTTCAGAAGTCAGAGAGTCCAAAGAATTCAGAAGATTCAAGATTCAGAATTCGACCATCTCAAGACTCAGAAGATCCAACGACTGGAAGACTCCAAAGAATCAACCGTTTCTTCATCAAGATACAAGTTGAAGATTCAACCTTCCTCCGTCTGAGATCAAGCTCGCCAGCCCTCAGATCAGACTCTATATTTTGAGAGAAAGCATCAGAGGATAAATATTAGAGATTGTAACACTTATACATACAAAATCAATAAAATCAAGTTCATTTCCACGAATTAAATTTCCTTTGTCGAAATCTCGTGTGAACAAATTGGCACGCCCAGTGGGACCGTCTCTACCTCTCATCTTTTTTTCTTGCAAAGAAATCATGACTTTCGAAGAAGCTTCTTCAAAGATCGTTGGTTCAAGCAACTCCTATGTGGGGCCAATTAGTCGCAGTCGCTCCAAGGAAACCCAACATGAAGACAGCCAAACTCCTGTCATTGCAAACAAGATGCTGAGAGCATGACAGAATCTGCTCAACTTGAAATCACCGCTGCAGAAAATGTGATGCTTGGCAAATTCATCTCTTCTTCTCAGCAACCAAACGAAGCATCCAGTCCTGATGTGATGTCTGTTATGATGACTGATGCTAGAACTAGTGAAGAACGAATGACTGAGGTTGAGAAGAAAATCAACATGCTACTGAAGATGGTCGAAGAGAAAGACCAAGAAATCGCCTCTCTCAGGAACCAGATGGAAAGTCGGGATGTTGCTGAATCGAGTCAGACCCGTGCCATCAAAGACAAGGGAAAGATCATTGCACAAGATCAGTCACAACATTCCGCTTCTATTGCTTCACTGTCTGTTCAGCAGCTTCAGGATATGATCATGAATTCCATCATAGCTCAATATGGTGGACCGACTCAAAACTCTCTCTTGTATTCCAAGCCGTATACCAAGAGAATTGACAATCTGAGAATGCCTCATGGATACCAGCCACCAAAATTTCAACAATTCGATGGGAAGGGCAATCCCAAGCAGCACGTTGCTCATTTCGTCGAGACATGTGAAAACGCTGGTACTAGAGGAGACCAACTAGTCAGGCAGTTCGTACGAACACTGAAGGGGAATGCTTTCGATTGGTATACCGACCTTGAGCCTGAGACTATTGATAGTTGGGAACAACTTGAGAAGGAGTTCCTCAACCACTTCTACAGCACAAGACTAACCGTTAGTATGACGGAGCTCACTAGCACTAAACAACGGAAAGGTGAACCGGTTCTTGACTACATCAACCGTTGGAGAGCTTTGAGCTTAGATTGCAAGGACAGACTCACCGAATTGTCTGCTGTTGAAATGTGCACCCAAGGCATGCATAGGGGACTCCTCTATATCCTGCAAGGAATACAACCCCGCACTTTCGAGGTGTTGGCAACCCGCGCTCATGACATGGAATTGAGCATTGCTACTAGAGGGAACAAAGATTCTATTGTCCCCGATGGCAGGAAAGAAAAGAAAGAAGTTAAAAATACTGAGAAAACTACCAAAAGCACTACGAAAGAGTCAATGGTAGTCAATGCAGCTCCTTTCAAGTTTTCGTCAAAAGGAAAAGAAAAGAAGATAGAGAAACAACAAGAGGGAGGTGAGAGACGTCGTCTGACCTTGAAAGAAAGGCAAGAGAAAGTTTACCCTTTTCCAGATTCTGTCATTTCAGATATGTTAGAACAACTCCTGGAAAAAAAACTTATTGAGCTACCAGAATGCAAGCGACCAGAAGAGATGGGGAGAGTTAATGATCCCAACTACTGCAAATATCACCGAGTCATCAGCCACCCGGTGGAAAAGTGCTTCGTCCTGAACGAGCTAATCTTGAAATTAGCTAAAGAAAAGAAGATCGAGTTAGATCTTGATAAGGTAGCTCAATCAAATCATGCGACGATAGCAACGAATCTGAACAACCGAGTAGCTCCAAGCCCGGTTCATGATTCAGTAGCAAGTTTGATCCAGTTCGGGACATTAGAGCCGATTGTTATTTGGCTTCAGCAAGAATCTGCAAGAGACGTCTGCCAAGACCAACTTGAGTCTGTTGAAAATGAAGACGAAGGATGGACTTTGGTAACTCGTCGAAAGAAGCAAAAGAAACATTTCGTTCAAAGAGAGCTTCACATGTTCCGAAACTACAGAAGAAAGAACATGTCGCAAAAGCAGAAGAGAAGGATAAAAGGCTCGAGAAAGCCTAAATTAGTTGTCGAAGAGAATCAAGATTTTGTTCTGGCTCGACATCCGATAACCCTTACAGATTTCCTCCCAAAGAACTTTCTTAATGACGATCATGAGGACATCCCTGGGATAGTCACATGTCATGCTGTCAATGCATTCGAAGAGGGTGATTCTTCCTCAAGCCCATCTCAAGTGATGACAAGGCCAGAAGATTCACCTTCATTTACAATAGATGATTTGTTGTCACTTCCTCAAGCAACCAAAGATGCTATTGTTGAAACACTGACAAGTTCTAACGTTTCAGACGTCCCAGGCTTGCAAGAACACAAATGTGCCTCATGTTATATGTCCATTAGCTTCATAGATGAAGACTTGATGTTGGGATCGAAGCCTCATAATAGGCCCTTATTCGTCTCCGGATATATTCGAGAGCAAAAAGTTGGTCGAATTCTTATCGACGATGGATCTGCGGTGAATATAATGCCTAAGTCAACCATGACACAGATAGGAATTTCAATGGACGAACTATCGAATAGTAGGTTGGTTATTCAAGGCTTCAACCAAGGCGGCCAACGAGCAATCGGTATGATCCGTTTGGAGCTTGTTATTGGAGATTTGAAGGCCAACACTTTATTCCATATCATAGATTCCAAGACCACTTACAAGTTATTGTTAGGTCGTCCTTGGATTCATGGAAATGGAGTAATATCTTCTACACTTCATCAGTGTTTCAAGTTCTATCAAGACGGTGTTAAGAAAGTTGAAGCCGACACTAATCCATTCTCAGAGGCAGAATCCCACTTTGCAGATGCAAAGTTTTATATGCAAAATGATAAAGCAGGAGAGATCATCCCAGGTGAGATTCCTTTGATTGAAAGTCAGAAAATAGAGCATCCAAAGAATGCGAAGAAGGAGTCGATCGAAGAAGTAGATACTCGTGAAGTTCAATCAAGGGAAGCATCCACTCACCCTGCAAAATCGAAAGCTCCAAAGGAAGAGGCAACGTCAAATGTCCCTATATTGCGCTACGTTCCTTTATCTCGACGCAAGAAAGGGGAATCACCATTCACAGAATGTTCAGGAATTTTGAAGGTTGGTGTTGTGAAGATTCTAAAAGAAAATTTCACCACGCCTCTGACAGCAATTTGCAAGCAAGAGATTCAGGAAGCAAAGACAGATCGTACCAAAGTGACTTTGCCGGAAAGACGAACGAAAGCTGGATTTGACCCAAATGCATACAAACTCCTAGAAAAGGCAGGATACGACTTTACAACTCATACTGAGTTTAAAAGTCTAAAAATCTTCGATGGGAGATCTGAGCCTTCTCCGACACAGAAGAAGCTCCAGAAAGAAGGTTATGCCATACCATCCTCGAGAGCCGAACTAGGGTACAATCCCCCAGAGCCAGTTCGTATAACTAGAAAATGGAAAGTTGTAGATGCACATCACATAACGGTAGAAGAGATGGGCGATCCAGAAGATAAAAAGAATGATGATAGCCAAAAAATCTCTGTCTTCGATCGCATTAAAGCGCCGACTACTCGTCTTTCAGTTCATCAGTGGCTGAAATATTCATCTTCGGAAAAGGAAGGTCAGAGCAAAACTTCTACTCCTACCCGACGTTCAATGTTTCAGCGTTTGAGTGTGTCTACATCGAAGAAAGTAGATGAACCGCCGAGATCCGTGTTTGATCGCCTTCAAGCAACCTATGGCCAATGCAAGGGAAAGTTGAAAAGTCTTGAAACAGATGAATCCGACGAGATGAATGACAACAACGGATTTTTCATTACTTTTCCTTCACGGATGAAGAGAAAACCTTTTGTTCTCATAAATACAGAAGGTGCTTTAAAAGTAAAGCGACAGTTAGTCATTCTAACTAACCCTTCGAAGTTGAACCAAGAGCTTGAAGAAGAACATGTCAATTGCTGCCATATTTCTTTCGAAGAAATGCCAGATACTGAAATTTCTGAAGAAGCACCCGCATCGTTAGAAGATGGCAGTCAATCAACAATTGATGAACTCAAAGAGGTAAACTTGGGTACGACAGAAGAACCGCGCCCGACATTCATCAGTGCGTCACTTAGTACTGAAGAGGAACGTGAATACTTGAATTTGCTCGTTACATATAAAGATGTCTTCGCTTGGTCGTACAAAGAGATGCCAGGACGCGATCCAAAAATAGCAGTCCACCATCTTGCGATTAAACAAGGATATCAACCTATTAAGCAGGCCCAAAGGCGTTTCCGACCGGAGCTCGTTCCTCAAATTGAAATTGAAGTCAACAAGTTGATAGAGGCGGGGTTCATTCTAGAAGTGAAATATCCAACATGGATCGCAAACATTGTGCCAGTCAAAAAGAAGAACGAACAACTGCGTGTATGTGTGGATTTTCGTGACTTGAACAATGCATGTCCCAAAGATGATTTTCCACTGCCCATCACTGAACTTATGGTTGATGCCACTACAGTGAAGGGATAAAAGCCCTATCGCAGCGGAAACGTACAGAACCTTAACTCTTATTTAATTTGAATTAAAATACCATACGTTCGCAAATTAAAACACAGCAGTAAAATACTATAAATCATGCTGTAAATATATTATAAAACATGCTGATTTCTATATAAAAAAAGCTTAGATCTAATCTAAATTGGATCCTATTGATCCAAGATCAAGAATACCTTACCGTTATAGAAATTCTTGATCACCTCGCCGAATTCTACCCTTTCAATTAAAATTCTAGCAACCTTCAAGATCCTTCTTTGCTGTGATTTGAAGTGAGACACCACCAGAAAGAAACACCGGTATCCTCCTAAGTTTTTGTGTTGAGTGGCTTGTGGGAACCAAAATCTCTAAAGCCTTTTTGGGAGAATTTTTGGGTCTCTGTAAACTCACCAAAGCCAGAGCAAATTTTTTTGCAGAGAGAGTCTGAGAGAATCGTGAGAGAGGGGAAGAGATTATTGTGAGATTAGGTTGAAAAAATAACTTCCCACTCCCTTAAAACCCTCTTATTCACGTGAATAGGGTTAAGGGAGTGGTTGACTGGTCAGTTCTTTAACTGACCAGTTAATTAAATAAAATAAATAAAATAAAAAAATATTTAATTTAATTATTGACACATGAACACTTTCATGCACACATCCCACATAACCTATAGTTTTAATATAACTTAATTAAATCATAATTTAATTAATATTAAATTAAAACATCAATATTAATTAATTCACCAATTAATTAATATTACTATTAAATGTCATATATTTAATTATGTTTCCCTCATCAAAACTATAGAATTAATATTCATCATATGTGCATTAATTATAACCTATAGTTTTTATTATTATGAATCATATTCATACTTTACAATTATTTGAACCCCTTCAAATATATAACTCCCCTTAGAAATTTACCTCAACGCCCGAATGGAGTTGCCGGTGGGACCTAATGGACCTACAGATCAGAAGCTCCAACGATATGAGATTAATTGGCTAAACTCATTAACCAAGTTAATCAATGTTCGTTAACTGTGGTTCACTCCACTATAGAACCACAACTGCACTCTTCTCACTGCAGATATATTTCTGTGTCCACGGATATCGACCATCAACAGCAAGTTAGCCCTTCACGTGTGTTCGTACCCCAGCTAGGTCAAATTACCGTTTTACCCTTGGGCTACCTCTTTGTCCTTAAGTACCAGTGCTCCTCTAATGAACAACCTGTTTGTGGTCCAACCAGCAAACAGAAATCCCTCTCGTGCCATAAAGAGGGTAGGGCCCATTGTTCAAGACCCGGAGACACCACTTAAGGGAACACACCTCTACTTACCCTAATATCGGGAAGGAGTGAATTCCATCTTGTAGGACTACGTTCCCAGCTCCCCACTCGGTCTCGTCCCCAAAATGGTAGGCTTATTGAGTCGGCGAACAGGCCACTCTCACCCGTACAAATCAAAGGACAATCGCTCATGGACATGAGTCCATAATCCCCTCAGGATTAAGGCCAAGTTGCCTAGGTCATCCTATTGAAATAGAAACCGAGCTAACTAATGGTGTTACAGTTAGTTGTTAACTATTTCGCGGTCCGGTCTTTGTGCAAACTCATTGCACAGGATACCCCCACTCGCATGTCAACTACATGAACGCGTTGGATCACTACGTTTGTATCAATATACAAGGCGGGCCGTATCCATAGTGTCACCAGGACAAGGAACCCAACCTTATCCCTATACTACAGACCCTTTAGGCTAAAACTTGAACATTGATCCCCGTATGTCCCTACATACTAGTTCAAGCCTCATTCTATTAGCCTTGGATGTTTAGTTTATTTGATTAGGGTTAATAAGACAAGATATAATACAAACCTTGAATAATACATCACTTTTATTAATGTTTGGTCAAATGTACATTTACTATCTACGAGTTTTAGGGCATAAAACCCAACATACAGGACATGAAGCCTTATCTTTCATGGATGGATCATTAGGGTATAATAAAATTCGAATGGCCCTTGAAGATGAAGAGATGACAACATTTCGAACTCCAAAAGGAATATACTGTTACAAGGTGATGCCTTTTGGATTAAAGAACGCCGGGACAACTTACCAACGAGCCATGCAGAAGATTTTCGATGATATGCTCCACAGACGTGTTGAGTGCTATGTTGATGATCTCGTGGTCAAGTCCAAGAAACGAGAGGACCACTTGCAAGATTTGAAGATAATTTTTGACCGTTTGAGAAAGTACCAGTTGAAAACGAATCGTCTTAAATGCGCCTTCGGTGTGACATTAGGAAAGTTTCTTGGTTTTGTAGTAAGGTATCGAGGAATTGAAATCGACCAATCAAAGATTGACGCCATTCAGAAAATGCCGGAACCACGAAACTTGCGAGAATTAAGAAGTCTCTAAGGACGCCTGGCCTATATCAGAAGGTTCATCTCCAATCTAGCAGGTCGATGTCAGCCATTTCAAAGACTGATGCGAAATGACACAACCTTTGAATGGGATAAAGCTTGTCAAAATGCTTTTGATAGCATTAAAAAGTATTTGCTTAATCCTCCCATCTTAAGCGCTCCAATTGCAGGAAAACCGTTGATACTGTACATTGCTGCACAAGAAAGATCACTTGGGGCATTGCTCGCCCAAGAGGGAGAGAAAGGCAAAGAGTGTGCTCTGTATTATCTAAGTAGAACTTTGAATGGGGCAGAGCTAAATTATTCACCCATCGAGAAGATGTGCCTTTCACTTTTCTTTGCCATTGACAAACTGAGACATTACATGCAAGTGATGACCGCAAAGTGCACGGGCCGCAAGTAATATAAAACGATAGTAATACCGAGTATCGAATCCACAGGGAGGCGAAACGAAACTTAAGCAAATAATTAAAATTTTCTTGAACATTGAAAATACCTAGGCGAAATAATATTTAGGGACCACTTCATGCAATAAAAAGAATTTAAACTCAAGACAATTAACGAAAACAAATTGATCAATCAAAAATAAAATATGGAGAAAGAGTTTTCTTTAAATGGGAAGAGGGGTCTTGAAAATCGATGATTAGCCAAATAGTAGTTATAATTATCCTATCTCATTGCCCAACTAATTATAATCCTAGAATCTCCGTTAATCACATAGGCTCTCCTGTCGGTTTCCCCTAATTGCAATTAAATCATTTTAACAACCTAAGTGTCCTTAGATCCATTAAAAATCATTAATTATTACGCTCTGATTCATTTTAGGAATCTAAGTTTAATCAACTAATCCCGATGTCACAACGGGCAATTAAACTAGTTGCATGGATTATGATCTATCCTAATTTCTCTCCGTCGAGTTTCCATTAAGAATCGAATCATTACACAATTGGCCAGATTGAGTAAAGCATTAAGCACATCCATACAAATAATTAGGACATGGGCAAGAGACAAGAAATTATAACAATAATTGAACTATCATTTCATTTCAAGACCCCAAATTGGGGTTTTAGCTACACATAATATCCACAATAATTACAAAGGGAAGCATAATAAAGAGCGATAAAGGAAAGGAATTGACCGTCGAAAAACCCCTCGCTGACGCTTGGAGCCCTGCTGATACCTTGAGCCTCTAAGATGCTCCCCCAAAATTCCCAAAATTTTCCCACTAAAAGAATCCTCTCAAAAGGCTCAAAAGCCTTGAGAGGGGCTCCAAAGGAGCCTAAGAAAGGAATTGGAATGGAGAAGGAATGATTTGATTGATGAGAAATGAGGCACCCAAGGGTGCCTTTTTATAGGCCTGGAATAGGGGTAGCGTCGCGACGCTACCTTGCTCAGCGTCGCGACGCTGCTACGCACGCGGCTTGGGCAACAAGAAAGGGCAGCGTCACGACGCTGCCTTACTTAGCGTCTCGACGCTGTCCAGATTTCCAGATTTTTCAGCTTCCTTTTTGGGCTGATTTTTGGGCCTTCTTCTTCATTTCTCTTGGTCTTTTCTTTATAGTTGACTTCTTTGGGCCTCCAATTGCATCAAGCTAGGATTTGGGCTATAATTACTTCAATTTTGGCTCTTTTTCTCCCAAAATCACCAACTTAGCTCCTAAGGACCAAATAACAAAATTCATTAAATATATTCATTAAAAACACGATTAAAGCACCAAAAAGCTTAATAAATTGAGACTAAAATAGCGACATTTCTGCTCGCTATCACACCCCCAAACTTAAGCTTTTGCTAGTCCCGAGCAAAATAAATTCTAAAGATGCATGAAATAGAATCGCTCAACCCTCAATGATTTTGGAATTCTTAGGATCGAATGGAAAACATGCAAGTGGAATAAGCAAGCACCGCATACTCTTGAAGAAATCTTAAACTAGTTTGAACTTAAGATTAATGAATAGCATGCTCAAGACTTATCTATTGATTCTTTTACTAACCTAGATTAGTCTTATGGCTTTCTCCATTTGTTTTCCCCTACACTGGCTAAGAGCCCCTAATACTTCGGAGTCCTTCTATCATGCAAAAAAAAAGAAACTAGGGTGCCTGTCATCTTTTTCTTTTTCATGGGGGAGCAGAATTCTCACATGATTTTTCTTTTTCTCTTCTTTTTCTTTTCTTTTTCTTTTGCTCCTCCCCCAAACTTGCATTTTGATATCTAATGGTACTAGCTTTCACACTACGGTGCAGGGACCCTTAACCCGAATTTTATTCTCTGGTTGGCCTAACTGATCACACCGCAGGTAGCTCTTTTTACCCCTAGGCTTTTTCTTTTGTGCAAGCAAAAATTCTTTTTCAACAGATTTTCTTTTCTCTCATTTTCTTTTGTTGCTTTTGCTTTTCTCTCAGCAGGCATAGCATTTTTTCCTACCTAGTTCTTTAGAGCAATCAAGCATGAACGTCCTAATATTAGAAACTAAGCCTATCGGGGTGACAACAACTTTGAAAACCATAATAAGAATCTAGATTTTCAAAGACGTCATTAGATAAGACTATTGCATGCTTTAGACATCAAAACTAAGTATCAAAAAATTTTAAAATTTCACAATTTCTGTCGTGCTCCCAGATTCCACAATCATATAAACCATTTTCTCCCAAAATTTCAAAAATCACATCCTTGGCTATCATGGCTATCTATTCATGCATCCAACAGAATTTAAATATGCTCAACACAGCGGAAGCCTCCCCCCCAAACTTAAACTAAACATTGTCCCCAATGTTTTAAAACAGAAAAGCATAAAGAGGGAAACTGAAACTTCCCTGAGCTAGGAGCGCTTCATCTTCTTCCTTTGAATCCATGAAAAATGGGAAATGTAGAATTTTGGGATTTGCTAAGGTGATCCTGCAAAACAAAATTGGATCACGGAGCAAAGAAAATTATTTACCGCAAAAACAACTAACTAAACTTTAATCCTTGGGTTGCCTCCCAAGTAGCGCTTTCTTTAACGTCTTTAGCTAGACTAGGCTCGGCATGCTTACGGAGGCTCAAAATAAAAATTTTCATCATCCTCCGGGCCCTGCAAGAAATCACGCACCGAATTGCAAACTACAAACAGGGGAGAAAAAAAACTTTCCCCTGGCCCATCTTCACTAAAGAGATTCTCATAATAACATTTCAGAAAATAATCAGCTGCATCAAATCTCTTTTCTAAATCTCTATTCTCAAAACAATTGTTAACAGAGTCATCAAGCATTATAATATCTACTGGTCTAGGATCTAGAGATGGCCTATCAATCATGCCAGTCCATTCATCAGAAAAAATATCTACATTTTCAGCAGATCCTTCAGACTCAGAATTAAAAAATGATTCAACTAAGCTGTCACATGACTCATCATCAGAAGACTTAAAGAATTCAAGAATTTCAGGATCAGATTCTATACTATGCACAGATTCGAGTTCTTCTGGGTCAGATTCTATGCTATACACATCATCAGGACATGAAAAAAAAGTATTCACATTGTCAGGATTCATGCATTCAGGAATGTCAAGATCAGACTCAATAGATTCACTGTAATCATGATCAGACTCAAAATCATCTATCGAGCAATCTTTTTTATGCCTTTTATGTTCATGCTCAATGTCAGGCAATTCAATATCATCATCAAAATTATCCATTTCAGGCAAATCTAATTCATTTTCAAAGGAAGGTAAATCATCAACTGCAGATTTTTCGTTTTCACAAGCAGGCAAATCTAATTCATTTTCAAAGTCAGGCAGATCCAAATCATTTTCAAACAGAGGATTATCCATATATGCATCATGATCAAAATTCACATTATCCATAAGCATTTCTCCTAAACCTAGGCCAAGATTATAGTCTACCTCTTCATCGTCATCAGTCAAGTATTCAGGCCCAACAGAAAAACATGTATGCAAACTACAAACAGATTCATCTTGGCCAAAAATACTAAACACTACTTTTTCATCATCAATGTTCAAGGTAAGTTTACCTGTATGCACGCTAATCTCAGCCTTACCTGTGGCTAGGAAAGGTCTGCCTAAGATAATTGGCACTTCTTTGTCCTCCTTCATGTCCAGTACCACGAAATCTACAGGGAAGATGAATTTGTTGACTTTCACCAACACGTCCTCCACAACACCCATCGGGTGGGTAATCGATCTGTCAGCAAGCTGGAGAGTGACGTCAGTGTCTGTCATACCTGATAAACCAATCTTCCTGTAAACAGCGTAGGGCATCAAATTTATACTTGCTCCTAAATCACATAAAGCCCTATCAAAGAAGTTTACCTGTATGCACGCTAATCTCAGCCTTACCTGTGGCTAGGAAAGGTCTGCCTAAGATAATTGGCACTTCTTTGTCCTCCTTCATGTCCAGTACCACGAAATCTACAGGGAAGATGAATTTGTTGACTTTCACCAACACGTTCTCCACAACACCCATCGGGTGGGTAATCGATCTGTCAGCAAGCTGGAGAGTGACGTCAGTGTCTGTCATACCTGATAAACCAATCTTCCTGTAAACAGCGTAGGGCATCAAATTTATACTTGCTCCTAAATCACATAAAGCCCTATCAAAGGATACTTCTCCTATGGTGCAGGGAACAGTAAAACTCCCTGGATCTTTCTGCTTAGAGGGTATCCTACCAGAAATAATGGTACTGCTACTCTCAGATATATTAAAAACTTCTTTTTTCAGACTTTTCTTTCTAGAAAGCATTTCCTTCATGAATTTTCCATAATTTGGCATATTATACAAGGCTTCTACCAATGGAATATTCACAGACAACTTTTTAAACATTTCTAAGAATTTTTGAAATTGTTCATCTAATTTGACATTTTTAAATCTTTGAGGAAAAGGTAACTCCCTGAAATCAAAGGTTGGACATTCGCCCCTCCGCTTGGGCGGGCTAATATGTGAACCTCTGTCATGGTGGTTGCATGGAACCACTTCTTCCTCAGACAGCTTCTTTTTGTCATTCTGCCTCTCATCTTCTTTTCTACCTGCAAAGTTGTTAGAAAAATCACATTTTAATTCAATAGAGTTGGGAGGATGTTGGAACCTTTCAAAGGAGGCTTTTTGTGCCTCAGTCCTTTCATCTTCATCCCTTCTCTTTTCTTCTTCCTTTTTCTTCTCTAAACTGTCCTCCAGTCTTCTGCCACTTCTTAGAACCACCATCTTACACTGCTCTTTCGGGTTAGGCTCAGTATCACTTGGAAATTTTCCCTTCTGAAGGGCATTTACCGCTGAAGCGATCTGTCCTATCTGTACTTCCATGTTCTTTAGAGCTGCGTCGTGGTTGTTTATTGATGTCTGGAGACTCACATTCAATATTCTTTGTTCTTTGATGAATAAAGCCACCATCTCCTCCAGATTATTTTTCTTTTCAGGAGCACTAGATGATGCAAAACCTGGGGGTGCCTGCAAAACATTCTTTGTATTCGCATATGAGAAGTTCTCGTGATTTCGCAGACTGGGGTGGTAGAAGTTTGGTACTCCTTGAGTATATGGTCTATTTCCTATGTATTGAACTTCTTCCACATCTTGACCTTCCTTATTTGAATGACCTTCAGCTAAGGTGGAAATGGACTTAACCACCTCAGATGAAGTCAATTTGTTTAGGGCATTGGTCAGAGATGCCAGTTGCGCTTTCAGTGAACTTGACTCATCCAATTCATATAATCAAGCCTTCTTTGTAACTGTTCCTCTCTCCGTCGGCCATTGATAACTTGTTGCCGCCATCTCCTCAAGCAGGTCTTTGGCTTCTGTCACTGTTTTTGAAAGAAAACTCCCTCCTGCTGATGTGTCTAGGACTGTCTTTGTGGAGGGGTTTAATCCATTATAAAATAACTGTACCTAAAGCCAATCAGGATATCCGTGTTGGGGGCATCGCCTAAGCATTTCCTTGTATCTTTCCCACGCTTCGTATAACTGCTCCTCGTCAAGCTGCCTGAATGTTCCAATTTCAGTCCGGAGCTTTGTAGTCTTAGCCGGTGGAAAAAATTTTGTCAGAAAAGCCTGGGCAAGCTCGTCCCAAGTACTGATGCTGCCCGTCTCGACTGATTCGAGCCAATCTTTTGCTTTATCCTGTAGAGAAAATGGGAACAACCTTAATCTTATCGCGTCTGCCGGAACTCCGTTCATCTTTACCGTCCCACATATTTCTAGGAATGATTGCAGATGTGAGTGGGGGTCCTCGGAAGGATGTCCCTTGAACGAGTTATCGCGCGCCATCTGAATCAACCCTGTTTTTAGCTCAAAATTTGTAGCTTGGATAGGGGCGTAGACAATTCCAGAATTCTCGGTACGAAGAACTGGCTGCAGAAAATCTCTAATTGCCTTGGGAGCTTCTTCTTGGTGGGCCATCGCTTCTGCTAATCTTTTCTCTCTTCGAATGGATTTAAGAGTCCTGTTAATCTCAAGATCTAGCGGAAACAAATCAACCACCTTGTTTCTTCGCATACAATGCTCCCAGATAACAAAAAGAACCAAACAAAAATGAAAATAAAATAATATTCACAAAATGAAGAAAAATATTTACACCTAAATTACTATTTATCCCTTTCTTTTCGATGTCAAGAAAAATTAATATTTTTTTTTTGCTTAAAAATCAAGCCTCCCCGGCAACGGCGCCAAAAACTTGATGACCGCAAAGTGCACGGGTCGCAAGTAATATAAAACGGTAGTAATACCGAGTATCGAATCCACAGGGAGGCGAAGCGAAACTTAAGCAAATAATTAAAATTTTCTTGAACACTGAAAATACTTAGGCGAAATAATATTTAGGGACCACTTCATGCAATAAAAAGGATTTAAACTCAAGACAATTAACGAAAACAAATTGATCAATCAAAAATAAAATATGGAGAAAGAGTTTTCTTTAAATGGGAAGAGGGGTCTTGAAAATCGATGATTAGCCAAATAGTAGTTATAATTATCCTATCTCATTGCCCAACTAATTATAATCCTAGAATCTCCGTTAATCACATAGGCTCTCCTGTCGGTTTCCCCTAATTGCAATTAAATCATTTTAACAACCTAAGTGTCCTTAGCGCCATTAAAAATCATTAATTATTACGCTCTGATTCATTTTAGGAATCTAAGTTTAATCAACTAATCCCGGTGTCACAACGGGCAATTAAACTAGTTGCATGGATTATGATCTATCCTAATTTCTCTCCGTCGAGTTTCCATTAAGAATCGAATCATTACACAATTGGCCAGATTGAGTAAAGCATTAAGCACATCCATACAAATAATTAGGACATGGGCAAGAGACAAGAAATTATAACAATAATTGAACTATCATTTCATTTCAAGACCCCAAATTGGGGTTTTAGCTACACATAATATCCACAATAATTACAAAGGGAAGCATAATAAAGAGCGATAAAGGAAAGGAATTGACCGTCGAAAAACCCCTCGCTGACGCTTGGAGCCCTGCTGACTACTCCTTGAGCCTCTAAGATGCTCCCCCAAAATTCCTAAAATTTTCCCACTAAAAGAATCCTCTCAAAAGGCTCAAAAGCCTTGAGAGGGGCTCCAAAGGAGCCTAAGAAAGGAATTGGAATGGAGAAGGAATGATTTGATTGATGAGAAATGAGGCACCTAAGGGTGCCTTTTTATAGGCCTGGAATAGGGGTAGCGTCGCGACGCTACCTTGCTCAGCGTCGCGACGCTGCTGCGCACGCGGCTTGGGCAACAAGAAAGGGCAGCGTCGCGACGCTGCCTTACTTAGCGTCTCGACGCTGTCCAGATTTCCAGATTTTTCAGCTTCCTTTTTGGGCTGATTTTTGGGCCTTCTTCTTCATTTCTCTTGGTCTTTTCTTTATAGTTGACTTCTTTGGGCCTCCAATTGCATCAAGCTAGGATTTGGGCTATAATTACTTCAATTTTGGCTCTTTTTCTCCCAAAATCACCAACTTAGCTCCTAAGGACCAAATAACAAAATTCATTAAATATATTCATTAAAAACACGATTAAAGCACCAAAAAGCTTAATAAATTGAGACTAAAATAGCGACATTTCTGCTCGCTATCAGCAAGCCTTCACGGTGCACTTGGTGGCAAGGGCTGATCCAATCAAGTATGTCTTGTCTAGACCAATTATCTCAGGGAGGTTGGCTAAGTGGGCGATCTTACTTCAGCAATACGACATTGTCTATGTTTCGCAAAAGGCGGTGAAGGGGCAAGCCTTGGCAGACTTCTTAGCCGACCACCCGGTACCGTCAGACTGGAAATTATCTGAAGCCTTGCCTGACGAGGAGATATTCTACATTGAATTGGCTGAGCCTTGGACTATGTATTTTTACGGAGCAGCTCGGAGGAATGGCGCAGGGGCAGGAGTAGTATTCATTTCGCCCGAAAAACATATGTTGCCATATAGCTTCACATTTGGAGAAGTGTGCTCGAACAACGTTGCTGAATATCAAGCGCTCATCATTGGTCTTCAAATAACCAAAGAGATCGGAGTGACGTACATTGAAATTTTTGGAGATTCAAAATTGATAGTCAATCAATTGTTGCTCCAATATGAGGCAAAACATGAAGATTTGATACTTTACTTCAATTACGCCAGACAATTATTGGAAAACTTCGAGAGTGTGACGATAGAACATGTTCCAAGATCTGAAAATACAAAGGCTGATGCATTGGCAAATTTAGCCACTGCTTTGACGATTTCAGAAGGTGAGGTTCTAAACATTCCACTCTGCCAAAGATAGGTCATGCCTCCAACCGAAAAGGGAAGTCAAGAAACGAATGCAATATCTGTCTATGTGATTGAAGAAGAAGATTGGCGACAACCGATTATAGATTACCTACAGCATGGAAAGCTTCCTGTCGAGACACGTCATAAGACTGAGATACGAAGAAGAGCATCTCGATTTATCTACTACAAAGATACCCTATATCGTCGCTCATATGAAGGCCTTTATCTTCGATGTTTGGGAAAAGATGAATCAGTGCAAGAATTAGAGGAAGCACATTCAGGTGTTTGTGGAGCTCTTGTTGGGTTTTATGTCCTAAAACTCGTAGATAATGAATGTTAACGAATAATACACTTGTATCAGTAAAGTGTTATTGAGGTTTATGCAGTAAAGTGTTATTGTCATTTTAAGTCTAAAATTGCACAATATAACCCAAATCCAATAAACTAAGATCCAAGGTTGTTGATATGTAACTTGAACTAGTATGTGGAGACATATGGGGATCAGTGTTCAAGTAACAACCTAAAAGGTCTATAGTACAAGGATAAGGCTGGGTACCTTATCCTGGTAACACTATGTGATACGACCCGCTTTGTATTCGATACAGACGTATTGATCCAAGGCGTCCATGTAGGAGACATGCGAGCGGGGGTATCCTATGCAATGAGTTTGCATAAGACCGGACCACGAAATAGTAAACCACTAGATGTAACACCGTTAACTAGTTAGGTTACTGTTTCAATAGGATGACCTAGGTAACTTAGTCTTAATCCTGAGTGTGTCATGAACTCCTTCTCACGAGGGATTGTCCTTTGATTAGTACGGGTGAGAGTGGCCTGCACGTCGACTCAATAAGTCTACCTTCTTGGGGACAAGACCGAGTGGGGGGCTGGGAACATGAACACACAAGATGGAATTCACTCCTTCCCACTTCTAGGAGAAGTAGATGAGTATTCCCTTAAGTGGTGACTCCGGGTCTTGAACAAAGGGATCCCGCCCTCTCACTGGCCCGAGAGGGACTTTCTGTTTACTGGTTGGACCATAAACAGGTTGTTCATTAGAGGAGCACTGGTACTTAAGGGGCCAGAGGTAACTCAGGGGTAAAACGGTAATTTGACCCAACTGTAGTTACGAACACTCGTGAAGGATTGACTTACCGTTATTGGTCAATATCCGTGGACACAGAAATATTCTACAATGAGAAGAGTGCAACTGTGGGTCTTTAGTGGAGTGACCCACAGTTAATGAATATTGGTTAACTCGATTAATGAGTTTAGTCAGTTAACCTCATATCATTGGAGCTTCTGATCTGTAGGTCCATTAGGTCCCCCTGCTAGCTCGTAAAGAGTAATTGGGAACATTTTATCTTGAAAAGAATTTGAATTGTTCAAATTCAATTTGGGAATCAAGTTAATTGTGTGAAGTACAATTAATATAATGTATATTGATACATTATAATATAAAGTTTAATTTGTGATTAAACTTTATTAAATTGAGAGAATCATATATTTGAAAGAGTTCAAATATATAACTAATTAAATATGTGATATTTAATTAATGAATAAATTAATTAATTGTGAATTAATTAATTATTCAATTAGTCTAATTAAATGTGATTTAATTAAACTATAATATTTGAGAGATATATATTAGAATATGATTCTAATATGTAATTAGTTAAATATGGTTGATATTTAATTAATTATAAAATTAATTAATTTTGAATTAATTAATTGATCAATTTAATTTAGTTAAATGTGATTTAATTAAATTAATAACTATAGATAATCTAATGTGAATATGATTCATATTAAAACTATAGGTTATAAGAGAGATGCACTTTTGAATATGATTCAAATGTATGATTAATTAAATATGTGATATTTAATTGTTCAAAGAATTAATTAATTACAAATTATTTAATTTTTTATTTTAATTAATTTAATTAAATGTGATTTAATTAACATTAATTAAAACTATATACTATGTGAGGGTTGTGCATTTAATATGATTTAATGCACATATAATTAAATATGAGATGTTTAATTATATAGTTAATTAATTAAATGGTTTAATTAATTAATGTTTAATTATTTAATTCATATTATAATGTAATTACAATATGATTAATTAATTAAATAACCAACTCCCCAATTTGAGGAGTGGTGATTAAACTCACGCTAGAGGGGTCTCTTAGAGGTTCTCCCATTCTCTCTGCAAGATTAGACAACATCTCTTAAGAGTTTTTTCTCCGTCCTCTCTAAAATTCTCTCAACGAAAAGTCACAGAGAGTTTTTCTCCCTTAGTGATTTCTTCCCAAATTCAAGAAATATGAGATCCCACAATCTCGTTTCCAAACTCAGAGAATAGCGGGGTAATCTTGTGGTGGTGTCCCAAGATTTCATTTTTGGTCCCTGACATTCAAGGAGGTGTTCTTGAAGAATTCAGAGTCGTCAGACGACGGTGAGTTTGCTAAACCTTAGTTTCGTAGAATTATGAATTCGTAATTGCCAATGTACCGGTATTTTGTAGAACGAAATTAAATTGCGAATCGGTCCAATTGCTTCCGCTGTAACGGAATTGGGAATTCCAATCCTTCACTCATCAATCCGGGCCAAAGCTTCATTTTCAACTATAGAGAATGGGTTATTACTGGCCTACGATGGTTCAAGATTCGATGCAATATGCAAAAAGGTGTGAAGCTTGTCAATTTCACGCCAACTTCATACATTAGTCTCCAGAGTCGCTCCACCCAACTGTAGCTTCATGGCCATTTGAAGCTTGGGGACTTGACCTTGTTGGTCCTATAACACCAAAATCATCGACAGGACACTTTTATATCCTTGCAGGAACTGATTATTTCTCAAGATGGGCTGAAGCTGTTGCATTAAAAGAAGCAAAGAAAGAAAATGTAGCAGATTTTGTTCGTAATTATCTCATTTATCGATATGGCATCCCTCATCGCATCGTGACAGATAATGGAAGACAGTTCTCTAACAGTTTGATGGACAGTTTATGTGAAAAGTTCGGCTTTAAACAATATAATTCGTCTATGTACAATGCTGCTGCGAATGGGTTGGTCGAAGCATTCAACAAGACATTATGCAACTTGTTGAAGAAAGTAGTCTCCAAGACGAAGAAAGACTGGCAAGAAAGAATTGACGAAGCGTTATGGGCATACCGGACCACTTATCGTACTCCAACAGGAGCCACACCCTACTCTTTTGTCTATGGAGTAGAAGCTGTCCTCCCTCTGGAAAGAGAGATCCCATCGTTGCGAATGGCGGTGCAAGAAGGTTTGACTGTAGAAGACAATGCTAAGTTACGTCTTCAAGAGTTAGAAGCATTAGATGAGAAAAGACTGGATGCTCAACAAGCTTTGGAATGCTATCAAGCGCGCATGTCTAAAGCTTTCAACAAAAAGGTACGACCTCGTTCATTTCAAGTTGGTGAGCTCGTACTCGTAGTTCGAAGACCTATCATCACAACTCGGCATATAGGACACAAGTTTACACCCAAATGTGACGGACCCTACGTTGTGAAAGAAGTCTACACAAATGGAGCATACAAGATAGTTGACAAAGATGGACTAAAAATTGGCCCAATCAACGACAAGTTTCTCAAGAAATATTATGCTTCAAATGTAATACTCCTTATCGTAAGAGTATAAACTACATGATACTTCTGGCCCGCATGAGTTAAAAAGGTGCATGGCCAAAAAAAAAAAAAATCAAATTTGTACCCTGAACTACGTTATGACTTGATCCCATGTATTAATGGGTACGTAGGCAACTTAAAGGAAACTTTAAGCTCAATCCATAAAATAAAAAAAAAAAATCATTATCCCATGTTGGTAAAAAAGAAAATTCATTCTTGAATAATACAAAAAAAATGTAAGTGAATTATGATGAGAAACAAGTCTGATATTGAATGACAAAGTTTTCCTATTACAAAAAAAAATAATAATAAAGGGATACATCTTCGATATCAAAAAAAAAAAAAAGAAAAAAAGAAAAAAAAAAACTGCTTCAAAAGAAATTGAAGTCTGATCACGGCATCCACTTGTAGTTCTTCAACTCTTCTTGTGCATCTTCCAACATTCCACGAAGTATCGTTAGAATTTTAGCATCAGCATCAGTAAGAACAGGGGCATCTTCAATACTACTTATAGTTCCTCGCAGTTTGGAAGCCTCGAGTTGATTTTGTTTTAAAAGATCCTCCTTCTCGATAATCGACTTAGAAATCTCAACTCGCTTAACTTTCACAGTTTCAAGCCTAGCTTCCAATTCTTCTCCTTCTCGCAATGCTTGCAGATGTTGTTGCTGAAGTGAACCTTTCGCGGTGAGTAGTTCACTTTCACTGTATAGTATCTGCTCCAAGCTAAACCTAGTCTCTTCCAGTTGACGATTCTTACTCTCCAAAGTTAATTGAGAAGGAAATGACGACTGCAGCTGGTTATACTTCTCTACCTTCTTGAAATAGCACTTACAATTTCTTTAAGAGAATCCAAGCCGGGTACACGAATCTCAGAAATTGTATGAAGTATTTTGACTGCCTCTTGTTTAAGGCGAGGTATTTTGTCGAACGGAGTGCGTATGATCTTCTGGTGTATGCTCTCCCACAGGGCAAGGGCAGACTATTTCCTATAGTTGGAAATAACATCGTCAGCACAGTAATCAGAGATCTCAGACGCAGCTGCATGGGTCGTTGTCTTCTTTTGTTCAGGAATTTCATCAATTACATGATGACAAGATTGAATCACGACTCTATTCGTTGGCGCTTTGGAATTGCCCACACGCGCAGCTACAGAGTCAAAGACGTCTGGACTCACAAAAGAAGGGGGACTATGATGCCCCTCGACTTCTATAAGGGGATCATTTAAAGGTGACTGCAAAAAAAAAGTAAGCAAAATGATAATAATAATAGTAAAATATTATTAATGGAGAAGGAATGAAAAAAAAACCTTACCAGTGGTGCAGGGAGTTCAGGAAATTGTGATACGCTAGGAACTCCATCAAAAAATTCATCTTCGCATACTGATGGTTGATTAGACTTTTTAGACCTTTTCCAATGATGATCGCTGCTACTGCTCTGACTACCATTGTTATCAGTAGAATGAAATTCACCAGGCTCAAACATGCGAATTCTTTTGCCTCTGTTGTCATCACCAACCTTTTTGGGAAATTTCGGCTTGGGAGGAAGAGGAATGACACTAGCCACCAACTTTTCTATGCCTTCTTCAAGATAATTTCCATTTTTTGCCAACCACCAACTCTGATAGCACTGGGTAGTTTGGATATGTGGCTTCATCGCGTGTGCGGGGAGATAAACTTGAGACAATGTTTTTGATCGAACACATATCATCCAAAGGCGCAATACATTATATAAGGTGGCTTCAGGAACTTCTTCACTTAGGTCGTTTGGCACGTCCTGGTAAAATCCAAATTGTCGGCTAAATCGACAAGGATTATAAGATTCAATGACCATTGAAGACCCACATCGTGAAGATAAGAAGCATGATCGAATGCTTATAAAGAATGAGGAATGCCAAAATGATAGCTTGTCATCATCCGTCAGAACCATGCCTTTATTGCGAGGAGGAAAATTTGCATACCACGATACATATTTACCTTTGTGGATATGTACCCGAGCCTCAAAATCATTAAAGTATTTAGCTCCACCCTCTCCGGAAAACTCAACCATCATTGGGCCCCTAACTTTCTCTGTAACTGCATAATGCGTGTTAAAATAATAAGCCAGCCAAGCATGGACATAGTGCAGAGGAAAACAAGCCTTTGAAAATCCAGCAGAAGGAGATGCACTGTGAATCTGGCTGAGTCCATGATAAATATTGGCTAAAACAGGAACAACAAGACTGAAAACGTAACCTTCAGCCATAAGACTAGCGACTTTAAAAACTCCTGGACGAAGGGAAGCACGTTGGTCGAGAAATACAAATACGCACAGCCAACAAGAAAGAAAGGCAGCCAAATATGTCTTATCTTTCAATTCATCTTTTACGCCCAACATGCAAAATAGATCAATTTCTTTGTCGGACCAGTCGTGACGCTCGATAGGAGCTCCATCCGGATTATGGGTCTGACGTGGACGAGAAGTCTTCTTCGACTTTCGGGAAGGAGGTTTTTCATATTTCGAATCCCCTTTAAACCAGAAAGAAATACAGGATTTGATAGGAATTTGAAGGCGATCGCGTTGTTGAGATGCAATGTGATAGTACGCAGCAAAAAGGTACTCACAAATTTTCGGGCAATCTTCATCCTCTCGATCAAGCGAACCTAATAATTCCTTACAGCAAGGAACAACATCATCATAAAACCTACCATTGATGGAAAGACCTCCTAATCTCCACATGTCCCATAGAGAGATAGACAACTCTCCTGATGATGTATGAAGTGTATTTGTGGATGGGCACCATGCTTCACAAAAAGCTCGAACTATATCATTATTGCGATCATAAGTGTATAGGGAAGCCATTACAGCATCAAACAGACGAGCCCTCTTCAGTATTGGCGTATTTAAAGAAATTACGACCTCTAACCATTCCCAATAATTAGGGATGTAAAAGAATTCTCCATGAATTCTTATTGAACTACCCCAGCGAACTTGTTCATCTCCAATAATGCGACGACCTAAAGTTGATTCTGGATTTTCACCCGGCGCCTTGTTATGCATTGGAGACTCTAAAAACCACGCCTTCAAGGAAGAGTCGTGACTCAAAAGTCTTTCTTCAGACCATCTAGACAAAAAGGTAGAATCATCTAGACAAGGTTGTGATCTCCTAAAATTACCACACATTGTCTCTCCTATAGGAAGAATAACGTCATTTTCAACAGGCTAATCTCTATCCTTCAAGATGACTAAGCATTTTTTCTCAGGATCAGGGTGCTCAGTGAAATACACCATGATGGAGATAAAAGTTTCTCTACACAAAAAAAAAAAAAAAAGATTTGATGTCAATCTTATCCAAGAAGTTATGAAGGCAAGAAGGTGATGCATAAATAATCAATCATACAAAAAAAATGTAATCAACTCTGTAAGACACTATAGTCATTAAAACGACTGGTCTAGACAAAGTGAAATCACTGTAGGCAAATCTAGTGATTACCCCTACAGGTTACTCAGATCACCCAATAAAATGGGGACTGGTCTAGCAGGAGTGCATCACTGTCGGCAAATCTGGTGACTACCCTTGCAGGTTACTCAGATCACCTAATAAAATAGGAACTAGTCTAGCAGGAGTGCATCACTGAAGGCGAATCTGGTGACTACCCCTGCAGGTTACTTAGATCATCTAATAAAATAGGAACTGGTCTAGCAGGAGTGCATCACTGAAGGCGAATCTGGTGACTACCCCTGCAGGATACTCAGATCACCTAATAAAATGAGGACTGGTCTAGCAGGAGTGCATCATTGTAGGCAAATCTGGTGACGACCCCTGCAGGCTACTCAGATCACCCAATAAAATGGGGACTGGTCTAGCAGGAGTGCATCACTGTAGGCAAATCTGGTGACGACCCCTGCAGGCTACTCGGATCACCCAATAAAATGGGGACTGGTCTAGCAGGAGTGCATCACTGTAGGCAATTCTTGTGACTACCCCTGCAGGTTACTCAGATCACCTAATAAAATAGGAACTAGTCTAGCAGGAGTGTATCACTGAAGGCGAATCTGGTGACTACCCCTGCAGGTTACTCAGATCACCTAATAAAATAGGAACTGGTCTAGCAAGAGTGCATCACTGAAGACGAATCTGGTGACTACCCCTGCAGGCTACTTAGATCACCCAATAAAATGGGGATTGGTCTAGCAGGAGTGCATCACTATAGGCAAATCTGGTGACGACCCCTATAGGCTACTCAGATCACCCAATAAAATGGGGACTGGTCTAGCAGGAGTGCATCACTGTAGACAAATCTGGTGACGACCCCTGCAGGCTACTCAGATCATCCAATAAAATGGGGACTGGTCTAGCAGGAAAGCATCACTGTAGGCAAATCTGGTGACGACCCCTGCAGGTTACTTAGATCATCTAATAAAATAAGAACTGGTCTAGCAGGAGTGCATCACTGAAGGCGAATCTGCTGACCACCCCTATAGGTTACTCAGATCACCCAATAAAATGGAGACTGGTCTAGTAGGAGTACATCACTGTGGACGAATCTAGTGACCACCCCTGCAGGTTACTCAGATCACCCAATAAAATGGAGACTGGTCTAGTAGGAGTGCATCACTGTGGACGAATCTGGTGGCCACCCCTGCAGGTTACTCAGATCACCCAATAAAATGGAGACTGGTCTAGCAGGAGTGCATCACTGTGGACGAATCTGGTGACCACCCCTGCAGGTTACTCAGATCATCCAATAAAATGGAGACTGGTCTAGCAGGAGTGCATCACTGTGGACGAATTTGGTGACCACCCCTGCAGGTTTCTCAGATCACCCAATAAAATGGAGACTGGTCTAGCAGGATTGCATCACTATAGGCAAGTCTAGTGACTACCCCTGCAGGCTACTCAGATCACCCAATAAAATGGGGAACTGGTCTAGTAGGAGTAAAATCACTACAAGTGAATTTGGTGACGACTGTTGCACGATGCTTACACATTCAAGTAAGAAAGAAACAAATTGCAATAATATATGTGCAAAAAAAAAAGTCTATGGCAGAATCAAAGCAGTTCATATGTACACATCCAATAAGGACACCGATGGAATATTTATGCATATTTGGAAAAAAGAAGGTTTGGCAAAAAAAAAAAAAAAAAAAAAAAACAAAAAAAAATTGAATATGTATATACCTTTCAAGTGGTGGACAAAGATTGATGTTGTATCCTAGGAGATCGTCAAATAACTTCGATAGTTCCAAATCCTACAAAGTCAGGATGGTGATAAGCAAAAAAAAAAAAACAAAAAAAAAAAAAAGAGGGAGGAAAACATGTAAAATCTAGTGGCGGTAATTTTGTACGTTGAAGGACATGCATGTGTTGCACCAAAACCCAACGGCTGAAGTTGAAGCATATGTAAAGAAGAGAAAAAAAATTGCGAAACTTGAATTTATAAAAAGTCCCAAACGGTATCAACATTGATAAATTTTTTTTAAAAAAAGGTACTAGAAAAAAAAAATAAAAAAAAACTCTACTTTACCATATGCCCAGAAGAAAAGAATGTACAAAACTTTGCACATTATAGCTAGAGTTCATGGGATATAGACGGCAAATAAAAAATTATCATTAGTAAGTTAGTAATAAAAAATTCAAAGATTCAAAAGCTCCTAGATGCACTTTTCAAAAGCTCATATTATATATGTTTGATAAAAAAAAAAAAAACTCTTATGCGGAAGCATACGACAGCAAGGAATGAGATAAAAAAATTGAACACGAGAGTTATGGCTGACGTTGTGTATTTTGAAAAGAAAAAAAATTTTAAGTATGTGCATATGGTAAAGTAGAGGCGGCTGGGATTGGAAAAAAAAATAAAATAAATGAAAAAGAAGCCTAGTGTTTGAGGCGGCAGCGCACATACATGAAGAAAAGAAAACAATTTTGAAGCTAGGGCATTATGTGTGTTGTGCGGCAGACTTTGAGATTAAGTTTTATATTAAAAAAAAAATTTCAAAGATAAATTTTGTGGCTAAAGTTTGATAAAATTCTCAAGCTGGGAGCAACGCAATATGGCTAATTAAAAAATATATATATATGTGAAAGCAGTAAGTGCAGCGGCGGAAGAAAGAAAAAGGTTTCAATGAATTTTTTTTTTTTTACTTACCGCCGGCGCGACAAAGAGGACGAAGGGAGATTATCGCTCAAACTTAAGGCCTACACAAAGAAGAAAATACATAAACATTTGAAGTCAAATGAAGAAAAGAAGAATTGAAGAGGAGAGAATTTTTACCTAAACTTCTTGCTTGAATGGCTTTGTGTCTTGGCCTATGCAACTTATTCAATTTATAAGGGATGAATTAGGTCAAACACATAAGGAAAAGTTTTGGTAGTGGCTAGGGAAATTTTGACCTAATCAAATATGGCAATGAATTTCCTACAATTGCTATTTAGGTAGAAATATTGTCTCCTCCAAATTATATGAATAAAGAGAGAAGCTTTGGCCTAATAAAATTGGCAAGCCAAGAGACCTCCAATCTTTGTTCGAAGTACCTATCTACCTCCAAATTCATGCCCGAGGTAGAGAAAAAAAAATTGTCACAATTTTGACTAAAATTAACTTTCCAATTTCAAAAAAAAAAAAAATAATAATATTGGAAATCAAAGTTCAAAATTTGGCCAAAATTAATATTGGTAGCGAAAACGAAATTATTTGGAATTATAAGTTAATATTCTGATTAATTTTTCTTATCGACACAAGTCAAAGTTATGACTAAACGTCATATATTTTTCTCACAAATCATGCTTTTCAAAATCCATGCACGCATATAGGTGCATAAATTTCGAAAAGGGGGCATTTGTTGAGTGAGAAATTTCGGTCAATCACAAATTGCCACGTCATTAATTTCAATTAATGATAAAATAATTTTGGGACCAATTATAAATTTACACGTGTCCCTAAATTAAATTAATAGACATTAAAATTCGGCAAATCAAACAATGCCACTTGTCTATTATTGATACATAAGCCGAGTCCAATCAAATTATGCCATGTGGCAATTGGACCCGAGACTAATGTGACATGAGATCATTGAAGAAATTGGGCTAAATTAAAATAATTCAATTTTATTAAAAATAAGTTGGATTAAAGCTCAAATATAGCCTAAGCCCAGAGGTTGGGCCCAAGCCCAAGCCCATATGAGGTCCATCAAACTCTATAAATAGAGGAGGCCACCATTCATTTTGGGCATTCAGACAGAGTTAGAGAAGCCAGAGTCCAGAGCATTCTCCCAAGGTCCAGAGTCTTCAGAAGTCAGAGAGTCCAGAGAATTCAGAAGATCCAAGATTCAGAATTCGACCATCTCAAGACTCAGAAGATCCAACGACTGGAAGATTCCAAAGAATCAACCGTTTCTTCATCAAGATACAAGTTGAAGATTCAACCTTCCTCCGTCTGAGATCAAGCTCGCCAGCCCTCAGATCAGACTCTATATTTTGAGAGAAAGCATCAGAGGATAAATATTAGAGATTGTAACACTTATACATACAAAATCAATAAAATCAAGTTCATTTCCACGAATTAAATTTCCTTTGTCGAAATCTTGTGTGAACACATGATCTAAGTGGTTGCAAGAGGGCAAAGTTGATCTGTGATCATATTTTTTATAGACATGATAGTTGTATTCGTACCACAAATAATTTGGCAGACATGATATTATGTTTGGCTTCACAGTCATCTGAGGCCGACTTTGAGAAGGCTTGCATAACGTTTTGGGCCATGTGGAATGATCGCAACAGTAAATTAAGAAATGAGAAGATTATGACCTGGGATCAGCGGTGCGATTGGATTAGTGGATATTGGTTGGAAATAAGACCAAAATCTAATAGTGACTATACGGAAAATGTGCTTCTAAGGGTTGGACATGAGAGCTCAGAGATGGGGTACAAATTATATACTGATGCAACGATCAATCCAATATTCAATGGCGCGGGGTATGATATGATTATTATGGAGCCTAATGGGAAAATGTTAGCAGCTATGGAGATGATGGATGCCACTTGCTACACTCCGTTAGCAGCAGAGATTCAAGCAATCCTTCATGGGATTAGATTATTGCAAAGAATGCAATGTGAGACAGCACATGTTTTCTCGGATTCTTTAAATGCGGTGAATATGATTATAGGAGGCTCACCGATCTCATCTGAGGTATATCATTGGATCATCCAAATTAGGGAGTTAAATACTAGTTTCTCTAAGCTTAGTTTTTCTCATATTTCTCGAGATAGAAATAGGAGGGCAGATTTGCTTGCAAAGGATGCTTTGGCTAACGCTAGATCTATGCTTTGGTTATCGGATTTTCCGTCATGGTTATTCTCAACGAGTTTGACAACTCGGTGTAAATGTACTTTGTATTGTCAATGCTTGATTTAATAGTATGATGGTTTATCTTTCAAAAAAAAAAAAAAAAACACCAGTATATTAAAAAGCCACAATCTTTGAAAATTTTTTTTGGACTATATTACCCTTTGTCAAATTTTATAATTACAAACCATGCCACACATAATTAATTACTAATAATTATTGAATAATATATTTAATTTAATCACATAATGATATTTAAATGGTTGGAATATAAAAAGATCTCTCTTTATTTACTTAATTACTAACCTTCATTATCTTTAATATAATTTAATTATATTGAGTTTTCTCTACCTCCCACCCACTCATCTCATCCAAGTATCATAAATAGGTTTTTAGATTAAAAAAATTAAAAAAAAAAAAACTCCACTCACATACAAAATAGAACAGACACATTTTTTTTTTCCATATAATTAAACCATTTACTCCAATTTATATTTACCAACACTTAACATTAATTATTAATAATAAATAAATTATAACATGTGAAATTTCTTTAAATATTTAATATATTTTTTCAAAATGATTAATAAGTTAAATGTAGTGAAGTATTAATTTTCTAAAAGAAGATGTAGTGGAGCTCCAACAAAAATAAATATTAAGCAATTGAAAACATACCATTAATGAAATTTATTGAAATTTTAATAACATATAACCATTTATTATCAATTATTTAATGATATTGTGTATAAATGTGAAATTTTAAAAAGTTAAAATGAATAGAAATATTTTTTTTAGAGAAACGTAGAGTATACATAATCATTTTTTTTTTATAAAAAGAAATGTAACATTTTGATGTGAAATTAAGAAAATAATTTTTAAAATGAAAGTATCATAATATAGAAAAATTAGAATATGAAAAGCTAGAATATAAAAAGTTTTGTTGATTTAATTTTTGTAAATTAATTATAAAATTAATGGCTTTCCACATTTAATTATATTTATTTTAATAATGGAATTTCAAGAGTTTTTCAATCTTCTACAACTTCTAGCTACAACTATATAAATAGCTACTTTTCATCATTTTTCTACAAAAACTTGAGCCTCTTCTTCTTAGTTTGTTTCTCTTCCTCTTTAATCAACTCTTTAAAGTTTATAAGTTTTTGTGTGAATGCAAAGTATGCATCAACAAAATGCTCTCAAACATAAGTATCGATTTAGGGCCCGTTTGATAACCATTTCAGTTTTTGGTTTTTGGTTTTTCTATTTTTGGTTTTTGGTTTCCTGTTGTTTAAAAACAAAAACCACATATGTTTGATAACTGTTTTTTGTTTTATGTTTTTAAAAAACAGAAAACCAACATTGTTTGATAACTGTTTTTGGTTTTCAGTTTTTTAAAAATTAGAAAGATGAAAAGATATTTTAGAGAGAGAAAAATGTGTAAAGACGTTGAAACAAAAATTTAGAGACACAAATATAAATGTTTTCAAGAGATTTTTTTTTTGAAAAGATGAGAGAAAAGTTAAACATAGAAAATTTAGAGAGATGAAAGAAAATGTTTAGAGAAAGAATATTAGTTAGACTCGAAAAAAGATATTAGTTAGAGAAAAAACAGAAAACAAGTTAGAGTAAAAGCGATAAATTTTAGATTAAAAAAATTAAATAAAAAAAGAAAATTTAGAGAGATAGTAAAGTTAAGAGTAAAAGATATGCTAAAAAACTAACGATAAATTAGAAAAACAAAGAAAAGTTGTAGCGATAGAAAATTTTGGTGACTTTTTTTTTCCAAAAGAAAAATTAGAACATGTTTATTGAGAAGAGAAAAGGTATTGACATATTTTTAGAAATAGACAAGTTATAGAGAAAAAAAAAGTTTTGAGAGAAAATTTTAGAGAGAGAAAATAAATTTTAGAGAGAGAAAAATAAATTTTAGAGAGAGAAAAAAATAGAGAAAGAAATTTGTTGGAGAGAGAGGTAAAAGAGGAGAAAAGTAAGCATTAGAAGAAAAATGAGTTTTTGAAAAACAGAAATCTGTTTTTAAAAACAGTATTTTTTTTGTTTTTGAAATTTACTTATAATTTCAAAAATGTTTTTAAAAAACAGAAAACAAAAAACAGAAATGGTTATCAAACACCCCTGTTTTTTAAAAATGAAAAACAAAAACAGAAAACAGAAAACGAAATGGTTATCAAATGGACCCTTAATTATTTTAATTTAATTTTTAAACTATTTTAATTCAAATTGTTACTTTGAATTGTTCTTCAGGGACAAAACTTAGTGGTGGATGGGATCATTTGACGGGCTTTGGATGCAATTCTTGATTGATCATCTCTGGGGTGATCTCTTGATATGTTTGGGGAATTGTGCTAAATAGCTAGAAAAAAAAGTCTTCTTGTTTTTTGGCTACAAATGTTCAGAATTCGCGGGGTGGCCACCGCATTTTCAAGAACTATTTTCTAGATTTTTTTGGACATTTTTACCCCTAGTATATACGACTATAGACAAACGCCGTTAATAGATTTTTTTTTTGTTTTCATTCAGTTTCTCCCCCCTTTTTTCGGGATGGATGAATCCCGATTTATAGGGAGTTCAGTTGGCGGTTTGTGTTCAAGTGTATAAAAAGATCTACCTATTTTTTAGGCTTAGGTTTTAGCGTTTCCAACGGTAAAAAAAGATTTTATCCCTCACATTTTGCCCCTCATTATCCATGTTACGAAAGGACAACAATAAAAGTCGTAAGTAGCAGTACATACAGACAGATGACAGTACATATAAACTACAGCGTATATATAACTCATATGGGGGGTGGGACTGGGGTAAGTATGCATACACACAGGATGCATGCGGAACACGTATGTATGTAATACTATAGACATATATCAGTTATGACATTTCATCAGGTATTTGCATTCAGGTGAACATGGTACGGGGGGTTATTATGGTTGCATATAGCAACACAGACAAAAAACAAAGTGTATTTTTATTGGGCATTCCAGACATACACGATACAGGGGGTGATTAACTCAAATACAGGGGGGATTAAGTGTATACACACACAAGTAGACACATCAGACTATTTCATGGATGCATATAATAGTACAGACAAATCAAAGCATTTTTTCTATTAGACATGTCAATGTGTACGCACACATACATATGAGTAAACCACAAGCACACTTTTTCCAGAGAAGTTGTAATAACGATGAAATGGTATTTATGAGTACATACCACTCGGGGGAATGTAATAACGAAATCCTAAAATCTCGGGGGAATGTATCAGTTTGTTGCTAATATAAGGGAATGGGAATGAAGTTGTTCATGTCTAATAGAAATGGTATTTATCAGTACATACCACTCGGGGGAATGTAATAACGAAATCCCTAAAATCTCGGGGGAATGTATCAGTTTGTTGCTAATATAAGGGAATGGGAATGAAGCTGTTACTTTGGTTTGAATTTCTGAGAAATTGTACAGTCCTCGCGCAGAAGGAGAATCGATGGAGGATGTGGGGCAAACAAGAGTCTCGATGGCACGGCAGAAGAAGGTCGCGGGCACGGCGGATGTGGGTCATCGGCGCGATGCGAGAGGTAGGGATTGGGATACACTATGTGTTGGGGGTGGAAAATGGTGGGAAATGGAGGATTAAGTCTTTCAAGGGGGAAAATGGTGGGAAGGGAGGGTTGTGGAAGATGAAGATGGACAGACGGGCTGGTGCATGAAGGCGGTTCTGGTGGGAGGGTGGGCAGTGTTATGACAGCTCATAATTGCAGCAGGTAAGGTATCATAATTACTGTGTTCTTATTTGTTTTTTAAAATTTTCAGGTATTCTTAGTTGCAGGTAGTAAATCTTCTTATTGACAGGACTGTTGTTTCCGATTAATGGAGTTCGAAGGTGTTTCTCTCTACTGAAGGAGGTTGAACTTTGTACTCCTTCCCCAATAGAGGTATTTACTCATTTTCCCGGGAAACAACTCTTTCCTGTAGTAACAATATGATACATCGTCTCATTTTCAAAATAGTTTTGTGTTCTTGGATTTTTTAATTTCAAACCTCCTAAAATGTCTCCAACTTATTTTTAGGGATTTTTTTAATTTCAAACCTCCTAAAATGTCTCCAACTTATTTTTAGGGATTTTTTAATTTCAAACCTCCTAAAATGTCTCCAACTTATTTTTTAGGGGTGTATTTTATCTTTCTTAATCTCTGATTTTGGTTTTAAACGTTAAGAACACGTTAGGAAGTTTGTTGGGAGGGCCTTTTTGTCTTGTACAAATAGGGATTTATTAATCAGTAAATTGTGTAGCCATCTATTTAATTTATAAACGTTCGTAGCCATTTTTCAAGCCACCTATTTATTTATAGCCATTTTTCTTGTTGCCCCAATATGTTTTCACTCTTAGTTTTGTTTTTTAGTACATCAACATTTGAGGATGGGGGGATTCAAACCTCTGACCTCATGGTCAAGGGTACCTGCCAATTACCTCTGAGCTAAGCTCGCTTTGGCATGTTTTCACTCTTAGTTATATTTTGTGCATCCCATTCTTAGTTTTATAATTTGTACTTTTCTTATATAAAAAAAAAGTTGATATTTGTAGACTCCGTACTTAGTCCGGCAAATTTTTAATAATGTTCGAGTAATTTTAATTTTGTTAATTTTAAAATGAAACCATAGCAAAAATTTTTAATTTCATTTTTATTTTTTCTAAAGTTTAGTTGTAATCTTAATTTTTGTTATTTATTCATTTATTGTTGTTTATTTATTATTATTATTATTATTTTTTTCTCCACCCCACTCTCCTTCTTCCCTTATTCTTTCTTCCATTCCTATTCTAATGAAAATTATGCAAGGTTATCCACTAATCTCTCACCCATCACTCCTCCCAAAATAGCTAGACCTTTTAGTATAAATGGAGGGGTGAGGAAGAAGAAAAAAAAACACAACAAGGCATTTGAGCAAGAGCTTAGTTTAGAGAGAGTTTAGAAGAATTTCTTTTGAGGGAGAAAGGAGAAGAAGAAGATTTGAACATAAGCTTAGTTGAGAGAGTTTTTTAGGAAGTGAGCGTAGCTTAGAGAGTGATAGAAAAAGAGAGAAAGGGAAGTGGAAAAGGAAAAGAGGAAAAGAGAGGGTGAGGAAGGAGTATGCGGGGAGAGAGAAAAACATTGGGTAAGAAAGAAGGAAAAAAGAAGGAAAAAAGAAGAAAGAGAAAAGTAAAAAATGTGGGGTTTCGTTTTTTGTTTCTTTTGTTTTTTTGGTTTTTGTTTTTGTTATTATTATTATTATTATTATTATTAATATTATCATCATCATTATTATCATTATTAATTTCTCTGTCATTTAGTTCACTTTTGCACTTTGTCAACTTCATTTTTTTTTAAAACTTTCTAATTTTTTTTCTTTCATTCTCCAATTTGCTTTAATCCAATCTTTAATTCTTCTTGGTCAATTTCAATTATTGTTATTATAATTGTTTTGAAATTAATTTTCTTTCGAAAGAGATTATGGGAACTGAGTAATGTGCCTTCGTGGAGTTCAACTCCCGTGCAGGCGTATGAAAATTCTCATTTTCCCTTTAAAAAGAATTTACTTATTGAATAATTTTCTTCTTTTACATCTATTTTTTTAATTTTTTTTAAAAAATTATTTTTAATAAACATAATCATGTATCGCCCATGTTTCCTTTAATTAAAAGGGAAATTATGCATGATTTATATTAAATTGGATATCCAACTCATAATGTTTAATCCTTACTTTATTTCTAAAGTTAAGGTAAAAACGAATGAGACAACTTGTGTTTATTATTGCATTTTGGATTTTTATTTTCATACTTATCATTTTTTTAAAGAAAAATAAAAATGAAGGACTATTTTTATTCATTTAATTGGACAATTTAAGATATTGTGGTAATCGTTTTTTTAAACAGGTGTTGTAGGGATCTAATACCTTCCCTACACTCAAACGACTCCCGAACCTAATTTCTGGTTTTCTAAGACTGGTTTTTATTTTATTTTAAAGGTGACCAATCACACCTTCAATGATTGGTGGCGACTCCAATTTTCTTTTTAAAAAAACCCAAAAGAGGATGTCGGCCGCTCCGCGTCGCGATGACGTTGCGACAGAATGGCGACTCCGCTGGGGAATTTTGAGGGTCAAGCCATGAATATCTTTATAGCCCTTTAAATTGAATTTTTCTTTAGGTCCCTTGGTTATTATTTTGTTATTTTTGTTATTTATTTATTTTGTTTTCCTTACTTTATAATATGATTTGTTTGGCATATTGTTATTCACTTGTCTATTACCATCTTGTTATGTTGTAATTGTATTTTATCTTAGTTATGTCATTCATTTGCATGTCATCTTATTATTACCATCTTTTTATGTTGTAATTGTACTTTATCTAATTAGTTATGTCACTCATTTGCATGTCATCTTATTAATCATGCATTTCACACACTTTCACTAGCCTCCTACCCGGGCTCTACCTTAGGACTAGACTCGGAGATTGAGTAGTGTGACCTTCGTGGAATTTCAATTCCCGTGCAGGCGCATGAAATTCTCCACTCAAGCCTTCTACATCGTTAAATCGGTGGGTAAGCTTGGGGACCTTTTCTAGGATGCCTTAGAGTTAAACTCCACTCATATAGTTCTAGGATTTGACTTATTACATGCATTATTGTCAAAGTTTATTTATTTATTTTTCTTCTTTCCCATGTATCTTATATCAATTTTCAATTTTCGCTCATTAAAAATATCCTTTAAAATCTCTTTTAATGTAGTTAAGAAAATTGTGCAAATTAAATTAACAAATTTTTTTTATTATTTACATTGGCAGAAACTAAAGTATGAGTAAAATAAAATCACCCCCTCCAATACAAGAAATGGGTATAGAAGATCAAGCAAAACAATATGTCAATGGTCAGAAAATGTACAACAAATCCTCGGAGATTCTTTAGTAGAAAATGTTATTTCTCAATTTAGGGATGTCAGTTTTCCAGAAAGTCAATTAGAAACAGTGAAACAGGCTTGGGAAAAATTAACTGTAGATAAAAAGGCTAAATTTACAAGCAAATATGGCCATCTAGCTCAGCTCATGTATGTACAAGTTAATTATTCTGTATTAAAAGCTTTGATTCGACATTGGGATCCAGCCTATAGATGTTTCACATTTGGCTCAATCGACATGACTCCTACAATAGAGAAATATCAATCCCTTCTGCATATGCCAGCACAAACAGAGGTTGAAGCTTATTCCTACGATAAAGGGCTTACAATGAAAAGAACATTATCTACTCTTTTGGGCAAGATTCGTACAAGCGACATTGAGAAACAAGTAAAGATAAAAGGAGAGAACACATGCCTACCCCTGGACTACATCCTTACTCTTCAACAAATATTTGCAAACGAAGACAAGGAATTAACTTTACTGGCGTTGTGTATCTTTAATGTTGTTTTGTTTCCTAAAGTGTGCGGATATGTTGAGGAACGTGTGGTCAAGTTGTTTGCTAAGATAGAAATAGGAGTTGATCCCATTATTCCTATATTGACAGAAACTTTTCGTTTATTAAATTATTGCAGAACAAAAGGAATAGGAAGATTTATAGGGTGTGCATCATTATTGTACATTTGGGTCCTTAGTCATGTGAAGTGTCAACCGGAATTCAAAAGTCCAGAGATCAAAATTTCAAGTTCCTAGAATAAGTTGCAAAATCCCATTTCAGAGTTCGTGCAATCAGGTTGGAGTTCATCCTCCCCTGAAAGGTGCGTCTGGGAAGCCTTTTTCTCCGAACTAAAGGTAGAAGATGTAATATGGAGAGCCCCTTGGATGTCAACTAGGCCAATGATCTATAAATGTGGTAAATTTCAAAGTTTACCTCTTTTGGGTCCTTGGGGAGTTATAACCTATGCTCCTTTATTGGTAGTACGCCAAATTTCGGTCAGACAATTCATCCTTGCTACGCATGAATTGAAGGATTTCGAATTTTCTTATGATAAAGGCTTCTGTAAAGATAGAATTCAGAAAATTGTGAAAGAATGGAAAATGATCACTAAAATCCAGAGTGGTCTGTTTCATGATGATACCACGGAGGCGTACAAAACATGGCATGCGAACAGAGCTAAAACCGTGCTTGTGTCACCAAACATTAAAACCACGACAAAACTTAATGCAAAGGTGATATCAGATCAACAAACAGAACAAGTAGCACGCGAAAAAGAATATGTGAGTTGAGAAAAGCAAATTCATCACTGGTTCAAGAAAATGAAAGGCTACAATTAGAGATAAAGTAAGGTTTGTTGCACAATGCTAAACTAGAAAAAGAGTTGAACCGATTAAAAGGAAGTGTCAGCAAACAAGAACAGTTAGAAAAAGAAATTTCAGCGTTAGACACAGAGGCTCAGGACTTGAGCAGAAGAATGCATTGATTGAGAAGAGATAATGAAGTCTCCCAAACAACTTTCAAGTCAAGGAATGACCAAGTTTCGAAGCAACAATCTGAGATTGCTTCACTCCATGAGTTGATGAAAGAGCTCCAAGATTGTATTAGTTTGAGGAACCAAACGATTACTGAGGTAGAAGAAAAAAATGGAACGCTATGTCGAACAGTTGACGACTTGCAGTTAACACTCAGGATTAGAGAGGATCAACTAGGGGAGCTCATCAACAACAAAAGGGTCTAAGAGAGTCCGTTCAGTCACTCAATGTTCGCCTCGGTAAGTATCAGGATGCCATTGACAGATTAATGAAGACTATACCTATCTAAAGGAGCAGTACGATAGATTGAGCAATGATTTTGGGTTTGTGAGACAAAACCACGCGACACTACGAAGTAAAGCGGAACATATGCTCACTCAGATTAGAAGAGTCACTCGAAGGGCAGATAAACTAGCAGAAGATGCACGTACTCTCTCTAAAGTCATAGCACCTACACAGCCGAATAGCAAGAATGTGCTCAAGTTTCTGGGAAAGCTTCGTATAAGTTTAGAGTATTGGGGGCAATTTTATTAACTTTTTACTTTAGTTTATCTTTTTTTAGATAGTCGAAATATCTTGTAATTTAATTTTGCACACATTTTGCTACTACATTGTTTTATCATTTTCCAATTTAATATCAAGGCCATTTTTATTTTTATTTTTCTTTTCTTCTTCAATTGTTTAAATGTTTCGTTTTGTCTTTCTCTTTTCTTACACTAAAATCTCTTTTCATTAAAAATATAAACAAGGTCATAAGATAGCTCGGTCACCTCGAATCCACCGCACCTACGTCACAAGATACAGGACAAGGATCATGGAAGAGCAAAGTACTGAGATGGAGAAAACAAGGAAAGATATTGAGGAGTTATGAGAAAAAATGGATGCCATTCTTGTCGCCTTGGAAAGAGGCAAAATAATACTGGATATTGCTCAGTCCAGAAATACAATGAATGACCCTCCAATCCGGCAATCAACAGAGGGTACTACTCCAAAATATCATCCATTGTACAATATTCCCGTAGAGCAGCACCCATTTCCATTTTTCAAGAATGAGCAAGTACCTATACACAATCAACCTGGATTTTCACTACCCACAGAGGTACCTTCCAAGGCGACCATTACGGTTCCCAATTTAGATGATCCTGATATCAGAAAAGAGCTAACGGGAGGTGAGAAAGTCTCTTCTAGTGAAAAGCTTGAAGTCCTGGAGGAAAGGTTAAGGGCAGTAGAAGGGACAAACATCTTCGGAAATATAGATGCCACCAAGCTATGGTTGGTACCAGATGTAATCCTCCCTCCAAAATTCAAGGTTTCCGAGTTTGAAAAGTATGATGGAGCATCCTGTCCTAAAAACCATCTCATCATGTATTGCAGGAAGATGGCAGCATACGCCCAAAATGACAAGCTGTTAATTCACTACTTCCAGGACAGTCTTACTGGTCCAGCATCTCAATGGTATATGCAGTTAGACAGCACTCATATATGTTCATGGAAGAATCTAGCCGATTCATTTTTAAAGCAATATAAGCACAACATAGATATGGCTCCTGACCGCCTAGACCTCTAGAGGATGGAAAAGAACAGCACAGAAAGCTTTAAAGAGTATGCCTGATAGCGAGCATAGCTAGCTACTTTTACTTATTCAATTTAGCTAGTCTTTTATGATGTTTGGGCCATTTTATTGTGCTTTATTGTTTATTCTGTAGGAAATGGTTGATTGGAGCTATAATGCCATATTAGAGTTAATTGGGTGCTCGGGGCGTGAAAAGCTGCAAAGGAATGAAAAGAGTAAAAGAGGAAAAAAGTCAAATCTCGGTCAACAGCAGGCTAGCGTCGAGACGCTAGCTCTTGAGCGTCTCGACGCTCACATTCCATATCAGATTAGGCGCATAAAGCTCACAGCGTCGAGACGTTGTGATAGGAAGCGTCCCGACGCTACCGTTTTTCCTTATTCAGAACGCGCGTATAAGAGGCAGCGTCTCGACGCTAAGACGAAAAAAACATAATAAAAGCTTATTTTCGGCTAGGTTTGGGGGAGTTCGATTTGGGACCTTTGGGAGCCGTAAACAGGGCAGAACAGAGCACTTGGAGGCTGAAAACAAAGGGAGAGATTTGGAAATCAACCCATTGTTCGTGGGGATCGTGACGGGGACGTCGGGATTCGGCCTACATTAAGTTTTCTTTTCCCTTTCCTTTCTTTAGTTAGATTTATGGCTTTCACATGTTTAGTTGAGCTTGTATTTACATTCATGAGTAGCTAAACTTGTAGCTTAGGGATTGATGTAGTTGATTAAGTTTATGGATTGATTTATGGCTTAAGTTGTACAATGTTATTGTGTTTGTAATCTTGATTTAATGCTTTCAATTAATTGACCATTAGTTGAATGATTTAAGTTTCGAATCTAGCTCGGGAGAGGGGATTTGATTTAGACTTACTCAAGATTGCATGAATAAAGTTTATTTTCTAATTCATGACGGTTTTAGATTAACTTTAGAATTGGTTAAAAGATCTCATTGCCTTGCATGATTAATAAACTTAGATAGGGATATCAAGTTGGTTAATTTGCATGAGAATCAATTATACTCGGGAGAGGTAGTTGTGATTAAAGGGTCTTTAGCTCATAATTCCATTGTGCATAATAACTTATTCCTTAAAATCAATCCTAAACTAAATCGGCGAAATCAATTCCCTAAGTAGTTTTCCCAATTGAATTTCCATTCTTTTTACTTGCTTTGATTTGGTTTTATCATCATTTATTCATCACCCTTTTTAATCCCTAAATAAAATTGAGCGAGATAATTCACAATACTTGATTTGCTTAAAAATCCAATCCAGAGGACGACACTCGTATTTACGAACACTATATTATTACTTGACCCGTGCGCTTGCGGTAGGAAAAGTCCACATCAATGCCCAAAGGTGGAGGGATACTGTTGCTCAGGTGCAACCACCTTTAACCGATAAGGAGCTGTCGACCATGTTTATTAATACTCTCAAATCTCCTTTCTATGATAAGATGATTGGGAGTGCCTCTACCAATTTCTCTGACATAATGACAATTGGAGAGAGAATCGAGTACGAAATTAAGCATGGAAAGATAACTGATACAGTTGGATCATCAACAGTGAAAAAGGGGGTTCCATCAAAGAAAAAAGATGGAGAAGTTCAGATGATTGGTTTCAATTCAAGACAACAACCATACCCCAATGCCGGAGTGCCACAATATCACTATCCACCTCCATATGTTTACCCTTAACCCTATATCAATAATACGTCAGCCCAATACTCATCCCCTTACGTCCAAAATCCTCATCCTACTCAAGGCTACCAGCCTCGGAATCAACAGAACACTCCTTATGTCCAAGGACACCAAAACAATAGAGACGTCCGTAGACAGACTCATTTTGATCCGATTCCGATGACATATACTGAACTTCTATCCCAACTCTTCCAGAATAATCAGCTGGCACCTGTGCCAATGGACCCAGTAAAACCACCTTACCCAAAGTGGTATGACCCAAATGCCCGTTGTGACTACCATGCAGGAGCAATTGGACATTCCACTGAAAACTGTACTACACTCAAGCATAGGGTGCAAGCATTGATCAAGGCAGGATGGTTGAACTTTAAGAAAGAAAATGGTCCAGATGTCAATAACAATCCTCTACCAAACCATCAAAATGCACAAGTAAATGCGATAGAGGTTCATGGAGCTGATTTGAAAAAGAATGTTGAGAGCGTAGTGATTCCCATGGGAGAACTATTCAAAATATTATTCAGTAATGAATACATTGGAGTAGAACGCCTCCAATCAGATTTGGGTGTCAGAACATACGATGACAGCTTGATGTGTTCTTATCACACTGGGACAAAAGGGCATTCTATAGACCAATGTCTTCATTTTCGTTTGAAGGTCCAGGTGTTGTTAGATTCACATTTTTTAACAGTTTCTCAAAAGATGGCTCAGCTCCCTCAGTATGGGGAAGTTGATATTATAGAAGAATGCTCAAGGTTTTCTCTCAAGCCGAAACCGTTAACAATTTCTTATCGTGAGAAGCCTAGTACCCCAAATTCCAAGCCAAGACCGATTACCATCCAGATTCCGATTCCCTTTGAATATCAAAGTTCAAAAGCAGTACCTTGGAACTATGAATATAAGGTAACTGTTGGTACTGAACCCCTTCCAATCCATAATATCAGTGGGATAGGAGGTCTAACATGAAGCGGGAAGTGTTATACACCAGAAGACCTATTGAAACCCAAGGGTAAAGAAAAAGGAAAAGCCAAGATCACTGAAGATATCGAGGAAAAAACAGAAGAGCCCATTGCAGTGAAGAACCTAGATGTTAAACAACTAGCATCTGAAGAGGACATCCAAGAATTTTTGAAGTTGGTTAAGTAAAGTGATTATAAAGTGGTTGAACAGTTAGGTCAAACCCCTGCAAAGATTTCCATACTGGCTTTGTTATTGGCTTCAGATACGCTTCGTAAGACCTTGTCAGACATATTGAATCAAACTTATGTTCCGTAGGATATTACGGTGGACAACTTGGATAACATCGTTGGAAACATAACTGCATCCAGTTCAATAACTTTCACAGATGATGAGTTACCACCAGAAGGCACCGGACACACTAAAGCCTTGCACATTATAGTTAAGTGAAAAAATTTTGTTGTGGCAAAAGTTCTAGTTGATCATGGTTCCTCCTTGAACATAATGCCTAAATCCACGTTGGAGAATTTGCCTGTTGATATGTCTCATGTAAGACCCAACACTATGATCGTACGAGCTTTTGATGGGGCACTGATAACTCTCCAAAAGGGAGTTATTTAGACCTTATTTCTATAGTGATTTGTGTCTTTTGGGCTTAATAGGGTTGCTTTTAGATAGATATTATATGTTTTAACCCATTTGGAAGAATGGATGTTTTGGAAGTTATTTTGTGCAGAATATATTGCTGAGCGACTCGAGTGAGCAAAATCTGTGCTGGAGCAAAGCAAGGAGCAAAACTGCCACGCCACAGCTCATTAGCCAATTTAATGAACTGAATTCTGTTAAGCTATTCTCAGGATAATGGAGCTAGGAAAGCCATCCACGTGTCTAGGTCAACCTAATTCAAGCCTCCTATCACTCTAATAGCTTTGTTTAATTTTTCAGCATGTCTAGCTCACTAGTTCAATTACTCGCTTCGGATAAGCTTAACGGGGATAATTATGGAACTTGGAAGTTTAATCTGAATACAATACTTGTAATCGAGGATCTTAGATTAGTCCTTACCGAAGAGTGTCCACCTAACCTTGGCTCGTTAACAAACCGAATTGTTCGGGAAACATATGAGAAATGGACTCGAGCAAATGAAAAAGCAAGAGTCTATATTTTAGCAAACATTTCAGATGTCTTGTCGAAAAAGCATGAGAGGATGGTCACCGCAAGGGAGATCATGACTTCGTTGCAAGGTATGTTTGGACAACCGTCCTCGCAAACCAGTCACAAAGCTTTCAAGAATGTTTACAATTCCCGAATGAAGGAAGGTGCTTCTGTTAGGGAACATGTTTTGAACATGATGGTTCAGTTTAATATCGCTGAAGTAAACGGTGCTACCATTGACGAGGGTAGTCAAGTTAGTTTCATAATGGAGTCTCTTTCGAAGAGCTTCATTCAGTTCAGGACAAACGCTGTCATGAACAAAATAGACTTTAACTTGACTACTTTGCTAAACGAGCTCCAGACCTACCAAAGTCTCACCAAGAGGGGACATGAAGGGGAAGCAAACGTTGCCACCACCAAGAGGTTCCAAAAAGGATCGTCCTCAGGAACCAAGTCTGGACCTTCCACTTCAAAGAATAAGAGTATTCAGATGAAGAAAAAGAAGGAAGAAGGGAAAGGAAAAGCTCCAATGGGAAGCAAGGCAAAAACGAAAGCTGCAGATAAAGGAAAATGTTTCCATTGTAATGTAGACGGACATTGGAAACGCAATTGTCCCAAGTACCTTGCGGAAAAGAAGGCTGAAAAGGAAAAACAAGGTAAATTTGATTTGCTCGTTATCGAAACATGTTTAGTTGAGCAAGATAGCTCTGCCTGGATATTAGATTAGGAGCGACTAACCATGTATGATCTTCTTTACAGGAAATTAGTTCCTGACATATGCTGGCAGATGGCGAAGTAACTCTCAGAGTAGGAACTGGAGAGGTCGTCTCAGCCAGAGCTTCTGGAACTCTCAAGTTGTCTTTTGGAGATAGATTTTTATTACTTGAAAATGTCTTGTACGTTCCTGATATTAAAAGGAACTTAATTTCTATCTCTTGTTTGATTGAACATGAATACCAAGTATCTTTTGATATTAATGAAGTGTTTGTTAACAAAAGAGGTATGCATATATGTTCTGCAAAGCTTGAAAGCAACTTATACGTGTTAAGGCCAATTCAAGTTAAAGCTATTTTTAATACGGAAATGTTTAAAGTAGCGGAAACTCAAAAAAAAAGGCGAAAAGTTTCTCCTAATACCTATCTTTGGCACTTGAGATTAGGCCACATAAATCGCAATAGGATTGAAAGATTTGTAAAGAGTGGACTACTAAACCAGTTAGAATATGACTCATTACCACCATGTGAGTCCTGCCTCGATTGAAAAATGACCAAACGACCTTTTTTGGAAAAAGGTTATAGGGCCAAAGAACCCTTAGAACTCGTGCATGCAGATCTCTGTGGTCCTATGAATGTCAAAGCACGAGGAGGGTATGAATATTTCGTCAGCTTCATTGATGATTATTCAAGGTATGGCTACCTTTACCTAATGCATCACAAGTCTGAAGCCCTTGAAAAGTTTAAAGAGTACAAGACCGAGATTGAGAACCACTTAGGTAAAATGATTAAACCCCTACGATCAGATCGAGGTGGAGAATATATGGACCTACAATTCCAAGACTATTTGATAGAACATGGAATTACGTCCCAGCTCTCAGCCCCTGCTACACCACAACAAAATGGTGTATCAGAGAGGAGAAACCGAACTTTGTTAGACATGGTTCGATCAATGATGAGCTATGCTCAGTTGCCTGATTCGTTCTGGGGATATGCAGTTGAGCCTGCTGTATACATTTTGAACATGGTTCCCTCTAAAAGTGTTTCTGATACACCCTATGAGCTATGGAGAGGGCGTAAAGGTAGTTTACATCACTTCAGAATTTGGGGATGCCCGACACATGTGTTGGTGCAAAAGCCAACGAAATTGGAACGACGTTCAAAACTGTGCCTATTTGTAGGATATCCTAAAGAAACGAAAGGTGGTCTATTTTACGATCCTCAGGATAATAAAGTGATTGTATCGAAAAACGCTACTTTCCTTGAGGAAGATCACATAAAAGATCATCGACCTCGTAGTAAACTAGTATTAGATGAGATTTCAAGAAAAACTACAAAAGAATCTACAAAAAATTGTAGATCAAGCTGGTCCATCAAAAGTTCTTGACCAAACACATCCATCTCAAATAGTGAGAGAGCCTCGACGTAGTGGGAGGATTATAATACAACCTGACCGCTACATGGGTTTAACAGAAACCCAAACCATCATATATGTGTTGGGTTTTATGCCCTAAAACTCGTAGATAGTAAATGTACATTTGACCGAACATTAATAAAAGTGATGTATTATTAAATGTTTGTATTATATCTTGTCTTATTAATCCTAATCCAATAAACTAAACATCCAAGGCTAATAGAATGAGGCTTGAACTAGTATGTAGGGACATACGGGGATCAATGTTCAAGTTTTAGCCTAAAGGGTCTGTAGTATAGGGATGAGGCTGGGTACTTTATCCTGGTGACACTATGGATACGACCCGCTTTGTATATTGATACAAATGTAATGATCCAACGCGTTCATGTAGTTGACATGTGAGTGGGGGTATCCTGTGTAATGAGTTTGCACAAAGACCGGACCACGAAATAGTTAACCACTAACTATAACACCGTTAGTTAGCTCGGTTTCTATTTCACTAGGATGACCTAGGCAACTTGGCCTTAATCCTGAGTGGATTATGGACTCCTGCCCATGAGGAATTGTCCTTTGATTTGTACGGGTGAGAGTGGCCTGTTCGCCGACTCAATAAGCCTACCATTTTGGGGACAGACCAAGTGGGGAGCTGGGAACATAGTCTTACAAGATGCAATTCACTCCTTCTCGATATTAGGGTAAGTAGAGGTGTGTTCCCTTAAGTGGTGTCTCCGGGTCTTGAACAATGGGCCCTACCCTCTTTATGGCACGAGAGGGACTTCTATTTATTGGTTGGACCTCAAACAGGTTGTTCATTAGAGGAGCGCTGGTACTTAAGGACAAAGAGGTAGCCCAGGGGTAAAACGGTAATTTGACCTAACTGGGGTACGAACACACGTGAAGGGCTAACTTGCTGTTGATGGTCAACATCCGTGGACACAGAAATATATCTGCAGTGAGAAGAGTGCAGTCGTGGTTCTTTAGTGGAGTGAACCGCGGTTAACGAATATTGATTAACTTGGTTAATGAGTTTATCCAATTAATCTCATATTGTTGGAGCTTCTGATCTGTAGGTCCATTAGGTCCCACCGGTAGCTCATTTAGGATGTTGAGGTAAATTTCTAAGGAAGGATTGAACATTTGAAGGTGTTCGAATATTAAGCTAAAATATGAATTTGATTCATATTGAAACTATAGGTTATAATTAATGTGCATTGGATGTACATTAGTACTATAGTTTTATGAGAGAGAATAATAATTGAATATATGATATTCAATTTTATTATTTTATAATTAATTATTTTTTTGAATTAATTAATTGATTTAGTTTAATTAAATTTGATTTAATTAAATTATAGGTTAAAGAGGGATATTAATTTAAATGGGATTTAAATTAATGTTGTTTTAATTAATGTTGATTAATTAAAATGTAATTAATTATAATTACAAATTTTTTATTTTAATTTATATTTAATTAAAATATCAGGTAACTGATTAATCAGTTACCTGATGTTATGCGTGCAGTTGCCCTACTTTTCCTCTCCTGATCGATAGGTAAAAAGGTTATGGGACTTGGTCAGTGGCAATCGATCCTTCACTCACGCAATCTTTCCCTCTCTCTCTCGCTCTCTCTCCATCGCCCTCTTTGTGAGTTACAAAAAAAATCCAGAGAAACCTTAGAGATTTGGTTCCCACAAGCCTCTCAACCTTTATCCCTAAGAGAATACCTGTGCAACCTCCGTGGTGGTGTTCAAGGCCAATTTACAGCAAAGAAAGGAGTTCTTCACTGCGGTATTTTTGTGGAATCAAAGGTTTTTGGTGAGATTTCGTCAAGAAAACTACAAAGGTATGGGTTTCTTGATCTAGGATCATTAGGATCCTTCTTAGATTAGATCTAGGAGTTTTTTCCTCTTGATCATAGCATGCTTTATACATTTTCAGCATGTATAAATTTGTTTATGTTGCTGTCATTTTATTTGCGAATTGTAACGGTATTTTATTCTAAAGAAAAATACAGTGTGGTTTCTTGATTGTTTCCGCTGCAAAAGGGTTCTTATCCCTTCAATTGGTATCAGAGCCATCTCTGTGATTTTTCCTTTTTTATTAAAATTTGCAATTTGCTGTTATGGTGGGATTAATTGCATATTGTATGTATTAATTTGCGATAAACTGTTTAGGTTTAAATTGACCATAGATTTTATGAGTTTTTTATGCGATCAATTGTAAAGGCCCCTATGTTTTTGGGCATTAATTCATAAAATCGAGTATGTACAGTCCGGGTCTAGAATAGGTTGAAGATCGGTGAAGAACGCGGTATCAATCGAGGCCAATTGGAATTGTTCAGCCGCTGTTTTTGCCCAGAATCGAGCTCCAGACGCGCCAGCGTCGAGACGCTTGGCCTACAGCATCTCGACGCTGTCGCGATTTTGTGCGACAGTTGTTTTTTCGTGAGAACGTGTGCTGAAACCCTAATGGGTGGTCCGGTTCGTGCGGTTAGGGTTGAGCTGGGACCGGTTTGGTCCGGTTCAACCCGATTTTTGGGTGGTTCGAGATTTTCAAGGCCGGTTCGAAGCGGTTCGGGTCGGTTCGTGGATTCTAGACCAATTATGGAGCAGTACATTATGTAATAGGATAGTTTTAAAACTTTAATTAGAGTAATTTTTGCTTTAATTATCCTAGGGGCCAATTAAACCGATTTATTCGCTATTTAAATGCTTTGTGGATGTCATTTAAATATTAATCCCACCTTAGGATATGAAGCATGCTCATGCATTATGTATGTTATAATATGATTATGATGTATGGTATAATGCATGGATTTTCATGATTGATTTAATATATAGATGAGTTATATTAAATTCATGAAAATGGAAAAGCATGATGCATGCAATTACATAGTTTTAATATAAGAGTTATATTAAAAATAAATTGTTTGCAACATGCTACTATGATTTACCATTTTTAGCAATAATTAATTGTTAATTTATTAAAAATGGAAATCTAGTTGCGTTGAGCATGAAACATCCATAGGTTAATATAAAAGTTATATTAATTTTCATGCATTGCAAAATTGTATAGTTTAAATTTGATTAATTTGAATATGATTGTTAATTGATTTAAACTATAGTATGCATGATTATAGGGCTAATCATTAAAATTTTGAAATAGTTTAAAATTTATGCTTAGAAACCGTCAATCTATAATCAAGATATGCATGCTCACATGGGATCTTAGGTTAAAATGGATTAATTGTAATGAGTTAAAATTAATTAGACCTAAGATCATTTTCTAATAGGATTAGAAATTCTTACTTAGTATTAAAATAGTTTTAATGAACTAAGTAGGACAAACATTCCTGAGATTATAAGGGAACTCTATCAGTGAAGTTCTGTCAAAGGATTGGAGGTATTTAAGTTGACGGTATACGGAACACCTCCTACCTGGGAACTGATCTGGAACACCGGAGTTGAATTAATCACAGGTTAATGTTAGAATAATGTCTCTAGGTAAATTAAATTTGTTTAATACACCTAGACATTAGGTCTTATTATAATAGTTATAATAGGACTAGACTTAGATAAATGACTTAGCCGGATTTATCTAGGTCTATTCAAACCCTAAAATACCCAATAGGTTACTTTAGTGGGAGGAAAATTACAAAACTTGATTTAAATCGAGTTTTGCTCCTACGTCCCTGTATAGTTCACACCGTGAGATCCATGCTCGGCTTCGTGTCGTCTTAGAGCGGCCTCCCTTCGGAAAGTGTTTGCATGGGTCAATACCAAGGTGAATGGGAAAAGTGACTATAGTAAGTGGGAGCAGGACGCATGTCAACGTATCCTTCGGTCTCCACCCCTAGGTCACATTGTGAGATTCCTATGATCCGCCTGCGTGTTGCCTTGGAGCAACCATCCCTTCCGAGGGTCTGATCATAGGATTCGGAACACCGTGAACTCCTGAATAGGATAGAATCGTGTTGCAATTCTGAAGTGGTTAAAAATATAGATAGAATTCACCTCAAAATACCGTGCAAGTATACACAATCTAGCAGCAAGTGATAAGTATTTATCGTATCCACAGGGTCTTGAAATGCCTACCTCTATTGATTTAATTTGCCTTTTTAGTGATTTCAAATGGTTGGTTAAATTGATTGGATTTTTAAAATGCTGAAACAAAAGATATGCGAAAGCAGTAAATGATTACAACTAGAGAAAACAGAATGGAAACAGACACAAGTTAAGACTTCTGTAATTGTTTATAAAGATGCTCCAGCAATTCTTTTGATCCGTCAATCTCATGCAGTATTATCAGCGGGATCCTCCCAGAACTCCGGATTTTTTGGAATATGTTTCAAAACCAATGAAGCTCTATCGATCAAGCACTAGGCAACTGGCTATCCCTAACTCAGTCACTGGCGTTCACCAATACACAATGATCTAGCGTGAACTATTGCCACACAACTCCTAAATCATCCCTGGAACTAGGAGAAGCTATACATACCGGTGATGTGGAATTTTCCTTACCGCAAGCGCACGGGTCAAGTAATAATAAAGTGTTCGTATAAACGAGTGTCGTCCTCTGGATTGGATTTTTAAGCTAAATCAATTATTGTGAATTATCTTGCTCAATTTTATTTAAGGAACACAAAGTAGTGAATGATAGATCGAAAACTAAATCAAACAAGAAAACAGTGGATAAGCAATTGAGACAACACTTAGGGAATTGATTTCGCCAATTTAGTCTAGGATTGATTTTAAGGAATAAGTTATTATGCACAATGGAATTATGAGCCTAAGAACCTTTAATCACAACTACCTCTCCCGAGTATAATTGATTCTCATGCAAATTAACCAACTTGATATCCCTATCTAAGTTTATTAACATGCAAGGCAATGAGTCCTTTTGACCAATTCTAAAGTTAATCTAAAAACCGTCACGAAATTAGAAAATAAACTTTAGTCATGCAATCTTGAATAAGTCTATGCTAAATCCCCTCTCCCGAGCAAGAACCAACACTTAAATCATCCAACTAATGGCCAATTAATTGAAAGCATTAAATCAAGATTACAAACATAATAACCATTGCACAACTTAAACCATAAATTCAATCCATAAACTTAATCAACTACATCAATCCCTAAGCTACAAGTTTAGCTACTCATGATTGGTATTACAAGCTCAACTAAACATGAAAACGCCATAAAATCTCGCTAGAGAAAAGGAAAAGGAAAGGAAAAACTCAATGTAGGCCGAGACCAAGCATCCCCGTCATGATCCCCACGAACGATGGCTTGATTTCCAACTTGCTCCCTTTACTTCAGCTCCCAAATGCTCTGTTCTGCCCTGTTTTACGGCTCCAAAACGTCCCAAAAGCTTGCCCCCAAAAACCTAGACGCAAAAGACATTATATTCTGTTTTTTCGTCATAGCGTCGAGACACTGCCTTCAAAACGCGCGTTTCAGGAAGCGAAATAACACATCGTCGAGACGCTAAGGTCGCAGCGTCTCGACGCTGTGACCTTTGCGCGCCTATTCAGATATGGAATGCGAGCGTCGAGACGCTCAAGAGCTAGCGTCTCGACGCTAGCTTGCTGTTGACCCAATTTTGACTTTTTTCCTCTTTGACTCTTTTTCATTCCTCTGCATCTTTTCACGTCCCGAGCATCCGATTGACTCAAATATCACGCTTTAGCTCCAATCAACCATTTCCTATAAAATAAACAATTAAGTGCAATAAAATGGCCAATAAATCATCAAAGACTAGCTAAATTAATTAGGGAAAACTAGCTAGCTATGCTCGCTATCAAACACCCCCAAACTTAAGCTTTTGCTAGTCCTCGAGCAAACTATAAATCAAGCATACAGTAGAAAAATGGATGCAACAAACATGACTCAATCCTCACGGCTCAAAAGTCAATAGTCAAGCAAGCAAGAGACATGCACACAATGACCAATGAGGGAGACAAATTAAAATTTTTCTAAAATTAACTTGCACAAGCGAGATCTAACTCAACAAGATCAGACTCTACTAGCCCGGGATTGGATTATTAAACTCTCAGCTCATCTTCCCTCTACACTGGCACTAAGGTTTCACTAATGAGTTAATGGAACAAATTAGTTTGTTTTCCTCCAAACTTAGGTGCTTATAAATTACAATTAGATTAAGCATGTATATGTGGCACTAGCTTTCACACACCCATTGCAGGGACCCTTAACCTGAGTTTTCTCTGGTTGGCCTAACTAATCACAACAGGGGTAGCTCTTTTTGCCTAAATCTTTATTAAACATTGCAAACTGTGCACAGGCCATGGCATAATTTTTTTTTTCTCAACAGTAACAACAAGAATGATATTTCTTTATGAACAAGATAAGCATATATTCTTTTCTTTCCTCCTAAGCAAGATCAAACATGCTAATTTGCAAAAAAATAACTCTTTAGCTCCACCCTACACCTATCGAGGTGACAACAAGCATATGAACTCAATAATGCACTCCTAAGCATTCAAATCCAAATCTAGCCAAGACAAATACTCTACTCATGCAAGCCATCTCCTAGAAAAAGTTTAAAAAGTCTCCCTTTTTGGGCACTCATGCTTACAACTCATCGCAAGCTTGAAAATTGACAAGAAAGCCTATCCTAGGACATCATAGTCATGCAAAAATAGCATCCAGAAAACAACCATATGCTCAATTCAAAGAAAGCTCAAAACTATAGCCCGAACTCAGATGCTCAAGGGCTCCACAAACATGCTATTCCACCCCCAAACTTAAAACATGCATTGTCCTCAATGTATGAAGAAAATAGGGCATAAACAAGCATGAGAACAATAAAAGGATGAAAGGAGTGAACAATACTGTCCTGAAATGATGATGACTTCTTGAATGATAGCAAGCATAGCTAGCTAGTTTTCCCTACTCAATTTAGCTAGTCTTTGATGATTTATTGGCTATTTATTGCACTTAATGTTTATTTTGTAGGAAACTGTTGATTGGAGCTAAAACGTAATATTGGAGTCAATCGGGTGTTCGGAACGTGAAAAGATACAAAAGAACCGAAGAGAATCAACAAGGAAAAAAGTCAATTTTGGGTCAAATGCAGACCAGCGTCGAGACGCTGCTCCTTGAGCGTCTCGACGCTTGCATTCCATATCAGAATAGGCGCTAAAAGGTCACAGCGTCGAGACGGTGCGACCTTAGCATCTCGACGCTACGAGGTTTCGTTTCCAGAAACGCACATTTTTTAAGGCAGCGTCTCGACGCTACGACAAAAATCTACTATATAAGCTTCTTTTCGGCTAGGTTTTTGGGGAGTTGGATTTGGAACGTTTTTGAGCCGACAACAGAGGAAAAACATAGGCTTTTGAGGCTGAAACAAAGGGAGCAAGGCGGAAATCAACCCATTGTTCGTGGGGATCGTGACGGGGACGTTCGGTCTCGGCCTACAACGAGTTTATTTCTCTTTTCCCTTACTTTAGATAGTTTTGATGGCTGTTTTAAACTCTTGCTATATTGTAACGTTGTGTATGAGTAGCTAGGCTTTAATTCTTAGGGATTGATGTAGCCGTTGGGCACGTTATGGATTGATTTACGGTTTTTATGCTATTGATGTCATTTATGCGTATGTTGTATCCTTAATGCTTTCAATTTACCTGGCCATAAATTAATTGATGTTTATATTTGAATCTAACTTGGGAGAGAGGATTTAAATTAGAAATCAATATTCATAACTAGAATTTAGCTAAAAATCAAGAGATTTAGGTTAATTCTAGAAATCGTTAAAAAGGTTATCCTTAATGCCTTGCATGTTTAATGAATTTAGATAGGGATATCGGGTTCATTGCATGTGGGAGAATCATGTATGCTCGGGAGAGATATGTGTGATTTTAGTTTCCCAAGATTTATGAATCATAGTATGTGTTAATCCGTTTATTAATCCATAACTCCAATTGGTGAAATCAAATCCCTAAGACCAATTTTTCCCATTAGATTGTCACTTTTTGCATTTTTTTTGTGTTTGATTTAATTTCATTCTCATTCAATTCGATTCCCTAAATAAAATTGGTCAAAAGTATTTTCGGTAAATAAAATTGGCTAGACACCAATCCAGAGGACGACATTCGAATTTACATTCACTATATTATAACTTGACCCGTACACTTGCGGTAAGCAAATTGCGCATCAGTAATCTTGAAAGCTTGAAAGTAAAGGAGAGACAGAAAACAAGACCTACAAAACAGACACAAACAATAAATAAAACTCAAAAGAAAGATACAACTAAAGTTACTTGGGTTGCCTCCCATAAGCGCTTGTTTAACGTCATTAGCTCGACGTGTTGTTCGTGCTTCAAGGAGGCTTCTTTTTTGTGAATCCAACAGAGGTGCTCTTTCTTTCACCTTTCTTGTAGCCCATGAAAAGCACGTCAGAATGTCCCGTAGAGTCTTCAACTGCTTTAAATATTTCTTTGTCATTCCTGACTCTCACAGTGAGCTCCATGCGCTCAATATCAATAATCACTCACCCAGTAGCGAGGAATGGTCTTCCTAGTATAACAGGCATTGAAGGGTTTTCCACCATATCCATAACATACAAATCAATAGGGAGGAAAAATCTACCTACTCTGATTAAAACATTTTCTATAATGCCAACTGGTCTAACCACAGACTGATCAGCCAATTGGAGCTTTACAGGAGTAGATTTAATCTCACCTATATCTAACTTTTTTTGCACAGAGATAGAGGAATAATATTAATGCTAGCACCTAAATCACATAATGCTCTAAATGAATAAGTACCAAAACTGCAAGGAACAAAAAAACTCCCTGGATCTGCTACTTTTCCAGGTACCTTCTGTTGTACTCTGGTGCTGCATATGGAAGCGAGATATACGGTGTCAGCCTTCTTTTCCTTTCGCTTCTTAGCTAACCATTCCTTCATGAATCTGTTGTACTGGGGCATCTCTAACGCCTCTGCAAAAGGAATATTAATGTTCAAGTTCATAAAGGCATTCATAAACTTGTCAAATTGAACCTGATTATTCTTCTTTTTCTTTTTTCTCTTCTTTTCTTTGGGAACCATCAATGGAGGGGAAGGGATAAGAGGCTCAAGTTCAGGTTTTTCAGCCTCATCTGATGATGTGTCCTCCTCAGCTTCCCCTGTAGGCGTATCATAATCCTCAGACTCAGGTTCCTCTTCAGCTTTCTCCTGGTGCACAGTGATTGCCTTACAGTATTCCATCTGAGTTTTCTCTTGCTCAGCTTGGGCCTTACCTTTATTCATGGTGCTTACAACGCTTACCAACTGTCCCAGCTGAGTCTCAATGTTCTTGATGGCAGCACTGTGGCCATTCACTGTTGAGTTGATGGCAATGACTGCCTCCTCCAGTTTGGTTGTCCTGTTACTTGACCCTGCAATGAAAGCTCCAACAAGATCTTCTAACTTTTTATTTTCTTGAGTTTGAGTGGCAAAACCAGGAGGATTAAGAACATTCTTAGTATTTGCATAAGAGAAATTTTCATGGTTCCTATTGTTAGGGTGATAATTTGTAGGTGTATTATTATATCCCCTAGAATTAAAATTTGATACATACTGAACCTGCTCAATGGTCTCCTCCTGAGGTCTAGATGCTAAAGCAGCAGCTGATTCAATTGACTGTGCACTCCCTGTACCTGAAAATTTCATAAAAGCATTAGCAAGGGAGGTCATCTGGGCCTGGAGTGCACTTACCTTGTCAACCTCAAACACTCCAGCAGCAATCTTTTTAGGTGCAGACCGCTCAGATGGCCACTGATAGCTGCTGGTGGCCATATCCTCTAGAAGTGTGCGAGCATTTTCCACGGTCTTGGATAACAGAGTCCCACTTGCACCTGCATCGACAATAGTTTTTGTACTAGGAGTTAAACCATTATAAAACAATTGAACCTGAAGCCAGTCGGGATATCCATGCTGAGGGCACTTCCTCAGTAGCTCTTTAAATCGCTCCCAAGCCTCAAACAACTGCTCATCATATTGTTGTTGGAACGTCCCAATCTCGGTCCTTAGCTTGACCGTCTTTGCAGGAGGGAAAAATTTCTTCAAAAAGGCCTGGACCAAAGCATCTCAGGTGGTGATGCTCCCAGGGGTAATAGACTGCAACCAATCGCGTGCTTTAACCTGCAAAGAAAAAGGAAATAAGCATAAGCAAATAGCATCCTCAGAGACTCCATTAATCTTAACTGTCCCACAAATGTCCAAAAATGATTTTAGATGAGAATTTGGGTCCTCTGTGAGCGATCCTCTATAAGCACAATCTCGAGCCATCTGAATGAGACCGGTCTTCAGCTCAAAATTGTTGGCATTGATCGGGGCATAGACAATCCTCGATTGTTGTCCCTGAAACACAGGCTGAAAGTAATCTCTAATAGGCCTAGGCTCCTCAGGTGGATTTTGGTCCGCCATTTGAATAATTTCTCTATTTTCCCTTCGAAGCCTATGAATTGTTCTTTCTATCTCGGGATCCAATGGTGCTAAAATTAAATCTTTATTCCTACGCATAAACAAACAAAACTACCTTAAAAAGGAAAGAAAACAATTATGGAAAACAACAAAGAAAAGAAAACAACTAATCTAAATATGGAAAATATAATCTAGAAAAGGAAACAGAATAACCTAATAAGGAATGCAAAAATAAATATGACAAACACAAATAAGGAAACTAACAAATAAGGAAAAACTAATCTAAACGAGAAACAAATAAGGAAAAGATTACACAACTAAATGAAAAACTAAACTAGAAAAACAAATATGGAAAGAAAAACAAATAAGGAAAAATGCAATCAACCTAGAAAAGTAAAAATACACCCTAAATTAAGACCAAACAATTTTTTCACAATATCAATCTAACTAAATGTGTCAATCCCCGGCAATGGCGCCAAAAACTTGATGTGGAATTTTCCTTACCGCAAGCGCACGGGTCAAGTAATAATAAAGTGTTCGTATAAACGAGTGTCGTCCTCTGGATTGGATTTTTAAGCTAAATCAAGTATTGTGAATTATCTTGCTCAATTTTATTTAAGGAACACAAAGTAGTGAATGATAGATCGAAAACTAAATCAAACAAAAAAACAGAGGATAAGCAATTGAGACAACACTTAGGGAATTGATTTCGCCAATTTAGTCTAGGATTGATTTTAAGGAATAAGTTATTATGCACAATGGAATTATGAGCCTAAGAACCTTTAATCACAACTACCTCTCCCGAGTATAATTGATTCTCATGCAAATTAACCAACTTGATATCCCTATCTAAGTTTATTAACATGCAAGGCAATGAGCCCTTTTGACCAATTCTAAAGTTAATCTAAAAACCGTCACGAAATTAGAAAATAAACTTTAGTCATGCAATCTTGAATAAGCCTATGCTAAATCCCCTCTCTCGAGCAAGAACCAACACTTAAATCATCCAACTAATGGCCAATTAATTGAAAGCATTAAATCAAGATTACAAACATAATAACCATTGCACAACTTAAACCATAAATTCAATCCATAAACTTAATCAACTACATCAATCCCTAAGCTACAAGTTTAGCTACTCATGATTGGTATTACAAGCTCAACTAAACATGAAAACGCCATAAAATCTCGCTAGAGAAAAGGAAAAGGAAAGGAAAAACTCAATGTAGGCCGAGACCAAGCATCCCCATCATGATCCCCACGAATGATGGCTTGATTTCCAACTTGCTCCCTTTACTTCAGCTCCCAAATGCTCTGTTCTGCCCTGTTTTACGGCTCCAAAACGTCCCAAAAGCTTGCCCCCAAAAACCTAGACGCAAAAGACATTATATTCTGTTTTTTCGTCATAGCGTCGAGACACTGCCTTCAAAACGCGCGTTTCAGGAAGCGAAATAACACATCGTCGAGACGCTAAGGTCGCAACGTCTCGACGCTGTGACCTTTGCGCGCCTATTCAGATATGGAATGCGAGCGTCGAGACGCTCAAGAGCTAGCGTCTCGACGCTAGCTTACTGTTGACCCAATTTTGACTTTTTTCCTCTTTGACTCTTTTTCATTCCTTTGCATCTTTTCACGTCCCGAGCATTCGATTGACTCAAATATCATGCTTTAGCTCCAATCAACCATTTCCTATAAAATAAACAATTAAGTGCAATAAAATGGCCAATAAATCATCAAAGACTAGCTAAATTAATTAGGGAAAACTAGCTAGCTATGCTCGCTATCAACCAGCTAGCTAGGCGGGCACATAATGAAACTAAAGATCAACAATAATTCAAGATGATCATGATCAAATAGAATTTCCAGATTTTATAAATATAACAATCACATAATTCTTAACCTATGCCTACAAAGATATTAGTTCATGATTGAAAACATAAAGTACGTTACAATCTCGATAAGCACATCCATAATGCAAAATACACAAGAAATACTAATCCTTTTAGTAATTGGGGAGATGAAACGGTTGCTCCAAACCACCAAGAACATGGAAGGACTTCGTCTCCTCGAGAGGAATTGCACTTGGTCTTCTTAGATCTCCATTATGCCGTCAATTCGGCCTCCGGCCGATTGATTCGGTCTCCAAGTCGTGAATGCCTTTATCTTTGACGGCTCCCTCCTTTTATAAGATGAGATTCAACCTAATTAGGTTAATCTAGACACGTGGAGGGCTCTCCAAGCTTCTTAGATCCGTAATTAAATCAGCTAACGCCACTTTATTAAAATGGCTAACGAGCTGTGACGTGGCAGTTTTGCTCTCAGCTTTGCTGCAACACATAATTTGCTCCCTCAAGTCGCTCAGCAATATATTCTGCACAAAATAACTTCCAAAGCATCCATTCTTCCAAATGGGTTAAAACATGTAATATATATCTAAAATCAACCCTATTAAGCACAAAAGACACACAAATCTCTATAGAAATGAGGCCTAAATAACTACCTTTTGGAGAGTTATCAGATCGCTTAGGCTAATTACCAACAGTTGTCTTTCCTAACGGTAGCCTGTTGGTCCGTGCCTCAGAGATCTGAAAGTGGAAGGGTTACACTTACGGGGAGGAGTTAATTTGTTAACAAATCCTTGACCGAACAACGGTGGTTAATATTATTAGAAATTGACTGAGAAGAGTCTCATTTTAGAGGAGGAACAACTGATCACCCTTCGGTTGCTGTTCTTCTAAACCTCTAAAGCATCGTTGCGAAACACAATCATGGTTTTATTAGGGTTATTTGATTGCTTGTTTGCAAAATTGATTGGATATATGCAATTGTTTGTATTGCTTGTCTGATGGGTTGAGGCAAAGATAACTAATACGGTCAATTGTTTGTTTTTTCAGCAATGTCTTCCTCTATTATCTCCTTGCTTAAAAATGAACAACTAACGGGCGAGAATTTTCCACAATGGAAATCGAATCTAAATACCATACTCGTGGTAGAAGATCTTAGGTTCGTCTTAACGGAGGAATGTCCTCTCGTTCCCCCTCGCACTGCCGCTCAGGCAGTAAAGGATGCCTACGAACGCTGGACTAAGGCCAATGAAAAGGTCAAAGTCTATATATTGGTCAGCTTGTCTGAAGTCTTGGCCAAGCTTACGAAAACGTGGAAACTGCCAGGGAGATTATGAATTCCCTGCAGGAGATGTTTGGACTTCCGTCCTATCAGCTCCACCACGATGCCTTGAAGAACGTCTTCAATGCCAAGATGCAAGAAGGTCAATCTGTTCGGGAACATGTCCTGGACATGATTAACCAGTTCAATATTGTTGAGGCAAATGACGGGGTAGTCTGTGAGCGCAATCAGGTTGCGTTCATCCTTCATTCGCTTCCAGCGAGTATCTGTCTTTCAGGACGAACGCGAGCATGAATAAGATTCAGTTCAACCTGTCTACCATCCTCTCGGAGTTACAGATTTATGAATCCTTGTAGAAAAGCAAGGGTAAAAATGTGGTAAAAGGAGAGGCCAATGTGGCCCATTCCAAAAAGAAGTTCCTGAAGGATTCATCTTCAGGGACTAAATCTGTACCTCAGGCTTCTTCATCGAAGCAAATCCAGAACAGGAAGGGAGACAAGGGGAAGGCTCCTGCACAAGTTGTGCAAGGTAAGGGAAAGGCCAAGGTCGTGGCCGACAAAGGCAGATGTTTCCACTGCAACGCAGATGGTCATTGGAAGCGCAACTGGTGATGGTATAGAGGATCCATTGTCCTTTAATCAGGCAATGAATGATATTGATAAGGACCAGTGGATCAAAGCCATGGATCTCGAAATGGAGTTAATGTACTTCAATTCGGTCTGGGAACTTGTAGATCAACCGGATGGGGTAAAACCTATTGGTTGCAAATGGATCTACAAAAGAAAACAAGACCAAGCCGGTAAGGTTCAAACCTTTAAAGCTCGACTTGTGGCAAAGGGTTTTACCCAGCGGGAAGGAGTGGATTTTGAAGAAACTTTTTCCCCTGTTGCCATGCTTAAGTCGATTAGAATACTCTTGTCTATTGCCACATTTTATGATTATGAAATATGGAAAATGGATGTCAAGACAGCCTTTTTGAACGACAATCTTGAAGAGACTATCTATATGGCTCAACCAGAGGGATTCATAGTCCAGGGAGATGAGCAAAAGGTTTGCAAACTTAAACGATCCATTTATGGATTAAAACAAGCATCAAGATCCTGGAATATACATTTTGACACTGCGATCAAAATGTATGGCTTTGAGCAGAATGTTGACGAACCTTGTGTTTACAAGAAAATTGTCAAATCCACTGTAGCTTTTCTAGTTCTATACGTAGATGATATCCTACTTATTGGGAATAGTGTAGGATTACTGACTGACGTAAAACAATGGCTAGCGACTCAATTCCAAATGAAAGATTTGGGTGAGGCTCAATTTGTTCTGGGCATTCAAATCATTAGAAATAGAAAGAACAAAACGCTAGCACTGTCTCAAGCATCATATATCGACAAAATGTTAGTACGATATTCGATGCAAAACTCCAAAAAAGAGTTATTACCTTTTAGGCACGGGGTTCACCTGTCAAAGGAACAAAGTCCTAAGACACTTCAAGAGGTTGAGGAAATGAGACGTATTCACTACAACAAATTTGGCTTTTAATGTCGGTCAATGCCCGACATTAAAAGTCTTTAACGTCGGTCACTGACCGACATTAAAAACACCAACATTAAAAGTTTTAATGTCGATCGCTTTTAATGTCGGTCATTGCCCGACATTAAAAGCCCTGTCCGACATTAATAGTACCCTTTTAATGTCGGTCATTGCCCGACATTAAAAGTGAACTTTTTATGTCGGTCAACCACTCGTTGTCCGACATTAAAAGTCACTTTTAATGTCGGTCAGTTTTTTATGTCAGTCATTGTCTGACATTAAAAGTTGTGACATTAAAAATGTCCGACATTAGATGTGCGACATTAAAAGTGTCCAACATTAAAAGCGTCCGACATTAAATGTGTGATATTAAATTTTAAAAAAATTGTTGGTTGCACACGTTGCTAACCAACAATACTATTTCTTCCTTTTGTAAAAACCTATAAACAAAATAAAATTTCAACATATACACAAAATAAAATCTCGAAAGTATTTTTACACAACAACTAACTCAACGAACATGGATTTAATTAATAAAATATAATAGTGTATATAATACATGAAACTTTCCGTCCATCCACAAATCACATCCATGAACTAATTTACAAAGAAAAAGTAAAATTATTAAACAAAATAAGTACACAACTCCTTCTACGCTCTAGCAGCCAAGTTCCTCTTCGAGCTCCTTTTCGAGAATATCCATTTCATCATCTGCAACAATTCTCGCTTAACAAGATGAATTCCAAACCTTATACAAAGCAAAAACGTAAGTAAAATACAATCGACACACATCTCCAATTAAATCCTTAAACTAAAACTAAAGCTCCAAGACATATGAGTAAAGTAGAGCTAATAACCAACAACATCTAGAGGATTATAGAACACTTGGTGTGCAGTAATATGCATTAGTGTAAAAGTAAATCCACAAATAATAACCACTATGAAATCTAAAGGAAAAAGCAAATTGTAATTAGGTAAATAGTACAAATACTACTGATAGCGGGCAGAAATGTCGCTATTTTAGTCTCAATTTACTAAGCTTTTTGGCGCCTTAATCGTGTTTTTAATGAATATATTTAATGAATTTCGTTATTTGGTCCTTAGGAGCACAAATGGTGAATTTGGGAGAAAAAGAGCCAAAAATTGAAGTGATTTTAGCCCAAATCAAAGTTTGATGCAATTGGTGGCCCAAAGAAGACATCCATAAAGAATACACCAAGAGAAATGAAGAAGAAGGCCCAAAAATCAGCCCAAAAGGAAGCTGATTTTTCTGGAAAATCTGGACAGCGTCGAGACGCTTAGCAAGGCAGCGTCGCGACGCTGCCCTTTCTTGTTGCCCAAGCCGCGTGCGCAGCAGCGTCGCGACGCTTGGCAAGGCAGCGTCGCGACGCTACCCCTATTCCAGGCCTATAAATAGGCGCCCTTGGTGCCTCATTTTCTCATCAATCAAGGAATCAAATCATCCATCAATCATTCCTTTCTTTCCTTTCTTAAGACTCCTTTTTTGGAGCCCCTCTCAAGGCTTTTGAGCCTTTTTGAGAGGGTTCTTCTAGTGGGAATTTTTGGGGAATTTTGGGAAGCAATTCTAGAGGCTCGAGGAGTAGTCAGCGGGGGCTCCAAGCGTCAGCAAGGGGTTTTTCGACGGTCAATTCCTTTCCTTTTATGCTTTTTAATATGCTTTCCCTTGTAATTATTGTGGATATTATGTGTAGCTAAACCCCCAATTTGGGGTCTTGAAATGAAATGATAGTGGAAATATTGTTATAATTTCTTGTCTCTTGCCCATGTCCTAATTATTTGTATGGATGTGCTTAATGCTTTACTCAGTCTGGCCAATTGTGTAATGATTCGATTCTTAATGGAAACTCGACGGAGAGAAATTAGGATAGATCATAATCCATGCAACTAGTTTAATTGCCCGTTGTGACACCGGGATTAGTTGATTAAACTTAGATTCCTAAAATGAATCAGAGCGTAATAATTAATGATTTTTAATGGCGCTAAGGACACTTAGGTTGTTAAAATGAGTTAATTACAATTAGGGGAAACCGACAGGAGAACCTATGTGATTAACGGAGATTCTAGGTTTATAATTAGTTGGGCAATGAGATAGGATAATTATAGCAATTATTTAGCTAATCATTGATTTTCAAGACCCCTCTTCCCATTTCAAGAAAACTCTTTCTCCACATTTTATTTCTGATTGATCAAATTGTTTTTATTAATTGTCTTAAATGTAAGTTCTTTTTATCACATGAAAGTGGTCCCTAAATATTATTTCACCTAAGTATTTTCAGTGCTCAAGAGAATTTTAATTATTTGCTTAAGTTTCGCTTCGCCTCCCTGTGGATTCGATACTCGGAATACTTTCCGTTTTATATTACTTGTGGCCCGTGCGCTTGCGATAACCGACCAACAAGTTTTTGGCGCCGTTGCCGGGGAGGCTTGATTTTTAAGCAAAAAATTAATTTTTCTTGACATCGAAAAGAAAAGGATAAATGGTAATTTAGGTGTAAATATTTTTCTTTCATCGTTTTGTGAATATTATTTTTTTCATTTTTGTTTGGTTCTTTTTGTTATCGGGGAGCATTGCATGCGAAGAAACAAGGTGGTTGATCTGTTTCCGTTAGATCTTGAGATTAACAGGACTCTAAAATTCATTAGAAAAGAAAAAAGATTAGCAGAAACGATGGCCCACCAAGAAGAAGCTCCCAAGGCAATTAGAGATTTTCTGCAGCCAGTTCTTCCTACCGAGAATTCTGGAATTGTTTACGCCCCCATCCAGGCTACAAATTTTGAGCTCAAAACAGGGTTGATTTAGATGGCACGCGATAACTCGTTCAAGGGACATCCTTCCGAAGACCCCCACTCTCATCTGCGATCATTCCTAGAAATATGCGGGACAGTAAAGATGAACGGAGTTCCGGCCGACGCGATCAGATTAAGGCTGTTTCCATTTTCTCTACAGGATAAAGCAAAAGATTGGCTCGAATCAGTCGAGACGGGCAGCATCAGTACTTGGGACGAGCTTGCCCAGGCTTTTCTGACAAAATTTTTTCCACCGGCTAAGACTACCAAGCTGCGGACTGAAATTGGAACATTCAAACAGCTTGACGAAGAGCAGTTATATGAAGCGTGGGAAAGATATAAGGAAATGCTTAGGCGATGCCCCCAACACGGATATCCTGATTGGCTTCAGGTACAGTTATTCTATAATGGATTAAACCCCTCCACAAAGACAGTCCTTGACACATCAGCAGGAGGGAGTTTTCTTTCAAAAACAGTAACAGAAGCCAAAGACCTGCTTGAGGAAATGGCGGCAACAAGTTATCAATGGCCGACGGAGAGAGGAACAGTTACAAAAAAGGCTGGATTATATGAACTGGATGAGTCAAGTTCACTGAAAGCGCAACTGGCATCTCTGACCAATGCTCTAAACAAATTGACGTCATCTGAGGTGGTGAAGTCCATTTCCACCTTAGCTGAAGGACATTCGAAGAAAGAAGGTCAAGATGTGGAAGAAGTTCAATACATAGGAAATAGATCATATACTCAAGGAGTACCAAACTTCTACCACCCCAGTCTGTGCAATCACGAGAACTTCTCATATGCGAATACAAAGAATGTTTTGCAGCCACCCCCAGGTTTTGCATCAACAAGTACTCCTGAGAAGAAAAATAATCTGGAGGAGATGGTGGCTTTATTCATCAAGGAACAAAGAATATTGAATGTGAGTCTCCAGACATCAGTAAACAACCACGACGCAGCTCTAAAGAATATGGAAGTGCAGATAGGTCAGATTGCTTCAGCAGTAAATGCCCTGCAGAAGGGAAAATTTCCAAGTGATACTGAGCCTAACCCGAAAGAGCAGTGTAAAATGGTGGTTTTGAGAAGTGGCAGAAGACTGGAGGACAGTATAGAGAAGAAAAAGGAAGAAGAAAAGAGAAGGGATGAAGATGAAGGGGCTGAGGCACAAAAAGCCTCCTCTGAAAGGTTCCAACATCCTCCCAACTCTATTGAATTAAAATGTAATTTTTCTAACAGCTGTGCAGGTAAAAAAGAAGAAGAGAGGCAGAATGACAAAGAGAAGATGACTGAGGAAGAAGTGGTTCCATGCAACCACCATGACAGAGGTTCGCATATTAGCCCGCCCAAGCGGAGGGGCGAATGTCCAACCTTTGATTACAGGGAGTTACCTTTTCCTCAAAGATTTAAGAATGTCAAATTAGATGAACAATTTCAAAAATTTTTAGAAATGTTTAAAAAGTTGTCTGTGAATATTCCATTGGTAGAAGCTTTGTATAATATGCCAAATTATGGAAAATTCATGAAAGAAATGCTTTCTAAAAAGAAAAGTCTGAAAAAAGAAGTTTTTAATTTATCTGAGAGTAGCAGTACCATTATTTCTGGTAGGATACCCTCTAAGCAGAAAGACCCAGGGAGTTTTACTGTTCCCTGTACCATAGGAGAAGTATCCTTCGATAGGGCTTTGTGTGATTTAGGAGCAAGTATAAATTTGATGCCCTACTCTGTATACAGGAAGATTGGTTTATCAGGTATGACAGACACCGACGTCACTCTCCAGCTTGCTGATAGATCGATTACCCACCCGATGGGTGTGGTGGAGGACGTGTTGGTGAAAGTCAACAAATTCATCTTCCCTGTAGATTTCGTGGTACTGGACATGAAGGAGGACAAAGAGGTGCCAATTATCTTAGGCAGACCTTTCCTAGCCACTGGTAAGGCCGAGATTAGCGTGCATACAGGTAAGCTTACCTTGAACATTGATGATGAAAAAGTCGTGTTTAGTATTTTTGGCCAAGATGAATCTGTTTGTAGCTTGCATACATGTTTTTCTGTTGGACCTGAATACTTGACTGATGACGATGAAGAGGTAGACTATAATCTTGGCCTAGGCTTAGGAGAAATGCTTGTTGATAATGTAAATTTTGATCATGATGCATATATGGATAATCCTCTGTTTGAAAATGATTTGGATCTGCCTGACTTCGAAAATGAATTAGACTTGCCTGCTTGTGAAAATGAAAGATCTGCAGTTGATGATTTACCTTCCTTTGAAAATGAATTGGAATTGCCTGAAATGAATGATTTTGAAAATGAATTGGAATTGCCTGAAATGAATGATTTTGAAAATGAATTGGAATTGCCTGAATTGAATGATTTTGATGATGATATTGAATTGCCTGACATTGAGCATGAACACAAAAGGCATAAAAAAGATTGCTCGATAGATAATTTTGAGTCTGACCATGATTACAGTAAATCTATTGAGTCTGATCTTGACATTCCTGAATGCATGAATCCTGACAATGTGAATACTTTCTTTTCATGTCCTGATGATGTGTATAGCATAGAAACTGAACCAGAAGAACTTGAATCTGTGAATAATATAGAATCTGATCCTGAAATTCTTGAATTCTTTAATTCTTCTGATGATGAGTCATGTGATAGCTTAGTTGAATCATTTTTTAATTCTGAGTCTGAAGGATCTACTGAGCATGTAGATATTTTTTCTGATGAATGGACTGGCATGATTGATAGGCCGTCTATAGATCCTAGACCAGTAGATATTATAACGCTTGATGACTCTGTTAACAACTGTTTTGAAAATAGAGATTTAGAAAAGAGATTTGATGCGGCTGATTATTTTCTGAAATGTTATTATGAGAATCTCTTTAGTGAAGATGGGCCAGGGGAAAGTTTTTTTTCTCCCCTGTTTGTAGTATGCAATTCGGTGCGTGATTTCTTGCAGGGCCCGGAGGATGATGAAAATTTTTATTTTGAGCCTCCGTAAGCGTGCCGAGCCTAGTCTAGCTAAAGACGTTAAAGAAAGCGCTGCTTGGGAGGCAACCCAAGGATTAAAGTAGTTAGTTGTTTTTGCGGTAAATAATTTTCTTTGCTCCGTGATCCAATTTTGTTTTGCAGGATCACCTTAGCAAATCCCAAAATTCCACATTTCCCATTTTTCATGGATCCAAAGGAAGAGGATGAAGCGCTCCTAGCTCAGGGAAGTCTCAGTATCTCTCTTTATGCTTTTCTGTTTTAAAACATTGGGGACAATGTTTAGTTTAAGTTTGGGGGGGAGGCTTCCGCTGTGTTGAGCATATTTAAATTCTGTTGGATGGATGAATAGATAGCCATGATAGCCAAGGATGTGATTTTTGAAATTTTGGGAGAAAATGGTTTATATGTTGTGGAATCTGGGAGCACGGCAGAAATTGTGAAATTTTAAAATTTTTTGATACTTAGTTTTGATGTCTAAAGCATGCAATAGTCTTATCTAATGACGTCTTTGAAAATCTAGATTCTTATTATGGTTTTCAAAATTGTTGTCACCCCGATAGGCTTAGTTTCTAATATCAGGAAGTTCATGCTTGATTGCTCTAAAGAACTAGGTAGGAAAAAATGCTATGCCTGCTAAGAGAAAAGCAAAAGCAACAAAAGAAAATGTGAGAAAAAGAAAATCTATTGAAAAAGAATTTTTGCTTGCTCAAAAGAAAAAAGCCTAGGAGTAAAAAGAGCTACCTGCGGTGTGATCAGTTAGGCCAACCAGAGAATAAAATTCGGGTTAAGGGTCCCTGCACCGTAGTGTGAAAGCTAGTACCATTAGATATCAAAATGCAAGTTTGGGGGAGGAGCAAAAGAAAAAGAAAAGAAAAAGAAGAGAAAAAGAAAAATCATGTGAGAATTCTGCTCCCCCATGAAAAAAGAAAAAGATGACAGGCACCCTAGTTACTTTTTTTTGCATGATAGAAGGACTCCGAAGTATTAGGGGCTCTTAGCCAGTGTAGGGGGAAAACAAATGGAGAAAGCCATAAGACTAATCTAGGTTAGTAAAAGAATCAATAGATAAGTCTTGAGCATGCTATTCATTAATCTTAAGTTCAAACTAGTTTAAGATTTCTTCAAGAGTATGCGGTGCTTGCTTATTCCACTTGCATGTTTTCCATTCAATCCTAAGAATTCAAAAATCACTGAGGGTTGAGCGATTCTATTTCATGCATCTTTAGAATTTATTTTGCTCGGGACTAGCAAAAGCTTAAGTTTGGGGGTGTGATAGCGGGCAGAAATGTCGCTATTTTAGTCTCAATTTACTAAGCTTTTTGGCGCCTTAATCGTGTTTTTAATGAATATATTTAATGAATTTCGTTATTTGGTCCTTAGGAGCACAAATGGTGAATTTGGGAGAAAAAGAGCCAAAAATTGAAGTGATTTTAGCCCAAATCAAAGTTTGATGCAATTGGTGGCCCAAAGAAGACATCCATAAAGAATACACCAAGAGAAATGAAGAAGAAGGCCCAAAAATCAGCCCAAAAGGAAGCTGATTTTTCTGGAAAATCTGGACAGCGTCGAGACGCTTAGCAAGGCAGCGTCGCGACGCTGCCCTTTCTTGTTGCCCAAGCCGCGTGCGCAGCAGCGTCGCGACGCTTGGCAAGGCAGCGTCGCGACGCTACCCCTATTCCAGGCCTATAAATAGGCGCCCTTGGTGCCTCATTTTCTCATCAATCAAGGAATCAAATCATCCATCAATCATTCCTTTCTTTCCTTTCTTAAGACTCCTTTTTTGGAGCCCCTCTCAAGGCTTTTGAGCCTTTTTGAGAGGGTTCTTCTAGTGGGAATTTTTGGGGAATTTTGGGAAGCAATTCTAGAGGCTCGAGGAGTAGTCAGCGGGGGCTCCATGCGTCAGCAAGGGGTTTTTCGACGGTCAATTCCTTTCCTTTTATGCTTTTTAATATGCTTTCCCTTGTAATTATTGTGGATATTATGTGTAGCTAAACCCCCAATTTGGGGTCTTGAAATGAAATGATAGTGGAAATATTGTTATAATTTCTTGTCTCTTGCCCATGTCCTAATTATTTGTATGGATGTGCTTAATGCTTTACTCAGTCTGGCCAATTGTGTAATGATTCGATTCTTAATGGAAACTCGACGGAGAGAAATTAGGATAGATCATAATCCATGCAACTAGTTTAATTGCCCGTTGTGACACCGGGATTAGTTGATTAAACTTAGATTCCTAAAATGAATCAGAGCGTAATAATTAATGATTTTTAATGGCGCTAAGGACACTTAGGTTGTTAAAATGAGTTAATTACAATTAGGGGAAACCGACAGGAGAACCTATGTGATTAACGGAGATTCTAGGTTTATAATTAGTTGGGCAATGAGATAGGATAATTATAGCAATTATTTAGCTAATCATTGATTTTCAAGACCCCTCTTCCCATTTCAAGAAAACTCTTTCTCCACATTTTATTTCTGATTGATCAAATTGTTTTTATTAATTGTCTTAAATGTAAGTTCTTTTTATCACATGAAAGTGGTCCCTAAATATTATTTCACCTAAGTATTTTCAGTGCTCAAGAGAATTTTAATTATTTGCTTAAGTTTCGCTTCGCCTCCCTGTGGATTCGATACTCGGAATACTTTCCGTTTTATATTACTTGTGGCCCGTGCGCTTGCGATAACCGACCAACAAGTTTTTGGCGCCGTTGCCGGGGAGGCTTGATTTTTAAGCAAAAAATTAATTTTTCTTGACATCGAAAAGAAAAGGATAAATGGTAATTTAGGTGTAAATATTTTTCTTTCATCGTTTTGTGAATATTATTTTTTTCATTTTTGTTTGGTTCTTTTTGTTATCGGGGAGCATTGCATGCGAAGAAACAAGGTGGTTGATCTGTTTCCGTTAGATCTTGAGATTAACAGGATATGCATCTTTATAACGTCATGCCTTAAAGCGAGCCAATCCAAGAGCACAGTGCAAGCTCACATATCCAGTGCAGGCTCAACTTTTCAAACAACATCACGACTACCATTTCATTTTTCTTTAAATCATCTTTAATTCAAGACTACAAACAAGAAATCGAACTATTGATGTTTACATATGTTCAACTACCAAACAAACTATTGATGTTTACAGTGTGGCTAAGAAAATTCCTAACAGAGTTGGAAATTGTTCCAAATATGCAACTGTCTATCACCCTCTATTGTGATAACAGTGGAGCAGTTGCAAACTCTAAGGAACCTCGAAGTCACAAGCGAGGAAAGCATATTGAGGGAAAATATCATCTCATCAGGGAGATCGTGCAACGAGGAGATGTGATCGTCACGCAGATTGCTTCGGAGCACAACATGGCTGATCCGTTTACAAAACCCCTCACGGCTAAAGTTTTTTAGGATCACCTAGTTAATCTAGGTTTACGAGCTTTATTAGATTAGGGCAAGTGGGAGAATTGTAAGGGTATGGTTGATGCCCTAGTTTATTGTCTTTATGTATCTCTCACACCTAACTTCCTGTATCCCACTAGAGTTTCTAGTCCAAGTGGGAGTTTGTTGGGTTTAATGTCCTATAAACTCGTAGTTTGTAAATCACTAAACATATTTTATTTCCAATAAAGACGTTATTGAGGTTATTTAGTAAGAGATGTTATTGAATATGTAAATTGCAAATGATTAACCTAAATCCAATAAACTAAGATCCTTGACTATAAAATGAATACTCGAACTATATGTAGGGCTATATCGTAGGACCAAGTTCAAGTTTATAGTCAAAATAGTTTATAGTATAAGGATACGGTTGGGTGCCTTATCTTGGAGACACTATGGACGCGACCCACATTGTATTAAGTACAAGCGATGAGATCCTAAATCTTTCATGTGGTGACATGCGAGTGGGGGCCTCCTATGCAATGAGTTTGCATAAGACTGGACCACGAAATAAGTCACTTTTTCTTTATAACATCGTTTACTGAAGAAACTGACTATTTCTCATAGATGACCTAGGTAACTCGTTCTTAATCCTGAGCTAACTATGAACTCCTGTTTATACAAGATTATCCTTTGATGTGCATGGGTGAGAGTGGCTAGTATCACCGACTCAACAAGCCTACCATTTTGGGGATAAGATCGAATAGATAGCTAGGGACATAGTTTCGCAAGACGGAATTCACTCCTACCCATTTCAGGGATAGCAGAGAGGTTATTCCCTTAAGTACTAACTCCAGGACTTGAACAAGGTGCCCCACCCTCTCGTTGGATCGAGAGGGACTTAAGTTTGATGGTTGGACCGCAAACCGATTGTTCATTAGAGGATTAGTGGAACTTAAGGAACAAGAAGTACTATAGGGGTGAAACGGTTATTTGACCTAGCTATAGCTACGAACAATCTGTGAAGGAACGACTTACTGAACATGGTTAAATCAAGTGGACGGAAATATATCTATAGTGAGGGGAGTGCAACTATCGGGCTATAGTGGAGTGTCTCGGTAGTTAACGAATGTTGGCTAGCTTAGATAATGAGATTAGTCGGTTAGCCTCGAATCGTTGGAGCCCATGATCTATAGGTCCATTAGGTCTCTCTACTAGCTCATATCGAATTAAAGCTTAGAACATAATGATAGGAATCTTTGAATCGTTCAAAAACGAGAAATAGGGCATTATCGTAAAATGTGTTTGACACAATGTTTTAATTATGAATTAAATTAGAAATTGAGAGATAAGGTATTTAAAAGTGTTTTAAATACCATATATATGTATTAGGAATCATATATAATTCATGGCACTAGGTGATAATGATTAATTGGATTAATCATGTCAAAATTACTTGGAAATGTCCCAATTAATTGCCTAGAAATCAATTTCAATTTTGAATTGAAATAGGAATGAATTGCAAGCTGAAAAATCAAAATTTAGATTCAATTTAGTGGATTTAGTGGCATTCCCACTTTTTCATGTTGATGAATAGTGGAAAACAACACAACCATGCACTAGTTACATGTGTTGTGAATTAAACACCTAGAATCCACTTTGAGTTGCATTTTCACCATGTGTCTAGTGTCATGAAGCTTGTCTTTGCATGGAAGAGGTCTATATAAGGAGCTTGAATCAGATTCAAAACAAAAGAGAGTGAATTACTTACTGTTATGCTGTTGGAATTTACTCTCAATCTCATTAACCTCCATAGATCTCTCAAGAGCTTGTACTTTCAAGCATTCCCTTCCCATTCACTATCTCTATAAGACTCCCACAAGTCGTTCTTGGCCCGGAGAATAGTAGGGAAGACACTAGAGGTTGTCCAAGGAGGATAGGAGAAGTGTTGACCGCAAAGTGCACGGGCCGCAAGTAATATAAAACGGTAGTAATACCGAGTATCGAATCCTCAGGGAAATTGAATTAATTCCATTAAGTACCAAGAATCATCATGTTTTAATTTTATTTAGAAGATCAACTCGAATGATAGTGCGAAAATTAAAGGAATTAATAAAAATAAACATGTAATAATGAAATGAAAATAACCAAATAAGGGAACTTGACCTAGGGTGTTATCTAGCTTTCTTGAATTTGTAGCTCAATTACATGGATGTATGTAACTAATAATCTTCAATTCCATAAATCTAGAAGTAATTTTAAGCGGATTTCTCTTCCAAGCTCCTCCACATCTCATACTAACATAACTAATTTATGTGTCCATCTCCTTAGTTAATCATAGAATGGCATTAAGCAACTTCATAATCAATTTCTAACAATTCTCTTTCACTCTCGTGTTCCAAGCAACCGTTAGCCATGCAATTTGGATCTAATCTAATTTCTCTCTGTCGAGTATCAATTTAGACCAACATATCAATTAATCCGTGATCAAGAGATTAAAAGCATTAAGCAAGAATTGCATAGATGAATTATGGAGAATTTCATTACATAATCCAAGTAATTGCGCTACAATATCCAATTAACTAGAATAACGGCCCTAGGTCTCAAGATCTACTCACAAATGGAAATAATTTTGCCAAAATGATCTTGATCCATAGGCCTAACTCAAATTACAACAAGGAATTATAAAGAAGTAAGGAAGAAATAACCGATAAGTTGATCCCAAGCTCCCGCTACGATCATCTCGAATCTTGAGCCTTAGAATCTCGCTTAATTCCCACTTTTTCTTCACAATTCTTCTCACTTTTTCTCTCTATTGAGCTAGGGGAGAGCTCCCCCAAATTTGGGATGATTTGAACCAAAGGGAAGAGGCCTTTTTATAGTGCAAGGGGCTGGAAATTTCTTGCTGAGCAAGTCGACAGCGTCGAGACGCTACGTCACAGCGTCGAGACGCTGTGACGTCATGTTGCCTTGGGGCAGAAGTTGTCGCAGCGTCGCGACGCTATCGCGATTTTGGAGCACGCTTTGCTGACCACCTAGCGTTGAGACGCTACGGTCCTAGCGTCTCGACGCTAGGCCTTCTAGAAGCCTGATTTGTGGAATTTAGCCTCCTTTCTTTAATTTTTTGGGCTTTTTGGGCCTTCCCACTTCAATTGTCTTTTCTTCTTGGACCCTGGGGCTTGGATCTTCAATGGTTATTCTTTAATTTGCCCAAAAAGTCTCCAAATTTACCCAAATTCTCTTAAAATCTCAGTTTTGCTGTCCGAACTCGGTTTTCTGTAAAATCAACATAAAAATACATTAAAGCTCACAATTCATGCACAAAACTAGCTAAAATTAATAGGAAAATGATGACATTTTTGCATGTCATCACACCCCCAAACTTAAAGTTTTGCTAGTCCCGAGCAAAATAAAGTAATGCATATGAATCATAACTTGCATGTTAACAACTCTATCCTCAATGCTTCTAGCCATGAATGCAAACTATTGAAACAAATAAGTAAGCATGAACAAACATCAAGAAGTTTTAAAACTTAATCCAATCCTCCCTTGCAAAAATGAATCATCAATTGCCTTATCACAATTTTTACTAGCCCGGAATCATTTATATACTCCTCCATTCATCTTCCCCCTACACTGGCACTAAAGCTTGCCCTTTTAGCCATCATGCTTATCTAGCAAGCACTACCTTACTAAGGTGCCCATGATTCTTGAGGTGTCCCCCAAACTTTTTTTTTTTTTTTTTTTTTTTTAGATAATCCTTTTAGATGTAGCGCCTTCGTTCTGGCTTGCCAACATTGGTGATGAAAGCATCCAACTACGAGCGCTTCATCTTTCAGGATGCCGAGGCATGCTCATTTCTTTCCAGCGCTTTCATGCAAAGGCAAACGATGGGTGTCATGAATGCCCCTGGTTACTAACATTTTCAAGAAAGTGGAGCATTTATTATTATTATTATCCTTTGAGCAATTCATTTTCTTTTTCCCAAAGCTCAGTATTACTGACTATTACGCAAGAAAGCTATCTAGACAAACTTTACACCTATCGGAGTGACAACAAACTTCCAAAGCATATAACTTTCATCTAGGCTTTCAAAATCATAATAAAACAAGTGAATCATCATACTTTGCAAGGGGATCAAAGAAAAATTTTAAATTTTCTTGAATTTAGACATGCTTCCAAATTTGCAACAATAAGAGAGAATCATGGCTAAAAGCAAATCATCAGACGTCATTATCATCAACATGCATTTAATTCATCATAAGCATTACTTTTCTTATGCAAAACCTCCGCAGGGTGAATCTCCCCCCCCCCCAAACTTAAAATATACATTGTCCCCAATGTATGAACATTTGATCAGATAAAGAGAGATCGATACTGCCCTGAAAAAGCGAGAGAATCTGAAACGTCTTGAATTTTCGTCCGAAATGAGCGGATAGGTGTGATTTCACGAGCCTCCTGCATAAGGATCAATCTCAAGGGAGCATCAGGATCAACACGAAAAACAAAGCTGAAACCTAAAAACTTAAACAGCTTGGGTTGCCTCCCAAGAAGCGCTTGTTTAACGTCCTGAGCTAGACGGGGCTTGGTCACCCTGGATCCGTTAAAATCATCTTTTCGACCTTGCGCTCTTCGAATCCACAATAGTGCTTCACTCTTTGAGCATTAACTTTAAAAGTTAACCCGCTGTTATCCATTAATTCAATTGGTCCATATGGGGATACTTCCTTGATTATGAATGGACCGGACCATCTTGATTTCAATTTTCCTGGGAACAATCGCAATCGGGAATTGAATAGAAGAACTTGCTGCCCTGGCTCAAAAGAACGCTTTTGGATTATATTATCATGCCATCTTGCGGTTCTTTCCTTATAGAGCTTTGCGTTTTCATACGCCTGGCTCCTGAATTCTTCTAATTCGTTGAGCTGCAGAAGACGTTGTTCCCCAGCCTTCTCCGCGTCCAAGTTCAGCTTCTTGATAGCCCAATATGCTTTGTGCTCAAGCTCCACAGGCAGGTGACAAGCCTTACCATACACTAATCGATACGGGGATGTACCGATTGGAGTTTTGAAAGCTGTCCGGTAGGCCCACAAAGCATCGTCCAACTTGTATGCCCAGTCCTTCCTATTGATACGAACTGTCTTCTCCAGAATTTGCTTAATCTCCCTGTTAGAAATCTCAGCTTGCCCGTTAGCCTGGGGATGATAAGCTAAAGAAGTCTTATGCTTGACACCATATTTTCTCAGTAATGATTCAAACAATTTATTGCAAAAATGAGACCCCTCATCACTAATTATAGCTCGTGGTGTGCCAAATCTAGTGAAAATATTTTTATGCAAAAAACGTAACACAACACGAGCATCATTGGTCTTTGTGGCTACTGCCTCTACCCATTTAGATACGTAATCAACAGCAACTAGGATGTACGAGTATCCATTGGAAGAGGGAAAAGGGCCCATAAAGTCCATGCCCCACACATCAAAAAGTTCAACTTCGAGAATAGGGGTTAACGGCATTTCATGGCGTCTAGAAATATTTCCTGTCCTTTGACATCTATCACATGTTCTCACGAAGGTATAACAATCTTTAAATAAAGTAGGCCAATAAAAACCAGATTGAAGTACCTTCGCTGCAGTACGAGTTGGTCCAAAATGACCACCATAAGGAGAGGCATGACAATCATGAATAATCTTACCTACTTCTTCTGCCGGAATGCACCTTCGAATGATTTGGTCAGAACATACTTTAAAGAGAAATGGGTCATTCCACAGATAGGACTTCACATCATGGAAAAACTTCTTTCTTTTCTGAGTATTTAAGTCTGGAGGTATTTCTTTTCCTGCAAGAAAGTTTACAAAATCGGCGTACCAAGGAAAAGAAGTTTTAACAGCATATAACCTTTCATCAGGAAAAACTTCTTTAATAGGGAAGGTTGCAATGTTCTTTTCATGCTTTATCCGAGACAAATGATCTGCGACTACATTCTCGCAACCTTTTCTATCCTTGATCTCATAGTCAAATTCTTGCAATAACAGAATCCATCTTATGAGTCTGGGCTTGGAATCCTTTTTACTACTCAAATAACGAATAGCAGCGTGGTCAGTATGCACTATAACCTTTGTACCGAGTAAATAGGGCCTAAACTTATCGAAAGCGAACACAACAGCAAGCATCTCCTTCTCTGTAGTGGTGTAGTTTTGCTGAGCACTATCTAAAGTTCTGCTTGCATAATAGATTGCCCTAAAGAACTTATCTCGTCGTTGCCCTAAGACAGCTCCTAAAGCATAATCACTAGCATCGCACATGATTTCAAATGGTTGACTCCAGTCAGGGACAACAATGATGGGTGCAGAAATCAATTTTTCCTTCAAAAGATTAAATGCTAGCAAACACTCTTTTGAAAACACAAATGGATCATCCTTTTCAAGTAAGTGGCACAGGGGTTTAGCAACTTTTGAAAAATCTTTTATAAAACGTCTGTAAAACCCTGCGTGGCCTAAAAAACTACGAACTCCTTTAACATTGATGGGTGGGGGAAGTTGCTCGATAGCAGAAATCTTGGCTTTATCGACCTCTAAACCCTTTTCAGACACTTTGTGACCTAGAACTATCCCTTCTTTTACCATAAAATGGCATTTTTCCCAATTTAAAACAAGGTTAGTTTCTTGGCATCTTTGCAAAACACGAGAGAGATTATGCAAACAGTTATCAAAGGATGAACCAAAAACAGAGAAGTCATCCATAAATACTTCCATGATCTCTTCTACAAAGTCTGAAAATATGGCCATCATACAACGTTGAAAGGTAGCTGGAGCATTACATAGTCCAAATGGCATACGCCGAAAAGCATAAGTGCCATAGGGACACGTAAATGTTGTTTTCTCTTGGTCTTCGGGTGCAATCGCGATTTGATTATATCCCGAGTAACCATCAAGAAAACAGTAATATGGATACCCAGCTAGCCTATCAAGCATTTGATCAATAAAAGGGAGAGGGAAATGGTCTTTTCTGGTGGCTTTGTTTAACTTCCTATAATCAATACACACACGCCAACCGGTGACTGTCCTAGTAGAAATGGATTCATCTTTCTCATTCTTAACAACAGTCATTCCCCCTTTCTTAGGCACAACTTGAACAGGACTCACCCAAGGGCTGTCAGATATAGCATAAATAATTCCTGCATTTAATAATTTTAACACCTCGGCTTTTACCACTTCCTTCATTGCTGGATTTAATCTCCTTTGGTGTTCTACTGTAGGATTAAAGGCATCTTCCATTAAGATTTTATGCATGACAATTGAAGGACTAATACCTTTAATATCACTAATAGACCATCCTAAGGCAGATTTATACCTTTTCAAAACATCCAACAATTTTTCCTCTTCTACTTTACTTAAACTAGCAGAAATAATAACAGGAAAAGTAGAAGAGTCTCCTAAGAATGCATAGCGCAAGTGGGCAGGTAATTGTTTTAATTCAGGGGAAGGGACATCAACTTGAGCACAAATATCTAATGATAACGTTTCTTCCCTTCCTATAGATCTGTCAATTAAAGTATTTTTCTGATCAACATCTAATAATTCATCTCCAAACATGTCAGGCATACTTATCTCATAATGATCAACAGGAGACTCTGACTCTACACATGCATTGATAATAGCGTCAGCTGAATCAATCGAGAAGCATGAACTAACCTCTTCTGGATGTTTTAATGCATTAAAAAGGTTGAACACTACCTCGTCGTCTTCCACTCTGAGAGTCAGGGTTCCTTTTTGTACCTCAATTAGGGCACGAGCGGTTGCCAAAAATGGTCTCCCAAGAATGATCGGGACTTCAGGGTCTTCTTCCATGTCTAGAACTACAAAGTCCGCAGGGAATATGAATTTGTCGACATTGATCAGAACATCCTCTAATACACCTTTGGGGTATGTTATTGAACGATCTGCCAATTGCAAGACAATTGTGGTCGACTTCAATTCCCCCAAACCCAGTTTCCTGTAAACACTGAATGGCATTAGGTTTATACTTGCCCCTAAATCACACAGAGCCTTTTTTATGAACAGACTACCAACAGTACAGGGAAGAGTAAAACTCCCTGGATCTTTTAATTTTGGTGGTAGATGTTTCTGGATTATGGCACTGCACTCGGCTGTCATATTCACTGTCTCATGGTTCTCGAATTTCTTTTTCTTTGACAATATTTCTTTCATAAACTTGGCATAGTGTGGCATCTGTTCCAAAGCATCAGCAAAAGGAATGTTAATATGAAGCTGTTTAAAAATATCAAGAAACTTTGAAAATTCAGCATTCAACTTTTTCTTTTGAAATCTCTGAGGATAAGGAATCTGGTTAAGAACTAAAGGAATAGAATCAGAAGACTTATCTGGCACTGATGGTGCTGATTCTTCCTCTGGTTTGCGTTCGTCTTCCTCATCCACTATCCTTCTAGTGATGGGGTTTGTTTCTTCTTTCCTTTCAATTTCTCTCAACTGTTTCCCATTTCTAAGAGATATGGCGGGGCATTGTTCGTGTGGGTCCATGGTGATGATATTGGATAAATTTCCTTGTTGGATTTCCTTCATAAATATTGTCATTTGATCCATTTTTGCCTCCATCTTATTAATGACAATATCTACTTTGGCTTGAACATTTTCATTCAGATTTCTAGTCTCATTCATGAAGTTTCTTATCATTTCTTCCAAAGGGCTTTTCTTTTCTTTAATTTCAATCTCCTCTTTTAATTCGGCTTTAGGCGAACTTGGAATTTTTGATCCTGTGAGCTTGCTTAGGGCCTTGGTCAGAGCTTCGACTTGCAACCTTAAAGCATTCACTCCTTCATTTTCACATAGTTTCTCCTTAATTTTGGACTCTGGTTGCCATTGGTAACTTGTCAAAGCCAACTCTTCTACTATTGTTCGTGCCTCCTTGACAGTTTTGGCTAAAAAGTTTCCTCCAGCCGTAGTGTCGAGAATCGTCTTTAAATTCCTATTTAACCCACTGTAGAAAAGTTGAATTTGAAGCCAATCAGGATATCCATGCTGTGGGCATTTCCTTAACAAATCCTTATATCTTTCCCAAGCTTCATATAATTGCTCTTCCTCAAATTGTTGAAATTTTCCAATTTCAGCTCTAAGCTTGGTAATCTTTTCTAATGGGAAAAATTTTGCAAGGAAAGCTTTGACTAAATCATTCCAACCAAGGATGCTATTTGAGGTTAACGAGTCTAACCAATCTCTAGCCTTGTCTTGTAAAGAAAATGGAAATAACTGCAACCGAATTGAGTCAGGACTAACTCCTCCCATTTTTACCGTTCCACAGATATTCAGAAATGATCTTAGGTGATGGTGTGGATCTTCTGACGGATGGCCTTTGAAAGCATTCTCTCTTACCATTTGAATGAGACTAGCTTTGAGCTCGAAATTATCGACAGTGACTGGCTCATAAGCTATTCCAGAATAGTTTAATGGAAATTCAGGCAAGAAATAATCTCTGATTGCTTTGTCTTCTGCCATGATTAAATCTCAAAAGAACAGATTATCCACCTTATAACTCCACAAAACTAAAAAAAATAAAATGCAGAAAAATAAATTTCTAAATTAAAATCAAACACTTAATTCTCAATATTAACGAAAAAAAAATTACAATTTCCCCGGCAACGGCGCCAAAAACTTGTTGACCGCAAAGTGCACGGGCCGCAAGTAATATAAAACGGTAGTAATACCGAGTATCGAATCCTCAGGGAAATTGAATTAATTCCATTAAGTACCAAGAATCATCATGTTTTAATTTTATTTAGAAGATCAACTCGAATGATAGTGCGAAAATTAAAGGAATTAATAAAAATAAACATGTAATAATGAAATGAAAATAACCAAATAAGGGAACTTGACCTAGGGTGTTATCTAGCTTTCTTGAATTTGTAGCTCAATTACATGGATGTATGTAACTAATAATCTTCAATTCCATAAATCTAGAAGTAATTTTAAGCGGATTTCTCTTTCAAGCTCCTCCACATCTCATACTAACATAACTAATTTATGTGTCCATCTCCTTAGTTAATCATAGAATGGCATTAAGCAACTTCATAATCAATTTCTAACAATTCTCTTTCACTCTCGTGTTCCAAGCAACCGTTAGCCATGCAATTTGGATCTAATCTAATTTCTCTCTGTCGAGTATCAATTTAGACCAACATATCAATTAATCCGTGATCAAGAGATTAAAAGCATTAAGCAAGAATTGCATAGATGAATTATGGAGAATTTCATTACATAATCCAAGTAATTGCGCTACAATATCCAATTAACTAGAATAACGGCCCTAGGTCTCAAGATCTACTCACAAATGGAAATAATTTTGCCAAAATGATCTTGATCCATAGGCCTAACTCAAATTACAACAAGGAATTATAAAGAAGTAAGGAAGAAAGAACCGATAAGTTGATCCCAAGCTCCCGCTACGATCATCTCGAATCTTGAGCCTTAGAATCTCGCTTAATTCCCACTTTTTCTTCACAATTCTTCTCACTTTTTCTCTCTATTGAGCTAGGGGAGAGCTCCCCCAAATTTGGGATGATTTGAACCAAAGGGAAGAGGCCTTTTTATAGTGCAAGGGGCTGGAAATTTCTTGCTGAGCAAGTCGACAGCGTCGAGACGCTACGTCACAGCGTCGAGACGCTGTGACGTCATGTTGCCTTGGGGCAGAAGTTGTCGCAGCGTCGCGACGCTACGCAGACAGCGTCGCGACGCTATCGCGATTTTGGAGCACGCTTTGCTGACCACCTAGCGTTGAGACGCTACGGTCCTAGCGTCTCGACGCTAGGCCTTCTAGAAGCCTGATTTGTGGATTTTAGCCTCCTTTCTTTAATTTTTTGGGCTTTTTGGGCCTTCCCACTTCAATTGGTTTTTCTTCTTGGACCCTGGGGCTTGGATCTTCAATGGTTATTCTTTAATTTGCCCAAAAAGTCTCCAAATTTACCCAAATTCTCTTAAAATCTCAGTTTTGCTGTCCGAACTCGGTTTTCTGTAAAATCAACATAAAAATACATTAAAGCTCACAATTCATGCACAAAACTAGCTAAAATTAATAGGAAAATGATGACATTTTTGCATGTCATCAAGAAGAAAACAACAAAAGGAGTTCCTCTCAAGTGAGCTACAAAAAGGTTGGTGCTCTCTAACTCTATATTCTATTTTCTCTAGAACCAGCATACTTTAGGAGTAAAATTAATAGAGTTAAGTGCTTTCGATCTTCAATTGCTTCCGCATGTGTTATATGAACACCTTCAGAAGAAAGCTTTCTCTCGAGGAACTTTAGTCTTGACTAACATGGATGGAAATGAGCTGCCAAGTCTAGTTAATTCAGATCAGGTTCGAAGATATCACACATAGGCTACTTGTGTATCAAAGGATTTGACAAAGTTGCGGGAATTCAACAAGTGTCTAGGAGAATTACGCTTCAATTTCTATATCATGTTTAAGAGGTTACTTTTGTCTCAAGTTCTAGAACCTTAACATTGACACATATGTCAATTGAATTTTAGTCATAAATCGAAGCTCCCTTCTCGAAGCATGGCATATCTTGCCCATTTTTCTCCCTCACTCTCCATAATATTTCCTCAACTATGAATGTTTGGCATGTTTACCTTTATTACCATTACAATTGAATAAACAAAAAGTTACATAAACGCGATATTTCAAATCAATGGTGGTAACTTAAATGATTCGATGTGAAATACATATGTCCAAAGAAAGAATGCAAAGGCAATATTTTTCCAAGAGCGTCGTGATCATGAAGGTTGATGGAATGTCATCATGGAGGACAAAACCATCATTTCAACATGACAAAGTCTTAAACTGGGGCAAAACCATTATTTTCGTCTTCTCAAACTGGGACAAAACCATTATTATCACAGGAGCAAAGTCGTTCTGGATACATTTTTGGTCATCAAACAAAGAGCAAGTTGTTTAGCGAGTTCATGATCCATTTAAGGTCTATTACCAAGGGTGATGTGAATGGGGTGCCCGAGCTATCAAATATCTTTTAAAGAAATTTGTATCATAGTTTTCAGATAGTGCTAAATCCACATCCCATGCATTCAAGCAGTCAAGTTTAGCGTGCATTGCCAAGAAAATTTATTTTCAATCAGTTTTCTCTTGGTTAAATCGAACTCGGCTATTCAGTCGAGGTCGAAGCCTGTGTCAATCCAGGTTCGTTTTCAGCTTTTATCTCGATTAAATCGCACCCGGCTATTCAGTCGAGGTCGAAGCCTGTGTCAATCCGGGTCCGTTTTCAGTTTTTTCTCTCGGTTAAATCGAACCCAACTATTCAGTCGAGGTCGAAGCATGTGTCAATCCAGGTCCGTTTTCTCTTTTCTTCTTTCGGTTAAATCGAACCCGACTATTCAGTCGAGGTCGAAGCCTGTGTCCATCCAGGTCCGTTTTCAGTTTTTCTTTCGGTTAAATCGAACCCGACTATTCAGTCGAAGTCGAAGCTTGCGTCAATCCAGGTCCGTTTTCAATTATTCTTTTGGTTAAATCGAACCCGACTATTCATTCGAGGTCGAAGCCTGCGTCAATCCAGGTCTGTTTTAAGTTTTTCTCTCGGTTAAATCGAACCCGACTATTCAGTCGAGGTCGAAGCCTGTGTCAATGCAGGTCCGTTTTCAGATTTTCTCTCGGTTAAACCAAGCCTGACTATTGAATTGTGGTTGAGACCTGATTAAGTCAAGTTCATTTTCCTTTCTAAATTCAAATTTTTACCAAACAAATCTTCGTCTCCCCAGTACTTAGTCTCTTTCTTTTGTCTACCCTTTCAATCCTTCAAGGATACAAAAAGGGGGGCAAACTGTAGACACCGTACTTAGTCCGAGAAATTTTTAATACTGTTCGAGTAATTTTAATTTTGTTAATTTTAAAATGAAACCATAGCATAAAGTTTTAATTTCATTTTTATTTTTTCTAAAGTTTAGTTGTAATCTTAATTTTTGTTATTTATTCATTTATTGTTATTTATTTATTATTATTATTGTTTTTTTTTTCTCCACCCCACTCTCCTTGTTCCCCCATTTTTTCTCTCATTCATATTCTAATGGAAATTATGCATGATTATCCACTAATCTCTCACCCATCACTCCTCCCAAAATAGCTAGGCCTTTTAGTATAAATGGAGGGGGTGAGGAAGGAGAAAAAAACACAACAAGGCATTTGAGCAAGAGCTTAGTTTAGAGAGAGTTTAGAAGAATTTCTTTTGAGGGAGAAAGGAGAAGAAGAAGATTTGAGCATAAGCTTAGTTGAGAGAGTTTTTTAGGAAGTGGGCTTAGCTTAGAGAGTGATAGAAAAAGAGAGAAAAAAAAGTGGAAGAGGAAAAGAGGAAAAGGGAGGGCGAGGAAGGAGTATACGGGGAGAGAGAAAAACATTGGGTAAGAAAGAAGGAAAAAATAAGAAAGAGAAAAGTAAAAAAAGTGGGGTTTTGTTTTTTGTTTCTTTTGTTTGTTTTTTTTTTTTTTTGTTGTTATTATTATTATTATTATTATTATTATCATTATCATTATTAATTTCTCTCTCATTTAGTTCACTTTTGCACTTTGCCAACTTCAGTTTTTTTAAAACTTTCTAATTTATTATTTTTTTCTTTCATTCTCCAATTTGCTTTAATCCAATCTTTAATTCTTCTTAGTCAATTTCAATTATTGTTATTATAATTTTTTTGAAATTAATTTTCTTTTGAAAAAGATTATGGGAATTGAGTAATGTGCCTTCGTGGCGTTCAACTCCCGTGCAGGAGTATGAAAATTCATTTTCCCTTTAAAAAGAATTTACTCATTGAATAATTTTCTTCTTTTACATCTATTTGTTTTATTTTTTTAATTTTTTTTAAAAAATTTATTTTTAATAAACATAATCATGTATCGCTCATGTTTCCTTTAATTAAAAGGGAAATTAGGCATGATTTATATTAAATTGGATATCCAACTCATAATGTTTAATCCTTACTTTATTTCTAAAGTTAAGGTAAAAACGAATGAGACATCTTGTGTTTATTATTGCATTTTGGGTTTTTTTTTTCATATTTATCCTTTTTTTAAAGAAAAATAAAAATGAAGGATTTTTTTTATTCATTTAATTGGACAATTTAAGATATTGTGGTAATCGTTTTTTTAAACGGGTGTTGTAGGGTGCTAATACCTTCTCTACACTCAAACGACTCCCGAACCTAGTTTTCTAATACTGGTTTTTATTTTATTTTAAAGGTGACCAATCACACCTTCAATGATTGGTGGCGACTCCAATTTTCTTTTTAAAAAAACCCAAAAAAGGATGTCGGCTGCTCCGCGTCGCGACGTTGCGACAATATTTATTATTTATTTTCATGTTTTCTTAGTTATCAAATTTTTGTCTATAAGTATTGATATTTGTTATTTTAAAATTCTTCTATTCAATTTTATTTCTCATTTTCTAAGATATTTTTAGCTTTTTGTTGAAAGAGGAAACTAAGGGCCCGTTTGATAACGTTCTCGTTTCCTGTTTCTCGTTTCTCGTTTCTTGTTTCCTGTTTCTTGTTTCTTGTTTTTTAAGAACTAGAAACAGAAACATGTTTGATAACTATTTTTGTTCCTTGTTTCTTTGAAAAAAGAAACAGAAACACAAATGTGTTTGATAACCGGTTCTTGTTTCTTGTTTTTTTAGATAAAATAAAATTTAGTACATATAATATAAAAATATATTAATTTTCAACGATTATTTTGTTTATTTCTCCTTCTTCTTCCTCATCACTACCACCATTGTTACCGATCACCTGCCGTCGTTGATCATCGACCATCGCTACTGACCTTCGACCACTGGGCGAATGCAGATAGTCAGCGGCGAATGTTGGAAAAGTCATCGACGGGTGGCGGCAGTCGTCGAAAATAAGATAAAAGGGAAAGTTTCGGTCGAAGACGATAGTGGCAGCCGTAGTCAGAGGTCGACGGTGGCATCTGGTAGTCAGAGGTCGACGGTGGCATCTGGTAGTCAGAGGTCGACTGTAGCAGCTGGTCGACGAAGGTCGATCGTGGTCAGTTGGCGAAGGCTGTAGCAGAGGTCGTCGGAGATCGGCAGCGCCCAGTAGTCAGAGATCGACGGTGGCGGTCGGTCAGTAGAGGTCGACGATGCTCGGTAGTCAGACGTCGACGGTAGCGGCTGGTCGGCGACGCCCGATAGTTGGAGGTTGATAGTAGTCCAAGGTCGACGATGGCAGTTGGCTGGCAAAGGCAAGGTAGTCAGAGGTCAACGGTGGCGGTTGGTCGATGACGGTCGGTAGTCGAAGGTCGACAGTGGCGGTCGATCGACATATGCCGGTCAGCGGAGGTCGATGGCTCCTGGTAGTTAGAGATCGACAGTAGCGGTCGTTCGGTGGAGGTCGGCGGCTACCGATAGTCAGAGGTCGACGATAGTGGCTTGTCGGCGGCGTCCGGTAGTGGCTGGTCGGCGACGCCTGGTAGTCTGAGGTCGACGATAGCGGCCGGTCGGCGGAGGCTAGTCAGCAGGGGTCATTGGCGCCCAGTAGATGGAGGTCGACGATGGTGGTTGGTCGACGACGCCAGGTAGTCAAAGGTCGACGGTAGCGGTCGATCGGCGAAGGCTGGTCAGCGAGGGTAGGCGAAGGCCGGTTATCGTAGGTCGACGGTGGCGGTCGGTTGACGGAGATCAGCGTTGGCCGGTAATCGAAGGTCGACGACGGCGGCAACCGGTAATAGGAGGTCGACGGTGGCCATCGATCGACGGAGGTCAGCAGTTGGAGGTCGGCAGTTGGAGGTCAGTGACGGTGGCCGGTTGGTGGAGGTCGACAACAACCGGTAGTCGGAGGTAGACGGTAGTCGGTAGTCGAAGTCGGTGACGACGACCAGTCGATGGAGGTCGACGGGAGGCAGTAGTAGCAGGTGGACGGTAGTCGGAGGTCGGCGACAGTCGGTAGTCGGAGGTCGACGGTGGCGGTCGGTCGATGGAGGTCGTCGGTGGCCGGTAGTCGAAGGTTGGCGATGATGACCGGTTAGTGGAGGTCAAGGGCAGTTAGTCGACAGTGGCGACGATCGTCGGAAAAGTCATCGAAAGAATTTTTGAAAAAAATGTTGGAGAAGTCACTACCGCCAGTCGGTCAGCGGAGGTCTTCGGCGACGAGCGGTTGGTGGAGGTCGACAGCAACGGTAGTCGGAGGTCGATGGTGGCTGTCGGTCGGAAAAAAAAAAGATGGATCTAGGAAGGGAAGAGAGATGGATACATGCATGAAAGAAAAAAAAAAACAGAAACAGAATTTGAGAAACAACTTTTTGTAGTTTTTCAAATTTTGCCCATTTTCTAGAAACGTTTCTAGAAATTTAGGGCCCGTTTGATAACGTTCTCGTTTCCTGTTTCTCGTTTCTCGTTTCTTGTTTCCTGTTTCTTGTTTCTTGTTTTTTAAGAACTAGAAACAGAAACATGTTTGATAACTATTTATGTTCCTTGTTTCTCTAAAAAAATAAACAGAAACACAAATGTGTTTGATAACCGATTCTTGTTTCTTGTTTTTTAGTTAAAATAAATTTTAGTACATACAATATAAAAATATATTAATTTTCGACGATTATTTTTTTATTTCTCCTTCTTCTTCCTCATCACTACCACCATGGTTACCGATCACCCGCCGTTGTTGATCATCGACCATCGCTACTAACCTCCGACCACTGAGCAAATGCTGACAGTCAGCGGCAAATGCTGGAAAGGTCGTCGGAGGTCGACAATAGCGATCGGTCGTCGAAAATAAGAAAAATAGGAAAACGTTTCGGTCGACGACGATAGTGGCGGCCGGTAGTCGGAGGACGACGGTGACATCTGATAGTCAGAGGTCGACTGTAGTAGCTGGTTGACGGAGGTCGATGGCGGTCAGTCGGCGGAAACCGATCAACAGAGGTCGACGACGACCGATAGTCAGTGGTCGACGGTGGCGATCGGTCAACAGAGGTCGGCAGCTCTCGATAGTCAGAGGTCGACTATAGCGGCTGGTCGACGGCGCCCGGTAGTCGGAGGTTGACAGTAGTCCGAGATCGACGGTAGCAGTCGGCCGACGAAGGCCGATAGTCAGAGGTCGACGGTGGCGGTTGGTCGGTGGCAGTCGGTAGTCGAAGGTCGACGGTAACGATCGATCGACATATGAAGATCAACAGAGGTCGATGGTGGCAGTCGTTCGGTGGAGGTCGACGGCTGCCGGTAGTGAGAGGTCGACGGTAGTGACTGGTCGGCGGCGCCCGATAGTCTGAGGTCGATGGTAGCGGTTAGTCGGCAGATCTTGTCAGCAGGGGTCAACGGCGCCCGGTAGTTGGAGGTCGACGATGGTTGTTAGTCGACGGCGCCGGTAGTCGGAGCTCAACGGTAGCAGTCGACCGCGACTGGTTATTAGAGGTCGACAGAGGTCGGCGACGACCGGTAGTCAGAGGAGGACAATTGCAGTTAGTCGGTGGAGGGCGATTAGTGGATAGCGGCTAGTTGTCGGAGGTCAACAGTAGCGATCGATTGCAACCGGTAGCCAGAGGTCGACGACGACCGGTAGTTGGAGGTGCACGGTGGCAGTCGGTCGGTAGAGGTCGACGGCGGCCGATCGACGGTTACGGTCGGTCGTGGCCGGTAGTCAGAGGTTGACGATAGCGGTCGGTCGACGGAGGTCGGCGGTGACCGGTAGTTGGAGGTGGACGGTGGCGGTGGCGATCGGTCGGTGTAGGTCGACAACAACCATTAGTCAAAGGTCGACAGTGGTGGTCGGTCAGCGGAGGTCGACAGCGGCCGGTAGTCAAAGGTCGACAATGGTGGCTGGTCGACGAAGATCAACAACAACCAGTAGTCGAAGGTGGTCGGTGGCTGTCGGTCGGTAGAGGTCGACGGCGGCCGGTCGTTAGAGTTCGACGTAGCGGTCGGTCGCGGACGGTATTTGGAGGTCGATGATGACGGTTATCGGCGGAGGCCGGTAGTCGAAGGTTGATGGTGGCGGTCGGCCGCAACCGGTAGTCGGAGGTCGGCGAAGATCGGTAGTAGGAGGTGGACTGTGGCGGTCGGTCGGTGGAGGTCGACGACGATCGATAGTCAGAGGTCAACGGTAGTGGTTGGTCGTTGGAGGTCGACGGTAGCGGTCGACCACGGCTAGTATTCGAATGTCGACGACGGTCGATAGTCCGAGGTCGACTGTGGCAGTCGATCGGGGGAGGTCGGCGGCGACCGGTAGTCGAAGGTCGAAGGAGGCGGTCGGTCGGCGATTGATGATAGTCGGATGTTGACAGTGGCGACTTGTCGGCGACGATTGATAGTCGGATGTCAACGATGGTGGCCGGTAGTTTGAGATCGTGGAGGTGATAATAAAAGGAAAAAAGGAAATAAATAAAATAAATAATAAAAAAAATGAAAGAGAAAGAAATAACGAAAAAAGAAAAAAAAAAGAAAAAAAAAAAAGAAAGAGAACGAAATAACGAAAAAAAAAATTAAAAAAAAAAGACGAGGAAGTGGTTAAAAAATAGAGGAAGAGAAGAAAATGGTGTAGGAAAGGGAGAGATGGATACATGCATGAAAGATGGAGAAAAAAAAACAGAAACAGAATTTGAGAAACAACATTTTGTAGTTTCTCAAATTTGGCCTCTTTTTTAGAAACGTTTCTAGAAATTTAGAAACAAGAAACAGGGATGAGTTATCAAACAAGTCTGTTTCTTAAAAAAGGAGAAACGGGAACAAGAAACAGGAAACGGGAACGTTATCAAACGAGCCCATAGAAACAAGAAACAGGGATGAGTTATCAAACGTGTTTGTTTCTTAAAAATGAGAAGCAGGAACAAGAAACAAGAAACGGGAACGTTATCAAACGAGCCTAAGTTATTTTATAATTTAATATGTTTATTAAATTATTTCCTATTATTCTTATAACAATGAAAAAAGCATTAAAAAAAAGCATATTGAAAGTTATATATAAGTTTTTTTTTTTTTTTGGTAATATCTTTCTCTTATAATCTAAAATTGATCATATTAATTTTGTATCCTTTTCATTTAAAATTAATTATAAAAATTTTGGTTTATTATTTGAAAACTGAAATATAAATCATTTGATATTTTTATAAATATAAAATTAGTAATTAAAAGAAAAAAGAAGCTCACAACCCCTAATTTAAATTTAATATGTTTTTTTATTACAGGTTACAACTTTTAGTTTTTGTTTTTAAAAAGTATTAGATAAATTTGACATTTCTTAATGTATTGAATATTATATTTGAATTTGCGTTGAGTTTTGATTATTATTATTTTTTTCTGACCACAAGTTATTTTTGTATTTGATAACTTTTATATAATTTTTTTTTAAAAAAATAATATGTTTATGCAAGTTACACAAGATTTTTAAGAAAAATAAAAAATAAATTAATAAAAATTAATCATTTATGGTTAATTTAAAAAATTAATACTTTCTAAAAAGAAGATAAAAAAAAATAATGTGATGAGGGAAGTTACAAAATAATTTTAAAGTAAAAAAAAATGAAAGTAATAAAAATTATCTTAATGCATTGTTATGTTTTAATAATATAATATTATATTTGGTAAATTTAATTTAAGTTAACTATTATTCTGGGAGAATGATTTTGCTGCAGTAGAGCTTGGTTTTGCAGAATGCTCAGGTAAAGGTTGAAGGTAGTGTTGGATTATCTGTTTTGATTGAGTTGTGCTTTGTCTGATGTTTTGAATTCTCAAGGGAATTAAGGTTGGTTAGTATTGCTCGGGACGCGCAATAGTTCAAGTTTGGGGTATGATAACTCTCCAAAAGGGAGTTATTTAGGCCTTAGTTTTATAGTGATTTGTGTGTCATTTGTGCTAAATATGGTTGCTTTTAGATGAATATTATATGTTTTAACCCATTTGGAAGAATGGATGCTTTGGAAGTTATTTTGTGCAGAATATATTGTCGAGCGACTTGAGGGAGCAAAATCTGTGACCCAGCAAAGCAGGGAGCAAAACTGCCATGTCACAGCTCGTTATCCATTTTAATGAACTGAAGTTAGTTGAGCTATTTTCGAATTTAAGAAGCAAGGAGAGCCATCCACGTGTACAGATTGACCTAATTTGGGCTTGCCTTCATTCTATAAAAGGGAAGAGTTGTCTAAGTCAAAAGACATTCCACTTTTGGGAGAGATCATTTCTCATTTCCATCTTTGGGAGCCGAATAGAGGAGGAAGATTGGAGACTTCAAGAAGACCATCAACTACGGATTTGACCAAGGGAATTAGTATTTTCTTGTAATTTATTGTAATTATGGATGCACATACTCAGATTGTAGCGTGTGTTGTCATGAGCTTAATGAACTAAATTTACTTAAGTGTTGGTTAGGAGTAATGTAATTGACGTGTTTTATTCTTTATGCAATATATGTTGATTTGAGCATCTTGATTAATTGTTGTGCATATTTATATTTTGTGTCCGTCTGGTCAGCCAGTATAAATACCACTTCTTAGTTTCAGGGATGATTTGAGAAGTGTGTGGCATTTAATCACACTAGATCATTGTGTATTGGTGAACGCCAATGACTGAGTTAGGGATAGCCAGCTACCTAGTGCTTGATCGGTAGAGCGTCATTGGAGTTGAAACACATTCCAAAAAATCCAGAGTTCCGGGAGGATCCTGCTAATAAGACTGCAAGCGTTTTTAATTTTGCTACAACATCTTTTAAAACAATTACTAAATCCTGACCAACGCCTGTTTCTAATTTGTCTGCTTTATTTGTTTACTTTCTATTCTGTCATTTCTTTTGCTTCAGCATTTTATCAAAATCTATCATCTTAACCACATTTGAAACCATTAAAGAGTTATACAAAATAGATAAAGTGAGAGTTATTCAGCCTCGTGGATTCGATAAATACTTATTACTTGTTGCGGATTGTGTATGCTTGCACAGTGTTCTAGAGTCTATTTTTACTATATTTTTACCTACTCTGGAAACCCAACAATGTGATTAATAAAATAAGTGGTTCTTTGTATGTGACTTCTAATGTTGGTTTTCATGAACTTTATGGTATTCAATTTAGTTTAATGAAGTGGAGCAAAAATCCTAACTCTATTCTATGCAATATGGCTTCCAATATGAAGAAAAAGTTTGACAAGTATTGGGATTCAGTTGAAAAGATTAATAAGTTGATATTTATTGTTGTGGGGCTTGATCCTCGTTTCAAGTTGGATTACGTCTCGTTTTCCTTTTCTACTATTTATGACGTTGGTGTGGTTGGAGAGATGGTTGAGAATGTCAAGATATATTTACACTACTACAATTTTCACTTTCTATGACGCCATAGTCAAACAAAATAAAGGGAAGGGATGAAAAAAACGTCATAAATGGCTGGGGGCGCGTTTTTGGCGGGAAAAAGCAGAGTTTTTCATATTTTCGAAAATTTATGATATTTTTTCATTGTCATAAATTTATGACTTTGTTTTTTTGTCATTAATCAAAAAAATATAATTTTATTTTAAATAAGTTTTATTTTAAAGAAAAGGGAAAAAGAGAAAAAAAATATTCTAACCCGCGCCTTTTCGTCTCTCAACCTCTCTCTCCCTCTCAAACCCTTTTCGTCTCTCACGATTTTCTTTCCTCTAGCACCGTAGTCGATCTTCACCTCCCTCTCTTTCACGATAGTCGTCGAATAGCCCATCTCCCGTCACCCTTCCTCGGCGAGCAGTTCCGGCGACCACGCGAGCAGAACGACGACTCCTTGTTGTTCGAGATCAGACCTCAGTGTGACGGGTATGGGTTCTTTCTCTTGGGTTTTCTGTTTCTCTTCGTTTTCAGTCGGTTTCTTCTCACAAACTCATCTCCTCTATGATTCCGACCAATCGTCAGCGTGCAACAACTCTTGGTCGACGTCTTGGATGGCAGTGGGCAGTTGCAGCGACAGGTCTGCAAGTTTTTGGCGATTCGGCAGTCCATTTGCGTCTTCTAATTGTTTCAAGCTATGGGTTTTTACTCTCCTTTGACTTTTCGACATGTGGATTCGCGGCCAGCACCCTTCCCTTCACGTTGCTCAGCGGTTCAGTAGGTAGGTCTTTAATTTCCAGCAATTTCGTGCGATTTCGTTTGTGGGTAAGAGAAGTAAGCAATGTTTTTGGTTGATTAATGCAATTGTCGTGGGTTTTGGCTATTGATTTCAAGGTACCCATGGTTGAATCATTGAATTGGAGCGAAATGGGGCCTCAGACAGCAAGTGTAGGTTCAAATTTGGGGTAATTTCCTTCACGGCTTAGTCTCATTAGTAAATGAGTGTTATGTGAAATTAATTGTTTAATTTCATCTAACCTAGGAAGTTTTTCCTTTCTTTTATGTAGCTTGTCTAAAGTCGTGGAGTTAAGAATTTGATAAGATTTAGCAAGTATTTGTTTGGCTAAGGTAAGTAGCCATGGGATTAAGTTCTATGCTTGGAATTGAATCTAATAATTAAAGGATGAAGACTTATGATTCTAGAAATGATCCAACTACACCTTTTCCTTGAAGTATGATGCTAGAACTGATAGATTTACAAGTTTAGTTCCATGCTTGAATTATTCAATCCATGATAGAGACGTGTATAAACTGACATCAAGACACTTCATTCTTACAATTGTACTGTGCTTTAGATATAGTTGAAGTGTAAAAGGTCATTGTTTGATTCTTTAGTTAAATTTGTATTTACAACTTCCCAGTTTTATTCTTTCTAACATTGTTTCATTATGCACATGGAATTTCATATTAGCTACTTTTGAGAAGCCAAGGTAATGTAGTTTTACCATTTTTTAGTAACTACATTTTTATTTTACACAATTTGGAACATGTTTTGCTATATATATGCTTTCTTGTTTGAACTTTGAGGCTCTTGGGCATATGCTTATAATCGTCTTGCTTCTTATATCATACTAATTTAAACTTGTTTTGTTCTGGACTATCAGTTTCCTTCAACGTTGTTTTAGTTGTTGATAGATAGAAGTTATTGACATCAATGATTGATAATAACTTGAATTTGATTGATACCATAGAAAAGTAGCAAAAGAGTTCTCTTTGTGAGGATTTTGATTCAGGAAGTTGCTGGCTTTGCACCATATGAGAGGAGAATCACTAAGCTTCTTAAAGTTGGAAAGGACAAGAGAGCACTAAAAGTGGCTAGGAGAAAGTTGGGAACTCACAAGAGAGCCAAGAAGAAGAGAGGAGATGTCCAGTGTTCTTCGCAAGATAAGGTACTTTTAGAAGGCTTTCAATTTCCCTCATTAGGATTGAATTTTTATCCTCATTCACTTTTGACCTGTTATCAATGACATTACTTCATGTAATTGCATTTCTGCCACATAATTTAACTTGTTTCTTTGACTTTCTTTTTGATACAAAGTTGGTGGAGGCGGTGAGAAGAAGAAATGAAACTCTTGTGATGTTTCTTATCAATAAGCCTCTGACTTGCCTATACAGGTATAACAATCAAGTTGTACCATTGATTGATTTCTTAGTTTACATGTTCAAATGGTCTTCATGTGAGATAGAGTCACTTCGTTTTGAAAACATCATTAGATAGATTTGTTTAGAAGTTTGAAGCATTTTTAGTTGTTGTGTAAGTTGTAGCCTTTCATTTGAGTAGTAATTGATGCGAGATCTGACTCGTTTTGATTTGTGGGAGTTTGTAGTGGAATTTTGTATCTATAGAAGTGTGTTTCTCATGTTTAACAAGTTAAGGAAAATTTTGGGTTAGTCATATGTATGTCGTTATGCTGTCAAAATTTCCGAAGCATCCAATTTGAAGTTAAGATAGGGGCTTAATAATGTCGCTAGGTTTGTGGGATGTGGATTGAGTTTGAGTGAGTTAAGATGTATTTGTTTGCTTTTAAGTAGTTTGGATGAGTTTGTGAACGGTTATTGGATTTATGTGTTTGGTTGTATGTTGATATTGTGCCTTACGTTGAATTATTAACTTTTATGTGTTTAGAAGTTATATGTTAGAGGCTTGACACCGAGAAACCAAGGAAATGAAGGCAAGTTTTATGGCACTAGATTGGATTCTGAAGCTTGAAAGATAGGACTCATAAGTTTTGTATTTTGGGTGATCTAATGTATGTGATGAATGGGCCACTTATTGACTGAGTTATATACTTATATTTTCCCATATTGATCTTACAAACCTGAATTATGTAGAAACTTATTGAGGATGGTGAAGACTGAATTTAGATAGGGAAACTGTAACAAAGATTGGGTTGCCTCTAGATGTTAGGTACTTATTTTTTGCCTCTACCAGAGTCTTCCAATTGGTATGGGATATCCCAGAGTCTTGAGTCTTGTTGTTGATCGTCCCAAAAGATGTTGCAGGTTTAACATTGAACTTTGAACTGAATGGTTTCATGTATTTGTTTGAGAAATTTGAGAAAAATGGGGGACATAAATGAAACTTTTTTGTTGTTGGGTTTCGCTCTTTTGTTTTTGTTTTGTTTGATTCTATAATGCATTGTTTATAAGTTGTTAATCTTGTATGCATCTTCTTTTTCACAATTTTCTTTAGTGGCTTTATGTGTTTGGAGTCTTGTGAATCCAATGAATGGATTTGGTGATCAATTCATCAATGTGGGTTAAGAGAAAGTGAGTATATATAATTGTCATTTTTTATATTTGGAGTGTATTTTGTTGAGGCTTACGCAAAGTTTTTAGCATTTAAGTAGTTTGAGTGAGTTTGTGAGATTTGAAGTGTGCTTCGGTGTGTTTTGTGGGATTTGAGAGTGTGCTTGGATGAGTTTATTAGATTTGGAGTGAGTTGTGGCAAGTTGTATGTTTTAGGTTCAACTTAAACACTTTCTAAGTTTTCATTGAGATTTTCTTTCAAGCTTTAGGAGGTAAGAGCCCAGTGATGATTGGGACTATATACATTAGTTAGACACAATATAGAAAGTAAAACTTAAGTTTCACTTTCTAATCATTTCCATGCCATTCACTTTGGCTATTTTAGATCCCTCTTTTCAAAATTGAGTTTTCACAAGAAATTTGTCTTGGTTCATAGTTTTGAGTTAGAAGGTGAAATTTGTTTATCAATAATTTGAACACGGTGCCAAGTCATGTTTAATTGTGAAATAAATTTTGGCTCAGGTATTGGGATTCGTTATTGGCCCGATTGTGGGAGGCTTTTTGGCTCATGTACTTTTCCACCTCATTTGTCTCTTGTTTCTAAAGTTTTTGTTTAGTCCCTAGGTTAATAGGTTATAAATTTTGTTTGTCCTATTTGGTTTAGTTCTGAAATTATTCTTGCATAATTCTAGGCTTAGTTGTGTTAGTTTCAATAAACTTTATCTCTTCATTCAATTATTGGTAATTAAGTTTGTTTCGAATAAACTAAAACTCAAGTTTGTTGTGCTTAGTTGAGTTTTAGTTGTGAATACTCCTTTTAATTGATTAATGATATTACGAGGCCCGACTCGCTTGTTCTCTGGAGTTCTGCTGTGTTGTAGCATGGTGGTGTTGTTGAAAATGTTATGTTTTTGTTCTAGCAGGTCTAGAAAAATTTTGGGTTATTCCTATGTATGTTGTTATGCTGTTGAAATTTTCGGAGCAGTCGGTTAGTTTTAGTAATGTCGCTAGGTTAATAGGTTATAAAAACCTGTGGCGTTACATTCATTCACTAAAAAACACACCAAAACGCCTTTGTTTTATTCCTAATAAAGTGTAAGTAACTTAGAGTTAGGTCTCCGCATAATAACAATAGTATATCGCAACTCTTTGTTGTAACACCAAAGCTTTTATACTCTCAATTTGTGGCTATAATTATTTTATCAACTGTTTATTTTGCATTAAGTTTTTTTTTATTCTTTTTTTGTGTTTAGTTTGTGGGATCAATGTCGTTTTGAGCAAGAAGAAGATTCACGAAAAGATTCACGAAAAGATCGAATGTATTGAGTTGGGAATATTGTCACTATTTTAAAGGTATAACTCATACATATTGTTAAAATTATTATTATTGTTCTTTCTTGATGTAAAAAATATTGCATTCAACTATAAAATGAATATTGTTTGGTTGATTATGTCTTGCAGGAACTCGACGAAGACAATTGATGTATGACTTTTTTTGTTGGATTAGTGACAAAAAAACATATAGTATATTCCCTATGGTTGAAATCTAGTGTAGGAATTGTTGTGATGTACAAAATCTATTACACTTAGTTTGTATATACATGTATATGACAAAATTTGACCAATTTGGGTTCAATGATATATAAAAGTTGTTATTTATGTATATATTTATTTTGTGTCAAGATTTGAGTGTTTTATTTTAGAATCATATGTTTATTCATAGGTATTAGACAAAATAATTTCTATGGTTTTGATGAATCGATATAAATAAATAAATAGTGATGTATCACTACTTATGACGATTCATCAAAGTCATAGAAATTATTTGGATGACAATTATTTAGCATCATTATAACAATTTTTTTGATATTTTTGTAACTGTCATGACATTGTTTTTGTTGACAACAAAAAATTGTCAATGAAACGTTTTGTTTGACAATAAAACCATGTTATTGTTGAAATTTTTGTGACATTGATACGTTGTCATCAATAACGTTTTGTTGATAGTAATTAAGTGTCATTATTATATAAAAAAAAACTTTACTGTGACAATTAGTAAATGTCATTAATATATTTTTTTACAGTTGTTAAGTGTCATGAAAAAAATAATTATGACAATTTTTTTAATAACGTCATGTATACACTTTCCTTGATGGGGGCTTATAGGATGCAAAAAAAATGTCATGAAATGTGGTTGTGACAATTTTTCAATGTCATAAAAACCCAAATTTGTAGTAGTTATATCGTCTATATGAATCTTACAAATCTCATGACAAAGTCAATCGAGGTAGTAGTAGTACTACTACTAGTAGTGGTGGTGGTTCTCAACAATCAAGCTTTGTCACTAGTATAGACACTGCAGATGATGAAGATATACAGCCGAATTATAAGAAAAGAAGAGAAGAGGAGAGTTCATTGGAAGTGGAGAATGACTTCGATCGATATTTGTCTGACAAGAATGAGGAACTTAATGATAGTTTTGATGTTTTATATTGGTGGAAAGTGAATGGTCATAGATACCGCATTTTATCAAAAATTGTCCAAGATGTTTTGGTTTTTCCCGTGTCTACTGTGGCTTCTGAATCTGCATTTAGTACGGGGGGTCGGGTCCTTGATTACTTTAGAAGTTCTTTGACTCCTAAAACGGTGGAGGCTTTCATATGTACACAAAATGGGATTCGAGGCAACTCAATGTTATTAGATGTTCCTCCACGACTTGAAGAGAGTTAGAGACTTATGATAAGATTGAGTCAGGTAATTAAATTATTTTCTAATTGTTGTGGATCTAAACTCTAAAGTGTACTATGATCGAATAATATATAGTTTTCTTTGGCTTGGTTTATTTTTCAGATATTACATTGCCCTCTATTGTTGGAAAATAATGGATTCGAGTGAATTGATGAATTTAGTAGTAAGTTTTTCTATCTTTATCTTGATAAATATCCAATTCTTTTTAATCTTAAATTTTGTTTGTTGTATTTGTACTTTTAGGACTTTGCATTAAAAGGGTGAAAGCTCAAGAATTAGCTCATGGTGGTGTCAATTCTCTTGTTTCAAAACCAAGAATTTAGAATTGTTGTATTATTGAACTTTTTTTTTTTTTTTTTTTTTTTTTTTTTTTTTTTTTATGATTGTGGTTTAGTAATAAGTTTATTGTGATGATTGTAATTGAAACATTTAAGAACGATGTTTTCTATGTAGGTTAAAGACATTTGAATGTTTTTAATTATTAGTTTTTTATATTTATGTTCAATATTCATATACAATTTGAGAGCTAGAACTCATTTAGCAAAGAAGCTTATGGGTTTTTTAATTTAATTTTAGCAGGACCAAGAAGCTCTCATTTAGTCATTTTAATTTCAGCAGGAATGAAGTTTTTATTTTAAAAAAAACAAAAGGCAACCCGGTGACCCAACCGGGACAAAATGGGTTGGGTTGGGTTGGGTTACCTTCATGACTAGAACCGATTGGGTTGGGAATTGTAACGCCCCCAAAAGTTGACCTAAACTAGCGAACAATACTAAACTTTTACTCTAACGCTAACTTGATGCCCCAAAAATTTCGACAGCATAACAACGTAACTAAACCTAAGCAAAATTTTTAAACACCTGAAAGACAAGAATACACACTTCTCAAGTCATAACACTTGAAAACATCCCCAAACATACTCAATAAACTAAGAACTACTCCAAAATGTTAGCTTTAGGGCTTCAATCAAACCAAGTATTTTGATGATAGCAAACTCTGAATTTTTGGACTAACATTTTCAGTTTTTCAAAGTCAATATCTTGTAGAGCTCGAAACAACAATTCCAACGCCTTTTGAATCACTCAAATCGGAGCTCAAACGAAGAAGTTATGGCCAAAACAAAATTGATGAAGAAAATCCAACGTGGCATGACACGTGGCAAGCTGATGATGTGGCATCCGACGTGGCACGCAAACCGGTCAAAATTGATGACGTGACAGCTTACGTGGCGGATGACGTGGCACTTCAACTGACACTTTTTGCTGACGTGGCGATGACGTGGAATGTGACGTGGTTGTTGACGTGGCAATCGTGGACCAATAGAAAATGGAAACGTGGCGAGCTGTTAAATAATAAAAAAAGAAGAAAAAGAGGAGAAATCGTTGATTGACGTGCGGCCCAACCAGATGCTGACACGTGGCGAAGCTTCAAAATTTCCAGCTTATATTCTGTATTAAAAAAAAAAAAGAAAAAGAAAATTGCGGCGCAGGTCCTCTCACGCGCAGGACGCCCGCGTGCAGTGCACACGCCTGCTACTCCTTCAGCCAAGCGCGCGCGTGTAGCGCAGTTTCTCTCCGTGCGCGTGGTTCTTGTTTCGCCTGACCATTTTTTTAATTCTCTTTTTATTTTTTTTTTTCAATTTCCAATTCAAAATTTCCCCAAATTCTCTTCAAAATTTCAGCCTTTTTAAATTTGAATTCTTTCCTAAAACTATCCATATAATCCTTGATTTTATTCTCAAATTTCAATATTTCCATGTCTTCAAAATTCTCTCTTAAATTTTAAATTCTTTCCTTTTCCATTTTTAAATTCAATCTCCACCATTCATCCTTAATTTGATCCAACGGCCAATGTTCATCCTCCTCGCCTATAAATTGCACTTGATTTTCACCTTTCATACACACAAAAAAGCTATCAAGTCTTTAAGCTTTCAATTCTCTCTACTCCTAAAATTCTTTTCCTCCCTGCTCCAAAATTGGCCTAGTTCAATTTTTGTGAGGATTTTTTTAAGTGCTCAAATTGTGTTCTTAGCCTTTAAAGAGGTAATATTTGTGAGGTTTTATTTTTCTTTTTGGGATTTGTATTAAGGTGTGGGTACACCTTGGGTTGTGAGAAAAAAGAATTGGTTTGATCCTAAACCAGTTAAAAGGATCTTAGGTTTCTCTTTGGCCTAGGAAAAAGAGGGTCGTGTGTCGGTTTGGTTTTCACCCACAAGAGGATCACTTAGTGAAATACCCAAGAAGGAGTCTTGGGGAGTGGAGTAGACAATTTGCCCAACCACTATAAATTCCCGGTGTTTTCTCTTCCTCTCTCTCTTTTATTTTCTGCTCTTAATTATCTCCTTTGCTTTATTATCTTGATTTTTAATTTCTCTTTAATTGCATGATTAAATTTTAGTGGGTTATTTAAATTTCTCTTTGACTAAATCATATTTAAATTCAAAGCTATCTTAGTGTGCATGTTTTAGGTTTTATCTTGCTTAATTGTTTTAAATGGAATTTGTGGGTTAATCTTCAATTGAGCATATTTCATAGATAAATTTTTGTAAAAAAAATTGGTAGTCAACCCTATTCACCCCCCATCTAGTGTTGACTTTCGATCCTACAATTGGTATCAGAGCGGGTAGCTCGGTTTTCTTATTTCAAAAAGGTTTTTAATTATTTTTTTCTTTTTTTTACATTCTGTTTTTCTAATCGTATTAAATCTGGAATTTTTCTAATTTTTGCAAATAGTTTGAAAAATTGAGTTTTAAAAGCCGTTTTCACTAGAATTTTTTTTTTCCTTGAAAATTGGTTATTGAAACCTCATTTTTTTTTTACTTCTTAATCTTTGAAACCCTTTTTATTAAAATCTAAATTTTGGAAAAGTATTTTTTTTCTTTATAAAAATCTTTGAAAAAAAATCATATTCTCTATTTAAAAAAAAAAAACTTAATTGTTCGAGCTTATGGCAACTACTGGAATAAATGGATATGGTGAAGGTCAATCTACCACTAGGTCACCCTTGTTTGATAGTAATAATTATGCATGGTGGAAAACTAGGATGAGAATTTATTTAATTTCGATTGATTATAATTTGTGGGAAATTGTTTCTAATGGTCCTATAATTCCTACTAAGTTGATAATAAAGATATTCCCAAGGAAGAAAAAGAGTTTAATGATGAAGATAAGAGAAAGTTTTCTATTAATGCTAAAGCCATGAATTGTCTGTTTTGTGCTTTATGTCCTACTGAGTTTAATCGAGTCTCTGCATGTAATTCTGCTAAAGAAATTTGGGATATGCTTGAAGTAACTCATGAAGGAACTAATCAAGTTAAAGAGTCAAAAATTAGCATGTTAGTTCATAATTATGAATTTTTTAAAATGGATGCAAATGAAACTATATCCGAAATGTTTACTAGGTTCACTAACATTGTTAATGCTTTGAAGGGATTAGAAATATCTTATACCACCTCTGAAAATGTGAGAAAAATTCTTAGATCATTGCCTAAGAGTTGGAAAGCTAAGGTCACGACAATCCAAAAAGCAAAAGACCTCTCAAAACTTCCAATGGAGGAGCTCGTTGGATCTCTCATGACGCATGAGATAATCATGAAGGCCAATGTGGAAGAAGATGTGAAAAAGAAGAAGAGGCTAGCATTAAAGTCCACTCAAGTTCAAGAGGACTCTGAAACCGAAACTGAACTAAATGATGAGGAGTTCGCCTACTTGACCAAGAAGTTCAAAAAGCATTTCAGGAAAAGGAACTTCTCAAAGAAAGTCAACAGTCAAGAAGGTAAAGGAGAAAAGAGCAACAGAGATACAATCATCTGTTATGAGTGCAAAAAGCCCGGACACGTGAAGTGGGATTGTCCTCAAAGAAAAGCCACCTCAAAGAATAACAAGAAGGCCATGAAAGCTACTTGGGACGAGAGCGACAAAAGCGAGTCTGAAACTGACGAAGAAGTAGCAAATCTGTGTTTTATGGCTTTTGGAGACGACGACGAGGTAAATCCTGGAAACCTTACTCTTGATGAGCTCATTGATGCATATAATGAAATTAAAATTGAATTTGAAAAACTAGGTTGCAAATATATGTCTCTTAGGAAGAAAAATGTTAAATTAGCTCTTGAGAATAATAACTTATTAATTGAGCTAGATAATCTAAAAGAGAAAAATGAGACATTAGAAAAAGATCTAAATTTATCTAAATCAAATTTGCATGCTTTAAAAGAAGAGAATAAATTATTAGAGAATAAAAATGAAGATATTTCATCTACTCTTTTAAAGTTTACAAATGGGAAAAAGAATTTAGATATCATGATGGGTAAGCAACAAGGCATATTTGATAAAGTGGCTTAGGTTATAAACCTCACCAAAAACAAAAGAAATTTACAAATTACTTTGTGAAAGAAGGTTCTATTACTTGTCATGCATGTGGAAATCATGGTCAAAAAGCTTATGCATGCAATTTAAGAAAAATCAATATTATGAATGATAATAAAAAGAGATGGATTCCTAAATTTTTGTTAGCTAACCCCCAAGGACCCAAACAAATTTGGGTACCTAAGGTTACATCTTGAGAATTAACTTTTTCAAGTATGTTTGAGATCGATAAAGAATAAGTGGTACTTGGACAGTGGATGTTCAAAACATATGACTGGGGACCACACAAAATTCACATACCTAGAAAAGAAAGATGGAGGATACGTTACCTTCGGTGACAATAAAAATGGTAAGATCGTTGGCAAAGGTAATATTAGCAACGATTCTAATTTTATGATTGAAAATGTTCTGTTGGTTGATGGATTAAAGCATGATGTATTAAGTATTAGTCAGTTATGTGATAAAGGATATAGAGTAATTTTTAGTGATAAAAATTGCACCATAGAAAATGCATGTGATAGAAAGATTCTATTTGTTGGAAATAGGGATAAAAATGTTTATACTATTGATTTATTAGATTGTCCTACAGTAGAAAAATAAATGCTTATCTGCTTTGCATGATGACTCATGGTTATGGCATAGAAGGTTAGGTCATGCTAGCATGCATTTAATTTCAAATATTTCTAAGAAATCCCTTGTTAGAGGTCTTCCAAAATTAAATTTTGAAAAAGATAAAGTTTGTGATACCAAATGGGTAAACAAACTAAGTCTTCTTTCAAACCAAAGAAAATGGTTTCTATTTCTAGACCTTTGCAACTATATTACATATGGATCTTTTTGGACCTACTAGGGTTGCAAGTCTTAGTGGAAAGTATTATGCTTTTGTTATAGTTGATGATTTTTCAAGATTTACTTGGGTTTTATTTTTATCTCATAAGCATGAAGCTTTAAAATCTTTTATTAGTTTTTCAAAAAGAATTCAAAATGAAAAAGGTTTTATGATTTCGAAAATTAGAAGTGATCATGGAGGAGAATTTGAAAATGCCTCTTTTGAAAATTTTTGTGAAGAAAATGGAATTTCTCATGATTTTTCCTCTCCAAGAACACCCCAACAAAATGGTGTTGTGGAAAGGAAAAATCGATCTTTACAAGAATTAACTACCTCTATGCTTAATGAATATGATTTACCGAAATCTTTTTGGGCTGAAGCTGTTAATACTGCATCTTAGGTTATGAATCGTGTTTTAATAGGACCTGTTTTAGATAAAAAAACCCTTATGAGCTTTTTAATAATAAAACTCCAAATATTAGCTATTTCAAAGTCTTTGGTTGTAAATGTTTCATTTTGAAAGACAAAGGGAAACTTGGAAAGTTTGAGTCAAAAACAGACATTGGCATATTCTTAGGATATTCTACATGTAGGCATATAGAGTGTTTAATAAAAGAACTCATGTAGTTGAAGAGTCAATGAATGTTGTTTTTGATGAAACGCATGCTGCCATTAATAAAGTTTCTGCTAGTGATGAATTAGAAATACCTGTTGAAGATTTTAGTATTAAAGATAGGGAAGCAACATCAAATGAATCTCAGAAAGAGCCAGAGAAATCCCTCCCTCAGGATTGGAGATTTTCCACTCACCATCCTCAGGAGGGATGTATCTCAAGGGGTAAGAACTCGCTCTTCTTTAAATGCTTTAAATAATGTTGCTTTCGTGTCTCAAATTGAACCAAAGTCTTTTAAAGATGTTGAATCTGATGAGTTCTGGTTAATTGCTATTCAAGAAGAGTTAAATCAATTTGAAAGAAATAATGTGTGGGAACTAGTCCCGCGTCCTAGTGATCATCCTGTTATAGGTACTAAATGGGTATTTAGAAATAAAATGGATGAATCTGGCAATATTGTTAGAAATAAAGCTAGATTAGTTGCTCAAGGCTATAGTCAAGAAGAAGGAATAGACTATGAAGAAACATTTGCTCCTGTTGCTAGATTAGAATCCATTCGCATGTTGCTTGCATTTGCTTCTCATAAGAACTTTACTTTATTTCAAATGGATGTTAAAAGTGCTTTCTTAAATGGTTTCATAACGGAGGAAGTGTATGTTGAACAACCTCCTGGTTTTGAAAGCTTTGATAATCCAAATCATGTTTTTAAATTGAATAAAGCTCTTTATCGTCTTAAACAAGCTCCTAGAGCTTGGTATGATCGTTTGAGTAAATTTTTGCTAGAAAATGGTTTTAAAATGAGACTTATTGATACTACTCTTTTTATCAAAATTAAAGATAATGACATTTTATTAGTGCAAATCTATGTTGATGATATTATATTTGGTGCTACTAACTCTTCTCTATGTGAAGAATTTTCTGTGTATGCACATTGTGTTTGAAATGAGCATGATGAGAGAACTTAAATTCTTCCTTGGGCTTCAAATCAAACAACTTGAAGATGGAATCTTCATAAATCAAGAGAAGTACACAAGGGATCTACTCAAGAGGTTCAAGTTTGATAATGCAAAAGTAGCAAAGACCCCGATGAGTACCACTACAAAGCTTGATAAGGATGAAAAAGGTAAAAACGTAGATATTAAAGCTTATAGAGGTATGATCGGATCCTTGCTTTATTTAACTGCGAGTAGGCCTGATATTATGTTTAGTGTATGCATGTGTGCTAGATTTCAATCATGTCCTAAAGAATCGCACTTGCATGCTGGAAAAAGAATTTTAAAATATTTGCTTGGCACAGCTGATTTAGGCTTATGGTATCCTAAAAATGCCTCCTTAGATTTGATTGCCTATTCTGATGCTGATTTTGCTGGTAGTTTAACTGATAGAAAAAGTACTAGTGGAACATGCCATTTTTTTAGGTAGTTCTTCAGTATCTTGGTATAGTAAAAAGCAAAATTCTGTTGCATTATCTACAACTGAGGCTGAATATATTGTTGTTGCTAGTTGTTGTTCTCAAGTTTTATGGATGAAACAAACCTTGCGTGATTTTGCTTTAAATTTTGAACAAGTACTAATCTTTTGTGATAATACTAGTTCAATTAATTTAACCAAAAATACTATTCAGCATTCTAGGACAAAGCATATAGACATTAGACATCATTTTCTTCGAGAGCATGTGAAAAATAAGAATATTGTCATTAATTATGTTAATACTGAGAACCAGGTGGCAGATATTCTTACAAAAGCTTTAAATGAAGAAGCTTTTTGTAGAAATAGACTTGCACTTGGCATTATTAGAATTTAATTGCTTAATTATGTTTGATAGGGGGAGCATTTATGTTTTTTTAGTGAGGGGGAGCATTATTTGTATGATTAAGGGGGAGTAAAATCATATGGTAATATCTTTTTGTTGATAACAAAAGGGGGAGAAGTATTTCTAGTATTATGGTGGTTTGTCATCATTAAAAATGGGGAGATTGTTAGCTTTAGGGCTTCAATCAAACCAAGTATTTTGATGATAACAAACTTTGAATTTTTGGACTAACATTTTCAGTGTTTCAAAGTCACTATCTTGTAGAGCTCGAAACAACGATTCCAACGCCTTTTGAATCACTCAAATCGGAGCTCAAACGAAGAAGTTATGGCCAAAACAAAATTGATGAAGAAAATCCAATGTGGCATGACACGTGGCAAGCTGATGATGTGGCATCCGACGTGGCACGCAAACCGGTCAAAATTGATGACGTGATAGCATACGTGGCGGATGACGTGGCACTCCAACGGTCACTTTTTGCTGACGTGGCGATGACATGGAATGTGACGTGGCTGTTGACGTGGCAATCGTGGACCAATAGAAAACGGAAACGTGGCGAGCTATTAAATAATAAGAAAAAAAAGAAAAAGAGGAGAAATCGTTGATTGACGCGCGACCCAACCAGATACTGACACGTGGCGAAGCTTCAAAGTTTCCAGCTTAAATTCTATATTAAAAAAAAAAAGAAAAAGAAAATTCTGGCGCAGGTCCTCTCACACGCAGGACACACGCGTGCAGTGCACGCACCTGCTATTCCTTCAGCCAAGCGCGCGCGTGTAGCGCAGTTTCTCTCTGTGCGCGTGGTTCTTGTTTCGCCCGACCATTTTTTTTAATTCTCTTTTTATTTGTTTTTTTTTTCTTCAATTTCCAATTCAAAATTTCCCCAAATTCTCTTCAAAATTTCAGCCTTTTTAAATTTGAATTCTTTCCTAAAACTATCCATATAATCCTTAATTTTATTCTCAAATTTCAATATTTCCATGTCTTCAAAATTCTCTCTTAAATTTGAAATTCTTTCCTTTTCCATTTTTAAATTCAATCTCCACCATTCATCCTTAATTTGATCCAACGGCCAATGTTCATCCTCCTCGCCTATAAATTGCACTTGATTTTCACCTTTCATACACACAAAAAAGCTATCAAGTCTTTAAGCTTTCAATTCTCTCTACTCCTAAAATTCTTGTCCTCCCTGCTCCAAAATTGGCCTAGTTCAATTTTTGTGAGGATTTTTTTTAAGTGCTGAAATTGTGTTTTTAGACTTCAAAGAGGTAATATTTGTGAGGTTTTATTTTTCTTTTTGGGATTTGTTATAGGTGATTTTGGACCACACAGATGCACAAGGAGCTGACGAGGACAATCGGGCAGAGGTAGGACCAAAAGACCGACCCAGAGGAAGACCGGACCAAAGGGTCGGGCCACGGCCTCGGCCTTTTGCCGAGGCTGACCATTCGGCCCGTTTGAGCGGGCCGAGCCCGGTGACCTCTTTTCGGTCCCTGATGCCCCGAATCGCCTCGGTTCCGACCAGGAACAATGTTTTTTCTACTTATGTTTACTTGACATATAGATTGTCTATCATTTATCTCACTGTAAAACGCACGAACATTTGCGAATTCAATAAAATCTATTATGTTGTGTTTTGCATAAAGCAGGGTGTGACGCATACGGCCAGACGAGAATAATTCCTGCAGAGGCCAAACTCTCGCACTTTCCCAGACAAGAATGATTCTTGCAGAGACTAAATTCCTGAAGAGAGGTTGACGGATGTCCTCAACCTCCCCAGGTCCCCAACAGAGTGTACGCACCCTTGGGATGGGAAACAAGCAAGCAAACAACATAGAGGAGCTGGTCGGCCTCATGCCAAGGCCGAGGTCGACCATCTAGAGGCCAAGGCCGAGGCCGACCATCTAGAGGCCAAGGCCGAGGCCGACCATCTAGAGGCCAAGGCCGAGGCCGACCATCTAGAGGCCAAGGCCGAGCTCCACCTTTAGAGGCCCAGGTACGAAATTAGTTTTTCCTTAACTCAAAAAATGCATGTCGAAGATATTGAATGCACACTTTGAGTGGGGGGTTGGGGATAAGGACAGGTCGAGTCCATCATAATCATGGTCATATTTTAATGAGTTCGATTTTCCTTTCTTGCATATTCAAGTTAGAATTGCGTTATGAATAGCGGTGGAGCTATATATATAGGATCATTTATTTTCATTTCGTATAACACATGTCCATGGCGTGGTGTTTTGCATAAAGTGCTTTTTCCATAGGATATAACGCATGTGGCTAGACAGGAACGATCCTTGTAGAGGCCAGACTTCCGTACTTTCCCCGACTGAGTGTACGCACCCACGGGATGAACACAGTAGCTTGAAGAGAGGCTTGGGAATTTCCTAGGCCTCCCCAAGCTTTTCCCCAGAAGAGTGTACGCACCCCTGGGATGACCATGATAGCTTGAAGAGAGGCTCGGGAACTTCCTAGGCCTCCCCAAGCCTTTCCCCAGAAGAGTGTACGCACCCCTAGGATGATCGTGACAGCTTGAAGAGAGGCTCGGGAATTTCCTAGGCCTCCCCAAGCCTTTCCCCAGAAAAGTGTACGCACCCCTGGGATGACCATGACAGCTTGAAGAGAGGCTCGGGAACTTCCTAGGCCTCCCCAAGCTTTTCCCCAGAAGAGTGTACGCACCCCTGGGATGACCATGACAGCTTGAAGAGAGGCTCGGGAATTTCCTGGGCCTCCCCAAGCTTTTCCCCAGAAGAGTGTACACACCCTTAGGATGACCATGACAGCTTGAAGAGAGGCTCGGGAATTTCCTGGACCTCCCCAAGCTTTTCCCCAGAAGAGTGTACGCACCCCTGGGATGACCATGACAGCTTGAAGAGAGGCTCGGGAATTTCCAAGGCCTCCCCAAGCTTTTCCCCCAGAAGAGTGTACGCACCCCTGAGATGACCATGACAGCTTGAAGAGAGGCTCGAGAACTTCCTAGGCCTCCCCAAGCTTTTCCCCAGAAGAATGTACGCACCCCTGGGATGATCGTGACAGCTTGAAGAGAGGCTTGGGAATTTCCTAGGCCTCCCCAAGGCTTTTCCCCAGAAGAATGTACGCACCCCTGGGATGACCATGACAGCTTGAAGAGAGGCTCGGGAATTTCCTGGGCCTCCCCAAGCTTTTCCCCAGAAGAGTGTACGCACCCCTAGGATGACCATGACAGCTTGAAGAGAGGCTCGGGAATTTCCTGGACCTCCTCAAGCTTTTCCCCAGAAGAGTGTACGCACCCCTGGGATGACCATGACAGCTTGAAGAGAGGCTCGGGAATTTCCTAGGCCTCCCCAAGCTTTTTCCCCAGAAGAGTGTACGCACCCCTGAGATGACCATGACAGCTTGAAGAGAGGCTCGGGAATTTCCTAGGCCTCCCAAGCCTTTTCCCCAGAAGAGTGTACGCACCCCTGGGATGACCGTGACAGCTTGAAGAGAGGCTCGGGAACTTCCTAGGCCTCCCCAAGGCTTTTCCCCAGAAGAGTGTACGCACCCCTGGGATGACCGTGACAGCTTGAAGAGAGGCTCGGGAACTTCCTAGGCCTCCCCAAGCCTTTACCCCAGAAGAGTGTACGCACCCCTAGGATGACCATGACAGCTTGAACAGAGGCCCGGGAACTTCCTAGGCCTCCCCAAGCTTTTCCCCGGAAGAGTGTACGCACCGTCGGGATGGATACAACAGAGCAAATTGGCAAGCAAAGCAGAAGAAATGCTCGGCCTCATGCCAAGGCCAAGCATCCCAACTCCAAGGCCAACCATCATTCACACATTCAAAGCAGCGTGACTGTTTCGAGTTCTCAGTCACTTTACTTTTTAGCACAGTCAAGGCGCTCAAAGCCGCAGGGAGATGCTTAAGGTAGGGTCGGGCAGATCTGCACATAAGCCTGGACGTCGGCGAGCAAATAGTACAGAGCTGCTGGTCAGCTTCATGCCAAGGCCGAGGCCAACCATCCACCTTCAAAAAGGCCAGGTATGGAACTAGTCCTTCTCGCTAAAAAAATGCAACGCTTGAGGTAATAAATGCCCATGTTGAGTGGAGGCTGGGAATAAGGGATAGGTTAAGGCTATTCCATTCCTTTGTTGTAATCGTCATGCAACTTTCCCATTATTTTCCAGTAAGGACTGACATATGAATGCAGGGGGCTAAGCACTGAGCTAACAGGGGCTAGAGGCCAAGGCCGATCCTGGCCTCCTCCCTCGTTTTTCTTTTGCAGAAATTAACTTTTCAATGCAGGATTGTGAAGTTTTCTGTTTTTCCTATTGTTAATTATGGATAAGCCCTGGATCTGGAATGAAGCACTCCAAACGAAGCGCCCGGTGGGGGTTCAGGGGCAACGCCCCCTAAGCTAAAATGGAAAATGTTATGCTCGGCCTCTTCCCGAGGCCGAGGCCGACCAGAGAGGCCCTCCTGCCACTTCTGTAACTTCTCACTCTTCTCATTTCCATTTCACCTAACCCCTACTCAGGGAGTTTCTACTTTGCATAGTTCACCCTATCTTGCAGGATAACAAAGAAGTCATACAAAAGTCAGCACGAGACGAGAGTTGTACTCTTAAATTGGGCTTAAGGAGCTCGGCCTATAGCATTAAAGTCGCACTTGAATCCCAATTCAAGAGTGGGGGCTTAATGTTATAGGTGATTTTGGACCACACAGATGCACAAGGAGCTGACGAGGACAATCGGGCAGAGGTAGGACCAAAAGACCGACCCAGAGGAAGACCGGACCAAAGGGTCGGGCCAACATGGCCCGACCCATATGGTCGGCCTCGGCAAAAGGCCGAGGCCGACCATTCGGCCCGTTTGCGCGGGTCGAGCCCGGTGACCTCTTTTCGGTCCCTGATGCCCCGAATCGCCTCGGTTCCGCCTGGTTCGTCCCGAAACACCACCGAATTCCTAAAAACCCTAGGAGGACAAACAGGTATAAAACCCCCTCTTCACCACGGAAGAAGGGTTCCGAAACTCGATTCCTGACTCTCCCCTTACTATCTGTAGCTTCTCCTCGGTTTTCTGACTTAGGCATCGGAGGCGGTGTGGCCTACACCACGCCGGTGTGCAGCGGTTTTTGCTGGTCTTGCAGGTTACGTCTTCCCCAGTTTCTACAAATTCACTGTTGGTGTCACGTGAAGGTCAAGTGAGTCTTCTGTCCGGATTTTGGCATCAACAGGATTTGTATTAAGGTGTGGGTACACCTTGGGTTGTGCGAAAAAGGAATTGGTTTGATCCTAAACCAGTTAAAAGGATCTTGGGTTTCTCTTTAGCCTAGGAAAAAGAGGGTCGTGTGTCGGTTTGGTTTTCACCCGCAAGAGGATCACTTAGTGAAATACCCAAGAAGGAGTCTTGGGGAGTGGAGTATGCAATTTGCCCAACCCTTATAAATTCCCGGTGTTTTCTCTTCCTCTCTCTCTTTTATTTTCTGCTTTTAATTATCTCCTTTGCTTTATTATCTTGATTTTTAAGTTCTCTTTAATTGCATGATTTAATTTTAGTGGGTTATTTAAATTTCTCTTTGACTAAATCATATTTAAATTCAAAGCTATCTTAGTGTGCATGTTTTAGGTTTTATCTTATTTAATTGTTTTAAATTGAATTTGTGGGTTAATCTTCAATTGAGCATATTTCATAGATAATTTTTTTAAAAAAAATTGGTAGTCAACCCTATTCACCCCCCTCTAGTGTTGCCTTTCGATCTTACACAAAACTCAAGTAAATGTCATACGAGTCAGATCTCGTAACAAATGCAGTTAATAACACCAACACGCTAAATAAAAGAAACCACAAACTCAAGTCTATTACAACTGTCAAACAATTGAACCAACCCCTACATCAGTTTGACAGAAGCCAACCAAAACTCTAACCACAAAAACCAATAAGCAACACTAGATGTCTAATGCTCTTTTCCTTCAAGCCTCCTATTAATCACCAAGTACGAGTATGCTCTCATCACCTGTAAAACCTGGTGTTGGGTCAGTACAAAAACCACGGTACTGAGTAAGTGGCTCTGTTGCATGATTTTAAATTTCGCAAGCGAACGGTTCGTGACAAGTAATATAGTGATTTTGAGTATAGAGTATCGTCTCCACAGGGATTGGATTTATCCAATAAATTACCGCGAATAATCTTGCTTAGCTTTATTTAGAGAACAAAATCTAATGCTGAAAAGAATATTAAAAAGCCAATCTAGAAAGAAAAAGATAAATGACGACACAATTTGGAGGGATAACTCTAGAGTGGTTGATTTCATCAATTGGACCTTTAATCGCTTAATCAATTAACTAATATGGATTAACAAATCATTTGATTCATAAGTCTAGAAGCCTAATTTCAAGGATTCTCCTGTCGATCTCCTCCTGTCTGATACCGTTCAATAAAGAATCTCCTTTCAGTCTCATCTTTATTTACTTAGCATGGCATTACGACCCTTCAGTACAACCTCTAACGTTATTTATTTTATCTCGTGTCACCCGGGTAAATAACCGTTAGTCATGCATTTAGTTCTAGTCTAAGCTTCTCTCCGTCGAGTTTCCACATAGTAACGATTCATTTAATCAGTGATCAGTTGATTAAAAGCATTACGAACAAAATGCACAAATGAACAATAATGACAATTAAACCACATCAAATCATTAATTCAGCAGAGGTTCAACATCTAAATCAATCTCATAGAATTTAGGAATTTACTACTCATAATCACTAAAATTCAATAATTCCTAATCACAACAATTCTAGAAACTAAAACATAAAGGAAAAGGGAAGAGAAATGCTTATAAAAGTGTCGATCTCCTCGATCCCGCGCCGACCTCCATCGATCCCGAGCTCCAAAGATCTTCAACAAAGCTCCAAAACTCTCCCAAAAATCCCAAATTTTAGTGTGGATTCTAGAATGGGGTGAAAACCCACAAATTGGCACCCAAAATATGGATGCAAAAGGCTCCTTTTATAGGCTCCCAGCAGGTGTAGCGTCGCGACGCTCTGACGTCATCTTTTCTTGGGCTCCAAGACGTCGCAGCGTCGAGACGCTATTTGGACAGCGTCGTGACGCTGTCGCAATTCTAGAACTCTCCACGCGGCTGCCTAGCGTCGAGACGCTCCAGGCTTAGCGTCTCGATGCTAGGCCCTGAATTTTCAATAATGGCCCGATTTTGACTCCATTTTTGGGCCTCCAACTTTCTTTTGGCCCAAATACTTCTTGTAATGGATTTTGGGCACTTTTCTTGACCCAACTTGATACTTTAAGACTTGAAATTCATGAATTTTGGGCTTCTAATTCATTCTTCTTGGCTTTTTGGACTCGGATCTTCAATGTAATTCTCCAAATTGCTCAAAAAGTCTCCAAAATCATCCAAAATCTCTCAAAATTCCGGTTTTGCTTCCTTGGCTCGGTTTTCTGAAATTTAAACATAAAATTGCATTAAAGCACACAATTCATACACAAAACTAGCTAAAATTAATAGGAAAATGATGACATTTTTGCATGTCATCAAGCTCACACCTGTGGAGCCATCAAATACACACTCATACAAGGCAAATATCATGTTTTCCACACACAAGCTCAATATTCATGAAAAACAACTAACACATATTATATGCACCAACTTATACATCAAACCATATAAACATGTGACATGCACTCATAACCACTAATTCAAGCTTTTTAACAAGCTTTATCTGACTCCTCTGAGTCCTCTCAACTTGACTCCTCTGAGTTCTCTCAACACGACTCCTCCGAGTCCTCATAAAGCTCTCCAAGACTAACCCTTCGAGTCACACTGACCCCTGACCATTTGTACCTAGGGCCTTAGGCTTCTCTACGGTTCTCGGTGTTCGACCCTTGACCATTTGTACCCAAGGCCTCGATGCTCCCCTTAAATCTATCGGTGACATACCACCCCTCGACCATTTGTACCCGAGGCACCTGGTATTCACCTAAATTTTCTTTATCACATACAAGGTCCTCTGACCTCCCAATCTCCCTATTACACACTGTAACACCCGTAATTTAAGGAAAATTCAAATTTATTTAGTTTGAGAGTTATTTTGAGTTAAGAGGGAATTTGAAAATCTGAAAAATTGGTGAAATATTTAAAACTAGGGCTGGAATGGCATTTTTGTAGGTATGCCGAAATTAGAGCCAAGCCCAAGCCCATTCGGTTTTTATATAGCCATGCACGCAGCCCTTGGTCAGTACCTTTTCCATCCTTTCCCTTCTTCTCCACGACCCACAACCCGACGACAGCTCCTTTTCTCTCTCAACTCCGATGAACTCCTCCAGCAAGCAACGACAGCAGTTTCAGCACGTCTCCGACAGCGAGCCTCCAATGGGTGGCGCTCCAGTCGTCTCTTCCGGTGGTTTCCAGCGATCACGAGGGCGTAGTTGTGGCTACTCGCCTCGATCCACGGAGGCAGCAGGCATTTGTGCGATCCGAGCAGCTTCAAGCCATCGATCTCTGGCGTCTCTTCGTGGGTTTTCTTTCGCGCGGAGCAGCGACGTCACGACGGCAACGTTCCTCCGGTGAGCCCTCAACAACAGCGAGCTTGCAACTTTCTTCTCCACAAGTTCGTGGGTTTCATGTCTTTTTCTTTTTTCTGGTTATTTGGGTTATTTCCAGCAGTGGTGGACTGAATTTCCACGTTTCAGGATTTGAATTTTCATTCCCTTTCTCACCAATTAAAGTTTCAGCATTGAGGATTTAGAGTGTTGTCCAGCAACTTCTCGAGCATCTTTGGTTGTGAGGGATTTTGTTGGTTCAAGATTGATTTCGGAAACAAAAGGTTTGGGTAAGTTTCTTTTCGAACGTCATTGGAAGTTTGAAAATTTATATTAGGTTGCACAAAGGACTTGTAACTCTTTGGTTGTTTCTTAGGTTTAAAGCTAAGGTAAGTGAACTTACTGTTGAACTTTATAATTGGGTGCGCATGTTTGATTTTCTAAAATTCTCGTGCTTATGAGGTGTTTGTGAAATTTATTATTATTTTTAAAAGCATGAAAATTATGCATGAAAAATTTATTATTTTAATTACGTATGCGTTTTATGAAAATTGTTGAAAGCATGAAATTTATTATCATTGCTTGCATTTGTTGATATTTGAAATAATTGAGTTAGTGGTCTCTCAAAATCCCATTAAATGTATGAGTTTAAATGATTTATGAGATCTCTTAAATTTTATAAGTGTATATGAAATTGATGTACATTCAGAGATGCCTACACAGGACTTAGGGACATGAAATTGATGTACCTAGGTCGAGGTTTGTGAAATTGACGACCTCGAGGCTTCGTGAAATTGACGGCCTCCATAGGAGACACATGAAATTGATGTGTCTAGGATATGCATGAAATTGATGTATATCCTCTCTAATTGAAGTTTAAAAATAAAGTTTAGAGCCACCAAATTTATATTTGTTGTTGATTTTTAAAATGTTTTTAAAGCGTGATCCAACCTTAATAGTAGGGTCACTTACTGAGTATTTTAAATACTCATTCTTTTCAAAAAAAAAAAAAAATATTTTTCAGGTAAAGGCAAGGGCAGGTGAAAGGCGATTAATGAGAATCCGTTAGACGACCATGAGAGGACCTTGAATTTTATATTTTATTTTCCTTTCGCTTTAAGAACTCTGTTTTACTTTATTTTTATAAATTGTTTGAGAAATTTTTCTAAGAGGCCATGTTCATTTATATTTTTGAAATTATTTATGAATATTTAAAACTGTTAAAATTAGAGATCCCGAACAAAAGTTTTGTTTTAAAGTTTTTACTTAAACTAGTGTTTATGTTTCAAAATATTTTTATTTAAAAAGGCCTCCAAAGCATGCATTGTCATAACAGTCCCAAAAAGATTATGTAAGAAGTCGGGTCGTTACATCGACCATTGACCATTTGTACCCAAGGCCTCGATGCTCCCCTTAAATCCATCGGTGACATACCACCCCTCGACCATTTGTACCCGAGGCACCTGGTATTCACCTTGTTGGGTTTTATGCCCTAAAACTCGTAGATAGTGAATGTAAACGAATTGTATACTTGTTTCAATAAAGTGTTATTGAGTTTCTACAATAAAGTGTTATTGTTAAATATTGCACAATTTGACTCAAATCCAATAAACTAAGATCCAAGGTTGTTTACATGTGACTTGAACTGGTATGTGGGGACATACGGGGATCAGTGTTCAAGTAACAACCTAAAAGGTCTATAGTACAGGGATAAGACTGGGTACCTTATCCTGGTAACACTATGTGATACGACCCGCTCTGTATTCGATACAAACGTAATTATCCAAGGCGTCCATGTAGGAGACATGCGAGCGGGGGTATCCTATGCAATGAGTTTGCATAAGATCGGACCACGAAATAGTAAACCACTAGATGTAACACCGTTAACCAGTTAGGTTACTGTTTCAATACGATGACCTAGGTAACTCAGTCTTAATCCTGAATGTGTCATGAACTCCTTCTCATGAGGGATTGCCCTTTGATTAGCATGGGTGAGAGTGGCCAATATGCTGACTCAATATGCCTTCCTTTTTGGGGACAAGACCGAGTGGAAGGCTAGGGACATGACAACACAAGAAGGAATTTACTCATTCCCACTTCTAGGAGAAGTAGATGAGTGTTCCCTTAAGTGGTGACTCCGGGACTTGAACAAAGGGATCCCATCCTCTCACTGGCTCGAAAGGAACTTTTTGTTTAATGGTTGGACCATAAACAGGTTGTTCATTAGAGGAACGCTGGTACTTAAGGAGACAGATGTAACACAGGGGTAAAACGGTAATTTGACCCAACCGTGATTACGAACACTCGTGAAGGATTGACTTACCGGTATAGGTCTATATTCGTGGACACATAAATGTTCTACAGTGAGAAGAGTTCAGCTGTGGGTCTTTAGTGGAATGACCCACAGTTAATGAATATTGGTTAACCTGATTAATGAGTTTAATCGGTTAACCTCATATCATTGGAGCTTCTGATCTGTAGGTCTATTAGGTCCCCCTGCTAGCTCGTAAAAAGTAATTAGGAACAAATATATCTTGAGAAAATTTGAATAGTTCAAATTCATATTGGGAATTAAGTTAATTGTATGAGATACAAATTAATATAATGTATAGTCTAATTTGAGATTAAACTTTATTATATTGAGAGATTGATATATTTGAAAGAGTTCAAATATATGTCTAATTAAATATATGGTATTTAATTAGAAGATGAGTTAATTAATTATGAATTAATTAATTATTCAATTTAGTTTAAATTAAATGAGATTTAATTAAACTATAGTCTATGAGAGAAATAAATATTTGAAGAAGTTCAAATATTAATATGAATTTGATTCATATTAAATTTACAGGATATAAGGGAATTTGAAGGAGTTCAAATTTTAATATGAATTTGATTCATATTATAGAATTAATTAATTGAAGGCCTGAAATTAAATATATGATATTTAATTGGGTAATTAATTAAATAACTAATAGAAGGTCTGAAATTAAATATATTATATTTAATTGGTGATCAATTAATTAAAGAATTAATTGGAAATTAATCAATTATGGAAACTATTAATCACTTATGGAAGTGATCAATCATTTATGGAAAAGATTAATCAATTATGAAATTGATTAATTATGGAAATAATTGATTTTAAATGAATATTTTATTCATGGCCTTTCTCGTATAAATAGAACACTAACCCTAGGGTTTAGGTACTACAACAACTTTTGGCCACCATAAGGCCCTCTCATATTCTCTCAACTCAAGAACTCTAGCGAGAATTTTCTCTCTAGAGTTTTTCCCATTCAAGATTAGGTAGTCCCACAACTACGTTCCTAATCTCAGAGTTATAGCGGGGAAGATCAATTGGTGGTGTCCCAATTGTTGACGCTCGGTCCAAAATCAAAAAAGGTGTTGAAGTATTCAGAGTCGTCAACGGAGGTATGTTACTCATCGCTTAACCTTTTGTCAATGTATTAGTATTTTGTTGAAAACAAAATTAATTACGAAACAGTCCAATTGCTTCCTCTGTAACGGAATTGGGAATTCCAATCCTTCACACCTAACTTTTCTTTATCACGTACAAGGTCCTCTGACCTCCCAATCTCCCTATTACACACAAGGTCTTCTGACCATTCTTTCACTAAACAAGTTCATAACCCACAATGCACAACCTAAGCATGCTCTTCTAGCTCATGTCGTACTTCTAATCCATGCAATAACCAAAATTATAGCATGCACTCACAACATCAAAAAACATGCTTTACAACCATCCTCAACAAAAATAAAAGCATGCTTATCATAGATCGCATCATAACAACTCAACATACATCAACATGATAGTTCAATCCATCAATTCAACATGCTCAACACTTTGGCAACAACATAACAACACACATATATTTATATCAAATATATTGAAACTAAACAAATAAAACACACAACATGCTAGCACACAAAAAGACTCAACAGGTAGAAATCCACTTACTGATAGTTCTAAGGCGCACATAATGAGTCCAACAAGCTCCTGCAATACAGAATATTAGATTCAAGGCTAAACTCAATTCTAAAACTTAGTTGAAGCTAGAAAGGTATTTAAGAGGTGAAACTTTACCCAAAGGAAACTTTAGAAGCTAGATCAAACTTCCTAAGTTAACAAGTACTCAACGTTTGTTAGAAACTACTCAAAGGAGTGAGAACCTATAAATGATGAGTTTCCAAGCATTAGGAATCGATCTAACAAACTTTAAAATACTTTTAATGAGTTCGAAAGGTCTAAAGCATGCTAGAAATTGTTGAATCTTACCCAAAAGACTTGAATCCTTGTTGGACAGTGACTGAAAAGCTCCAAAAACGTTGATCTAAGGTCGCAGGACTATGGGAAATCCGATATAAGACCTTTCGGGCTATGGGTAAATGTCAAAGGTCATATTCGAACCTAACAGCTTGCTGGAAATTGATTCAAAATGCTTAATCCTGCAAATTGGAGTCGTTAGAGAGTGGGCAATTCATATCAATGTTATTCGGGATATGGGCAATTTGATTTAAAGCCAAATGGACTATGGGTAAGAGCTTAATCTTACAACCACGAGGAGAATCGCGCTAAAACTCACAGTTTGAAGCCACACGAAGGCAAAACGAGGTTGAGGTTCGCGTGAAGGAAGCCAACGCCACTGATCGAGGTTGTTATCGAGGATCCTCTATTCGTGGTTTGTTGCAGACATCGAATGGTGCTAGAAGTCGTGGCTCATGGGTCTTCGCACGCAAGGGAGAACGAGAAGGAGCAAGAGAGAAAGAGGGTTGAATGTTGCGCGTTTGTTCGTCGGAGAAGCAATTGACGTCGCTGCTCATGACTGTTGTTCACGAAAAGAAGAAACGGGAAGAAGATTGCAGGGCCGCCTCGGTTTTTGAGTGCTCGCCGAAGAAGGAGCTCATGAAACTGGCGGAGAACAAAGACTAAGGACGGCTGGGTGCAGCTACAGTGGTTGTTGACCAAACGAAGAAGAGGATGCGCAATTGGCCGAACAATGAGAAGAAAAACGTGATGCAGGTGCTGCTCCAACGGTTGTCGCTGCCGGAGAAAAGGAGAACTCGTTGGAGAAGAAGAACGAATTTCAAATACGGGGGGTCTGGCGGCAGCGTGAAGAAGATGGAGAAAGGGATTTTGGGCTAGGGTTCTAATCCCTCTTTTTTAATCATATTCACCTAATTAACAACCCAATAAATAAATGAGCAGCTAGGGCTTAATAAATCAAATAAGGAAGCTAGGGAATTTCGAATAAAAATCTAGCGAATAAGGAAATTTTGGTTCCTTTGAACCCGAGAATAATATCAAAATTTCAAATCTCCAAAATTAGAGAATTAAAGATTTAATAAATTTTCCTTTCCCTAAATTCATGAAATTTAATTTATTGACTTAAGAGCTAGGCTTGATTTCCAGATACAAACTTTAGGAAATAGACCCAAATGATTTAGAATTAGCCCAATTTTATAACGCGAGGCGTTACAAGAATTTTACCAACTCGAATTTTCGGGTTGGTCCAAAATTTACCCTTAACCCGACCCAAACCGACCCATGTACACCCCTAGGCTCAATGCCAGCAAAATTTAGAGCTTCTTAAATAACCTTCTCAATGTTCATTGTTGGAGTATTCTTGACATCTGCAAGCAGAAAAGTTAGGTAGTTCATCATGAGCGGAGAAAGAAAAGGTTGGTTTTAAAACCTGTTTATTCATAACTTTGGAATGTAGACAACTTACCTCAACAAAAATGAGGTTAAACTCCTTATACCAAATTTAGCAAGATGGAAACCATACTTACAAAGCTTCTGTTTCTTTACTAAAGTTCAATGTAAATATATGTAATATTAAGGACATATAAATCTTAAAGGTTTCCACACACAACAATCAACAAATAACATTTCCATACATAAAGTATCTCATTTAGCAGCCAAAATCAAATACCCCTCCAAATCTAGGTGAAAAATCATGGAAGCTGAGAGGAATGGCAAGAGATATGTTTTTTAAATTTTTTGCAATTAATATACGATCTAATGTAGATGACACAAAAATGAGGGAAAAAAAGATGGAAGCACCATTAACAACTTGTGTCACTCAATAATAGGACAATAGTAAAAAATGGTGACACTCACCATCCCTGCGTATGGTATTTCCTCATACAATAACAACATCGCTTCTTCCTCGTAATTCAAAAATATGATGTCTAGATGTAAGGCTACTAATCCATGTTGCATGATTAGTACTTGCAATAATTTTTCCTAAGAGTTGAAATGAAATCACTTCAATGAACTATTAGCAAATAAACCAGAATGCTAAATTTTACGATAAGAGAAAAGGACTAATTGAAAAAAAAAAAAAAAAAAAGAGGATAGACCATATTCTTAAACCAAAAGGAGAAATTTAACTCTTGACAATCAAATGTAGTAAGGTCGAGTAGTTGTCTTAGGAGAATAGACGAAATGAAAACAAGCTAGTTCAAAGACTTAGGAGTTTATCCTCGACCGGTCAAAGGTTTGAATCTCGACCTCTTGTTGAACAAAAAATGTTATATAGAATCAAGTAAAATATAGGGGCATAAAATAACAAGAAATCCAAAGTTACTAGAAGGCAAAGACCGATGATCTCAAAATCATAACTAGCCCCGACCAATCCACTAATTGCTTCAAGTTATTTTGGATTACTATTCAACAAAATATTAAAGTACTCAAATGAAAAAACAGATACTTAAGCATAGCCCCTTGATTTTTCCACAACCCCAGAAACACACACCAAGTGATGACATTTCATTAAAAACCTCTTCCAATTAAAGTATTCTCTATAGATCTATTGCATGTCCATTGCCTACTTTGTACTTTATCCACCCACATACATGGTTAAACTTATTTGCATTGTCATGGTATCTAACTTTCATAGTGTGTAGAGAACTAGTATGAGGGATTTATAATGATTTGATGTATTTTTCTGAAAGAGAAAAAAATGAAGAGCAAATAATTTAGAGTTTGACAAAATAATAGAATAGGTGGTCAGAGGCAGGGGAAGTTCGAGTCTAGAAAAAGGTTGAGAAGGCAAGGAAACTTTCTCATCTTTGTTAAAAGTTGAATATACGACAATTTCATTTATGGAAGTTCCTCAGAGTAATTAATGGCAATTTCTCTTCACACCCTCCTCCTCCGTAATCCCTCTCTTTCTAACCATCTCTTAAACATACTTACTTGGTCACTCCTTGTTCTCTCTCTAAACTAAAAGTTTCAATCTTGAAATCAATATAATATACTTGAGGAAACAAAAATTCCTCTTCACACACACATACACAAGGCCTAATTTTCTCCTTTGTTCCACTGTTTTTCTCCTCTCAGAAGATCAGTGAGACGAAGGGATAGTACTCCTCTCTATCCTACATCAAAGTTGAAACCTAACTTTACTAACCATTCTAGAGAGAGAAAGAGAGAAAATAGTTTGAGTCAGTGACCAATAGAACAAATGCCCTTCAACAAGTTGGGTCAGTCTTGGATTTTGGGTTAATTTTTCTTTCTTGAAACACACACAAATACGCACACAAACTCACAATTTAGAGAGAGAGAAGAGAGATAGAGCCTTGTTACCTTTAAAGAGGAGAAGATCACTAGGAAGAGAAGGGAAGAAGAGACCCACGTGAAACCCACTGCAAATGACGCCGAAACCTGTTGAGGACTCATCGGAAGGGAAGAAGATCACAAGTCTAGCGCTGCTGGACTCGACGGACGATGGTCAGAATGAGGACTACGGAGACGTGCAAAGTTGGACGGCGTGAGAGATCGCAGAGGGGAGGGAAGCCGACAGGTAATCAAGATAGGAAGAGGGATTTGAGAGATGGAAAATCAGGAGAGAAAGAGACTCATAAAGGATCGTTTGGCTTAAGGTTTTATAGATGCCTGGGAATACTATGCCTGGGAATAAGATTGTTGGGAATCAAAGATAACTGTGTTTGGTTGTGCATGGGAATGTCATCAGGATTTTATGAGAACGAATTATGTCTGTATTTATTTTTTAGAATTAATCAGGTAAACTTTATAAATTTTAATAAATTAATCAATAAAATAATCAAAATTAAATCAAACTATTAATAAAAATTGATGAATTAATAATCATGAAATAATTTTAATTGGATAAATTATGTTAATTTAACTAATTAATTTTTTTGGGAAAAATACACTTTTGGTCCCTGAGGTTTGGGTTAAGTGACACATTGGTCCCTAAGTTTTCAAACTCAACAAAAATACCCCTGAGGTTTGAGATAAGGAGCACTTTGGTCCCTACCGTCCAATTTTTCGTTAAATGCTAACAGATTGTTGATGTGGCCACATTTTATTAATTAAAAAATTATTTTTTTTATTTTTAAAATAAAAATAAATAAAACCAATAAAATATTATTATTTTAATCATTTTATAATCTCTTTCTTCTTCCCCTCTTCTTCATCCTCTTCCCTCCACCCTTTCTTCATCTTCTTCAAATCTCCTTGTCGGCGACCGGCGGCCGACCACCGCTTGCAGCTGCCGGCCGCCGGCAACTGTAATTTTTTTTTCTTCTCCTTTCTTCTTCTCTCTTACCTCATTTTTCTTCTAATCTTTTAAAAAAAATCAAGAGGGAGGAGGGACCTCCCTCCTCCTCTGTTTTCAGTCGGAAATGGAGGAGGGAGGTCCCTCCTCCCTCTTGTATTTTTTTTTTTTAAAAAAAGAAAATAAGAAAAATGGGGTAAGAGAGAAGAAGAAAGGAGAAGAAAAGAAAAAAAATTACTGTCGCCGGCGGCGGCGAGCGGTGGCCGGCTGTTGGAGATTTAAAGAAGAAGATGGAGGGGTTGAGGGAAGAAGACGAAGAAGATGGTGGAGGGTTAAGTTTTAAAAATAATTAAAATAATAATATTTTTATTGTTTTTTATTGTTTTTTTATTTATTTTTACTTTAAAATTAAAAAAATGTGGTCACGTCAGCAATCTGTTAGCATTTAACGGAAAATTGGACTGCAGGGACTAAAGTGCTCCTTATCTCAAACCTCAGGGATACGACCCACTCTGTATTTGATACAAACGCTATGATCCAACGCGTTCGTGTAGGAGACATGCCAGTGGGGGTATCCTATGCAATGAGTTTGCATAAGACCGGACCGCAAAATAGTAACCACTGGTTATAACACCGTTAACTAGTTGGTTTTCTATTTCACTAGGACGACCTAGACAACTTGGTTTTAATCCTGAGTTGATTATGGACTCCTGCTCATGAGGGATTGTCCTTTGATTTGTATGGGTGAGAGTGGCTAATACGCCGACTCAATAAGCCTACCATTTTGGGGACAAGATCGAGTGGGGAGCTGGGAACATAATCGTCCAAGATGGAATTCACTTCTTCCCGACTTTAGGGAAGCAGATGAGTGTTCCCTTAGGTGGTGACTCCGAGTCTTGAACAAAGGGTCCTACCCTCTCAATGGCACGAGAGGGTTTTCTATTTGATGGTTGGACCACAAACAGGTTGTTCATTAGAGAAGAATTGGTACTTAAGGAAATAGAAGTAACCTAGGGGTAAAACGGTAATTTGACCCAGCTGGTGTTACGGACACTCGTGAAGGACTGACTAATCGTTATTGGTCTATATCCATGGACACAGAAAATATGTCTACAGTGAGAAGAGTGCAACTGTGAGTCTATAGTGGAATGTACACACAGTTAACGAATATTGATTAATTTGGTTAATGAGTTTGACCAAATAATCCCACATCGTTGGAGCTTCTGATCTGCAAGCCCATTAGGTCCCACCGGTAGCTCATAAAGTAATTTGAGGCAACTAAGTAATAAATGTAAATTGAAAGTGTTCAAATTACTAAGGGAAACAATATAATATATATTGATATATTACTATGGGAGAAATTAATTTTTGAAGAAATTCAAATATTAATATAAATTTTAGTCAAATTAAATTTATGGAAGTTTGAAAGAGTTCAAATAATGAATTAATTAATTTTAAGGCCTAAAATCTATTTGGGCAAATTAATTAATTCAAGGTCGGAAATTAAATATGTGATATTTAATTGGTGGTTAATTAATTAAAGAATTCATTAACCGGGAATTAATCAATTATGGAAATAATTAATCACTTAAGGAAGTAATTAATCATTTATGGAAATGATCTAATCATTTATGGAAGTAGTTAGTCATTTGTGGAAAAGATTAATCAATTATGGAATTGATTGATCTTGGATTGATTAAAAAGGAACAAGATTGAATCAATTTTGGAAAAGATTGATTTAATTGAATATTTTATTCATGGTCACTTCTCTATAAATAGAACACTAGCCCTAATTGGTTTAGTAGCCCTCTTGCTCTTAGACTCACAAGACAAGATCCTAGAATTCTCTCTAGCCTCCCTCTTAGAGAAAGACTCCCACAAGTCTTTTGCCTCCTAGACTTAGAGACGTATCAGTGTAACCTCTGTGGTTATTGTGTCTTTGAAGAAGAAATTTCCAGCGAAGAAACTACAAGAAGGTTGTTGTGTTTTTGTTCGTTGAAGCGTCGTTGGCGAAGAACGGTCAAGTCTACAACGAAGGTTTGTAACGGTTCTTTCCCGTTTCTTTAGAAAAGCATGAAAATAAATTTAAATTTAATATTCAAGCATGTTTATAGCAATTTCCAACAACTTTAAAGTATGTTTAAAGTTTATTTTGTCTTTTCGTAACGCTATTTTAATGTTAATTAATATACGACGTAAGGTCCTTTCGATGCGCTTTCGCTGCGTGGGGGCTTTCATCTCCTTCAATCGGCATCAGAGTCATCGCTGTCCCTATTAATTAATATTAAAATTTGCGATAGGCTCTAATAGGTGGAATTTATGCATAATGTATGTTAGGTTTGCATTGAACTGTTTGGGTTATATTTATGGTCATAGATTTTTATTTGTATGTGATTTTGATCATGTAAGGGCCTGGTGTTTCGAGTATTTTATGTAAAATCGAGTCCTTTGTAAGTTTGGGTCTAGAATAGGTTTTTATGAGATGAAAATCGGAGAAATCGCCGCTAAAATCGAAGCCAAAACCGAAGATCAAGCTACTCTTTTGCCTAGATTGAGCTCTAGACGCAACAGCGTCGGGACGCTACTCCAAAAGCGTCTCGACGCTGTCCCGATACTGCATGCGCTCAGGTAAGGAAATTGCACAACATCGGGACGCTACGTTGCAAGCGTCTCGATGTTGTCACGATGGCGGCGCGAATTGGGCTTCCACAAGACGCGGTTCGGCTAGTGGGCAATTCGGTTAACTCCGGTTCGGCTGGGCTGGGACCTATATGGTCCAGTTCAGCTAATTTTTGGCATGGTTCGTGATTTTGGATGCCGGTTCGAGGTTGTTCGGGGCGGTCCGTGCTGTCTAGACCAGATTTTGGAGTTGCAGAAGGATTTCAGGATAGAATTTAGCTAAAATTAATGTAATTTAATGCATTATTTTATCTTAGGGGCCAAAATTAACCGGTTCAATTGTTATTTATATGTTTTATGGATCTCATATAGAATATTTAATCCCACCTTAGGTTATAAACATGCTCATGCATTTATTTATATATATTATAAATTGTTATAATGTATGTTTTAAATGCATGGAATTTTTTTCATATTTTTAATATAAGTGTATATTAATTATATGAAAAAATTAGAAAGCATGAAGCATGTCATTACTTAGATTAAATATAGGGAAAAATACACTTTTAGTCCCTGAGGTTTGGGTTAGGTTTCATTTTAGTCCCTGAGGTTTCAAACTCAACAATTTAGTCCCCGAGGTTTGGTTTTAGTGTCATTTTGGTCCCTCCATCCATTTTTCCGTTAATACTTAACGGATTTCTGACGTGGCATAAATTTTTTATTAAAAAAAATAATTTTCTGATTTTTTAAAATGAAAATATGTTAAAAAATATATAAATATTATTACTTTTAATTTATTTACTCTCTCTCTTCAACTCATCTTCTTCCCCAAGCACCACCTTCTTCAACCACCATGTCAGGCACCATCAAACCAGTCGTCGGGCGGCGACCGCCGCTAGCCGCCGCCGGCGAAGTTTTTTTTTTCTTCTCTATTTTTTCCTTTCTCTCTTTTTTCTTCTTTTTTTTCTTTCTTCTCCACCATCCCCGTTTCTCTCCATTTCCCTCCCTGTTTCTTTCTCTCCCTCTTCATCTCTCTCCCTCGCACCAACCAGCAACCAACCTTGAAGCTCCGTTCCCTCCTCTCTATCTCTTTCCCTCGCACCGACCAGCAAAAACCTGACGACGATTCTCCGGAGTTTTAGATCTGGTCGACGGCGATTCATGATTCAGCGAGTTTCACGAGTCCGTGCGTGCGTTCGTCTTGTCTCGGTCAGCAGATCTAGCGTGAAGTTCGTGAGTTCGTGCGTTCGATTCTTAGCCTCCCTCAGCCAACAGATCTATATGTTGAAGGGGTTTCCCCCCTCGAATCCGGCTGGAATGAAGGGGGTTTCCCCTTCGTTCCAGATCTGGGTTTGTTCCAGATCTGGAACGAAGGGGTCCAACCGGATTCGAGGGGGGTTTCCCCTTCCTGTATTCTTTAAAAAAAACAGTAGAAACGGAGCAGGGGTAGGTTGCTGGGCCGTTGAGCTTCGAGGTTGGTGGCGTGAGGTCGACGGCGACGAAAGGAACAGAGCTTGGTTGCTGGTCGGTGCGAGGGAGAGAGATAGGGAAGGGAGAGAGATGAAGAGGGAGAGAAAGAAACAGGGAGGGAAATGGAGAGAAACGGGGATGGTGGAGAAGAAAGAAAGAAAAGAAGAAAAAAGAGAGAAAAGAAAAAATAGAGAAGAAAAAAAAAACTTCACCGGTGCCGGCCGACAGCGGCTAGCGGCGGTCGTCGGCCGGCGACTGGTTTGATGGTGCATGACATGGTGGTTGAAGAAGGTGGTGCTTGGGGAAGAAGATGAGTTGAAGAGAGAGAGTAAATAAAATTAAAAGTAATAATATTTATATATTTTTTAACATATTTTTATTTTAAAAAATCAGAAAATTATTTTTTTTAATAAAAAATTTATGCCACGTCAGAAATCCGTTAAGTATTAACGGAAAAATAGATGGGGGGACCAAAATGACACTAAAACCAAACCTCAGGGACTAAATTGTTGAGTTTGAAACCTCAGGGACTAAAATAAAACCTAACCCAAACCACAGGGACTAAAAGTGTATTTTTCCCTTAAATATAAATAGTTATGTTTAATATGGTGAATGCAACATGCTTGATTGTTATATTAAAAGAAAATCAATATTGCATGGAGCATGAAACATCCATAGTTATTAATATAATTGTTATATTATTCATGCGATGCAATTAGTATGGTTTAATTATTTAATTTGAATGAAAAAAAAATAAAAAAAACCTAGATTGTTGAATGAGATTGTTGAATGAATTAAACCTTAGATTCTTGATTATAGGATTAATCATTAAAATTTGAATTAGTTATTTAATATTAATGATTAGAGACCGTCAATCTATAATCAAGAATTGCATGCAAACATAAGATCATAGGATAAATTGGATTAATTTTAAATTATTTAAAATTAATTAGACCTAGATAAGTTTCTAATAGGATTAGAATTATTTCTTACTTAGAATTAAAATAGTTTTAATTGACTAAGTAGGAAAGACATTGCTATGATTATAAGGGAACTCTACCGGTAATGTTCTGTCTAAGGCAGGGGGTATTTAAGTTGACGGTTTACGGAACACCTCCTACCTGGGAGCTGACCCAAAATACCGGAGTTGAATTAATCATAATTAAATGTTAGCATGCAATGTCACTAGGTTTGTTAAAAGTGTTTAATGCACCTAGATCTTTAGAGTAAAGACTGTACATTACTGTGGTTATAAGGGAACTCTCTCGGTAAAGTTCTGTCTAAGGTTGGGGTATTTAAGTTGACGGTTTACGGAACACCTCCTTCCTGGGAACTGACCCGAACCTTGAGTTGAATTAACCATAATAATGTTGACTTGCAATGTTGGGTTTATTAAAAGAAGTTTAATTCACCTAAAACATTGCAGTTGAATCCTTTCCATAATTGTAATAATAGGATCATACTTAAATAGATTGACTTAGTCGAATTTTATCTAAGTTAAACAACCCTAAATTAAGCTTAGGACATTTTCAATGGGAGGAAAATTACAAAACGAGATTTAAATCAAATTTTGCTCCTACGTCCCTATATTCACAACATGAGGTTCATGCTCGGTTTTGAGTCGTCTTAGGAGCATCCTCCCTTCGGAAAGTGTTTGCATGAATCAATAACAATGTGAATGGGAAAAATGTCTAGAGTAAGTGGGAGCGGGACACGTGTCAATGTATCCCTCGGTCTCCGCCCCTAGTTCGCACCGTGAGAGTCCTATGATCCGCCTGCAGGTTGTCCTGGCGCAACCATCCCTTTGGAGGGTCTGATCATAGGATTCGGAACATCGTGAACTCCTGAATAGGATAGGAACTCTTAGGCTAATTACCAACAGTTGTCTTTCCCTTCGATAGCCTGTTGGTGCGTGCCTATGAGATCTGAAAGTGGGAGGGTACACTTACAAGGATGAGTTAAAAGTGTTAACAAATCCTTGACCGAACAACAGTGGCTAATGTCTATAGGAATATGAGTTATTCTGGAATTAGAATTAGTTGAGAAATGTTTCATTTCAGAGGAGGAGTACCTGATCACCCTTCGGTGGTTGATATTCTAAACCTCTAAAACATCGTTGCAAAACTAAATCAATAGTTTTAGGGTTCTGTGATTGCTTGTTTTGCTAAATTGATTGGATTGTGTGCAATTGTTTTCTTATATGATGGGTTAAGGCAAAGATAACTAATACGGTCATTGTTTGTTTAAATTTCAGCAATGTCTTCCTCAATAGTCTCTCTGCTTAAAAATGAGAAATTAACCTGCGAAAATTACGCTACGAGGAAGTCGAACCTGAATACGATTCTTGTTGTCGATGATCTGCGGTTCGTCTTAACAGAGGATTGTCCTCCAGTCCCTGCTCGTAATGCATCCCAAGCAATTAAGGATGCTTATGACCGCTGGACAAAGGCCAATGATAAGGCTCGCGTCTATATCCTAGCCAACTTATCTGAAGTTTTTGCTAAAAGACATGAGGGCATGGTCACAACGAGGGAGATTATGAACTCTCTCCAAGAGATGTTTGGACAACCATGACACTCTCAAGAACGTTTATAGCTGCCGCAAGAAAGAGAGCACGTCTGTTTGAGAACATGTCCTGGATATGATGGTCCAATTCAACGTGGCAGAAGCAAACGGGGCGGACATAGATGAGCGTAGCCAGGTTGCATTCATCTTAGAATCTCTTCCGAAGAGTTTTCTACAATTTTGAAGCAATGCAATGATGAATAAAATAGTATTCAACCTGACTAGCCTCCTGAATGAGCTACAACTCTATCAGTCTCTTCTTAAGAACAAGGGACAAGTAGAAGGAGAGGCAAATGTTGTTCACTCTAAAAGAAAGTTCGAGATGGGTTCATCCTCTGGAACTAAATTTGTAGCCACTTCTTTGAAAAAGATTCAAAAGAAGAAAGGAAACAAGGGGAAGGCTCCCACTATTGCTGCTAAAAACAAGGGAAAAGCCAAAGTTGTGGCAGACAAGGGCAAGTGTTTCCATTGCAATGTAGATGGACACTTGAAGAGAAACTGCCCAAAGTACCTTGCTGAGAAAAAGAAGGAAAATGAAGGTAAATTTGATTTACTGGTTTTAGAAACATGCCTAGTAGAACATGATGAGTTTACCTGGATACTTGATTGAGGAGCAGCTAATCATGTTTGCTCTTATTTTCAGGAAAATAATTCCTTTCGGCAGTTGAACGATGGGGAAATGACACTCAGGGTCGGAACTGGAGAAGTCATTTCAGCTAAAGCTGTGGGAGCTGCGAAATTATTTTTTAGAAATAGATTCTTACTTTTAGAAAGTTTGTTAATTGTTCCCAAGATTAAGACGAACTTAATTTCTATTTCATGTTTCATTGAACAATCTTATACAGTTACTTTTAATATGAATGAAGCGTTCATTTATAAGAATGGTGTACTTATTTGTTCATTCAAATTAGAAAATAACTTGTATGTCTTAAGACCAACCGAAAACAAAGCACTTTTAAATCACAAATTATTTAAAACTGCTGAAACTCAAAGAAAAAGGCAAAGGATTTCTCCAACAAGTAACAATACTCATCTTTGGCATCTTAGACTTGGTCATATAAACATTGATAGAATCGGTCGTTTGGTAAAGAATGGACTTCTAAGCAAGTTAAAAGATGATTCACTACCACCTTATGAATCATGTCTTGGGGGCAAAATGACCAAAAGACCCTTTACTGGAAAAGGTTACAGAGCCAAAGAACCCTTAGAGTTAATACATACGGATCTCTGTGGTCCAATGAATGTAAAAGCTCGAGGAGGGTACGAATATTTCATCTCATTTATAGATGATTATTCAAGATATGGTTACTTGTACCTAATGGGACATAAGTCTGAAGCCCTTGAAAATTTTAAGGAGGTTAAGGCTGAAGTTGAAAACCTATTAGGTAAATCAATCAAAGTACTTCGATCTGATCGAGGAGGGGAGTATATGGATCAAAGATTCCAGGATTATATGATAGAACATGGAATCCAATCCCAACTCTCAGCCCCTAGTACACCTCAACAAAATGGTGTATCAGAAAGGAGAAATAGAACCTTGTTAGACATGGTTCGATCAATGATGAGCTATGCTCAATTGCCTAGTTCGTTTTGGGGGTATGTAGTAGAGACTGCAGTACACATCTTGAACAATGTTCCCTCGAAAAGTGTTTCTGAAATGCCTTTCGAATTATGGAAGGGGCGTAAACCTAGTTTGCATCACTTTCGCATCTAGGGTTGTCCAGCACACGTGCTTGTGACAAATCCTAAGAAACTGGAACCTCGTTCAAAACTGTGCCAATTTGTTGGATACCCTAAAGAAGCGAGAGGTGGTTATTTCTACGACCCACAAGAAAATAAGGTGATTGTATTGACAAACGCCACCTTCTTGGAGGAAGACCACATGAGGGATCATAAACCACATAGCATAATAATATTAGGAGAAGCTACTGAAGAATCACCAAGAGTTGTTGACGAAGTTGGACCTTCAACAAGGGTTGATGAAGGAACTAGTTCTTCAGATCCATCCCGTCTATCTCAAACGTTGAGAATGCCTCGACGCAGTGGGAGGATTGTATTACAACCTGATCGCTACTTGGGTTTAACTGAAACTCAGGTTTTCATACTTAATGATGGCATTGAGGATCCATTGTCTTGTCGATAGGCAATGAATGACGAAGATAAGGATGAATGGGTCAAAGACATGAACCTGGAAATGGAGTCAATGCACTCCAATTCTGTATGGGAACTCACAGATCTACCAGATGGGGTAAAACCCATAGGGTGAAAATGGATCTATAAGAGAAAAATAGATGCAACTGTGAAGGTACAGACCTTCAAAGCTAGACTGGTGGCAAAGGGTTATACCCAAAAGGAAGGGGTTGACTATGAGAAAACCTTTTCTCCTGTAGCCATGTTAAAGTCCATAAGAATTCTCTTGTCCATAGTCGCATATTATGACTATGAAATATGGCAAATGGACGTCAAGACTACCTTTCTGAATGGTAATCTTGAAGAGAATATCTTCATGTCTCAACCCGAAGGATTCATAGCCCAAGGTCAGGAACAAAAGGTTTGTAAGCTCAATCGATCCATTTATGGATTGAAACAAGCGTCCAAATCATGGAACATTAGATTTGATACTGGGATCAAATCTTTTGGTTTTGACCAAAACGGTGTTGAGCCTTGTGTGTACAAGAAAATCAACAAAAGGAAAGTAGCTTTTCTAATACTTTATGTAGACGATATCCTACTGATAACTGTCCGAAAGGTATTTATTTAGGTCTTAATTCTATAGGGATTTGTGTGTCTTTTGTGCTTAATAGGGTTGGTTTTAGATATATATTATATGTTTTAACCCATTTGGAAGAATGGAGACTTTGAAAGTTATTTTGTGCAGAAAATATTGCTGAGCGACTTGAAGGAGCAAAATCTGTGCTGCAGCAAAGCAGAGAGCAAAACTGCCACATCACAGCTCGTTAGCCATTTTAATAAAGTGGCGTTAGCTGAAGTATTTCCGGATCTAAGAAGCTTGGAGAGCCCTCCATGTGTCCAATTTAACCTAATTAGGTTAAACCTCATCTTATAAAAGGAGGAGCCATCACAAATGAAGTGATTCATGATTTGGAGACCGAATCAATCGGCCGGAGGCCGAATTGACGGCAGAATGGAGATGTAAGAAGACCATTGGCGATTCCACTCAAGGAGACGAAGTTCTTCCATGTTCTTGGTGGTTTGGAGCAGCCGTTTCATCCCCATTTGCTGAAGAGGATTAGTACTTCTTGTGTATTTCGTATTATGGATATGCTTATCGAGATTGTAACGTATTTTATGTTTTCAATCATGAACTAATTGCTTTGTAGGCATAGGTTAAGAATTATGTGATTGTTATATTTATAAATCTGGAAATTCTATTTGATCATGGTCATCTTGAATTATTGTTGATCTTTATTTTCATTATGTGCCCGCCTAGCTAGCCGATATGTATAGCTTCTCCTAGTTTCAGGGATGATTTAGGAGTTGTGTGGCAATGATTCACGCTAGATCATTGTGTATTGGTGAACGCCAGTGACTGAGTTAGGGATAGCCAGTTGCCTAGTGCTTGATCGGTAGAGCTTCATTGGTTTTGAAACATATTCCAAAAAATCCAGAGTTCCGGGAGGATCCTGCTGATAATACTGCAGGAGATTGACGGATCAAAATAATTGCTGGAGCATCTTTATAACAATTACAGAAGTCTTAACATGTGTCTGTTTCCATTCTGTTTTCTCTGTCGTAATCATTTACTGCTTTCGTATATCTTTTGTTTCAGCATTTTAAAAACCCAATCAATTTAACCAACCTTTTGAAATCTCTAAAAAGGCAAATTAAATCAATAGAGGTAGGCATTTCAAGACCCTGTGGATACGATAAATACTTATCACTTGCTGCTAGATTGTGTATACTTGCACAGTATATTGGAGTTAATTTATCTCATATTTTTAACCGCTCCAAAATTGCAACAAGTTTTTGGCGCCGTTGTCGGGGACTTGAAAGTGTTTTATTTGATTGATTTTTTTTTGTGTATTTTTGGTGATTTGGTGCGTGAACTTTTTGATTGTTTCTTTTTGTTTTGTAGGTGTGACTTTGGTGTGTGAGCGATCCGCTTCGGATTAGATTTTAAAAAAAAAGGTTCAAGTGAATCTCGAAGAGGAACTGTGCGTTGCAACAAAATCCGCCGCTGAAGCAAAACGGACAGCAAAATAATCAGGCTAAGTATCCTATCCTTGTAGCAAATGATAGGGACAGAGCCATTAGATCGTATGTTTTCCCAAAAATTGATGAGTTAAATCCAGTGATAATGCGTCCAGTTATTGAGGCATCGAATTTTGAATTGAAACCGGTCATGTTTCACATGTTAGAGATGGTTGGCCAATTCCATGGTTTACCATCCGAGGACCCTCATCTTCATCTTAAGTCTTTTCTAGGAGTTAGTGATTCATTTGTTTTCCAGGGAGTGTCGAGAGATGTCCTTAGATTAACCCTATTTCCTTATTCCCTTAGAGATGGAGCAAAGGCGTGGTTGAATTCTTTTGCTCCAGCATCGATAAGTACGTGGAATGAGCTAGTAGAAAAATTTCTTAGTAAGTATTTTCCACCAACTACGAGTGCCAAGTTGAGGAGTGAGATAGTGGGATTTAGGCAAAATGAGGAAGAAACTTTTAGTGAGGCTTGGGAAAGGTTTAAGGAGCTTTTGCGAAAGTGTCCCCACCACTATTTGCCATATTGTATTCAAATAGAAACATTTTACAATGGGTTAAACATAGCAACCCAGTGTATGGTTGATGCTTCTGCGGGAGGGGCTCTTTTGGCAAAAACTTTTAATGAAGCTTATGAGGTTTTAGAGAGAATATCAACCTACAGTTGTCAATGGTCAAATGTTAGAGGCTCTAGTAAAAAAGTTAAGAGTGTGATAGAAGTTGATGGTGTGTCTACCATTAGGGTTCGATATTGCAGCATTAGCTAACGCTCTTAAAAACATAATTGTGGTAAGCAATGTTCTGCAGCCGCCAGTGGTGGAATCTACTGCAGTTGTAAATCAAGTTACAGAAGAATCATGTGTTTATTGTGGTGAAGAGCATAATTATGAGTTTTGTCCTAACAATCCGGCTTCTGTGTTTTTTGTAGGTAATCAAAGGAATAACCTTTATTCTAACTTTTATAATCCAGGTTGGCGCAACCATCCCAAGTTTGCGTGGGGAGGGCAAGGAAGCAATTCGCAAGCCCCCCAAGCACAACAAAAGGTGGTGAACCAGTCAGGATTTGCTAAATCACAGGAATTGCCCCAGCAAAATAAGCAGGCTACCCATCCAAATTCGGGTAATTCTCTGGAGTCAATGATGAAGGATTATATGGCTCGTTATGATATCTTAATCCTAAGTCAGCAAGCTTCATTGAGAGCCCTAGAGTTGCAAGTGGGTCAGCTAGCTAATGAGTTGAAGGCACGACCTCAAGGGAACATTCCTTCAGATATTGAACACCGTATAAGGGAAGGTAAGAAGCAGGTGCAGGCAATGACTTTAAGGAGTGATAAGCCACTAGAAGAGAGGAAAGAGCCTAGTAAACCCTAGGAAGTAGAAAAGAGTAGTGATAGTAATGTTGTGGAAAAAGAATTGGAAACCGGTCAGGGTGCTGGAGGCAGCAATAATGATGCTGGAGCATCTGGTTCTGTTCCAGATGTGGAACCACCTTATGTACCGCCCCCACCCTATAACCCACCCTTACCTTTTCCCCAAAGGCAGAAACCTAAGAACCAGGATGTTCAATTTAAGAAGTTTTTAGAGATTCTTAAGCAGCTTCATATAAATATACCCCTAGTAGAGGCTTTAGAACAAATGCCAAATTATGCAAAATTTCTTAAGGACATTTTGACTAAAAAGAAGAGATTAGGAGAGTTTGAGATTGTGGCTCTTACTGAGGAATGTAGTGCTATTCTTAAGAATGGGCTACCTTCCAAGGCTAAGGATCCGGGATCATCCACTATTCCTGTCTCTATAGGTGGAAAGGAGTTGGGGAGAGCACTTTGTGATTTAGGCACAAGCATAAACCTTATGCCTCTTTCGGTTTATCGAAAGCTAGGTATTGGTGAAGCTAAGCCTACAACAGTCACACTCCAATTAGCAGATAGATCTATCACATATCCTGAAGGTAAAATTGAGGATGTTCTAGTCCAGGTAGATAAATTTATTTTTCCTGTCGATTTCATTATTGTAGATTATGAGGTAGATAAGAATGTCCCAATTATTCTTGGCCGTCCATTTTTGGCAACTGGTAGTTCATTGATAGATGTGCAACAGGGGGAGCTTACAATGAGGGTGCATGACCAAAAGGTGAAGTTTAATATGTTTGATGTAATGGAATATCCTAATGATCTTGAGGATTGCTCGTGCATTCAGGTGTTGGATGAGTTTGTTGAGGACCACTTTGAGAAGGAATTGATGGAGTACCATACCCAAAAATTTGGAGAGATCCAAATTGAGGATTCGGAAATAGGTGGATTGGAGCATGAGTATGACGATGTAGGTGAGATTTCTAGTTTTAAGAGGAATTTTGAATCCTTAGAGCCAATAGATGAGAAATCCAAGCCTATTGAACCTTGTAATTCATTGATATTGCTCCAGCAACCTGAGGTTAGGAAATCCTTCCTTGATGAGCGGTTATTTACTGTAGCTTATATTAAGGCAGTGAAAACACCTTGGTATGATGACTTTTCCAATTACCTTGATTGTGGAAATTTGCCTCCTGGTTTATCAAAAGAACAGATGAAAGAATTTTTTCATGAGGTGAAATTTTATTTATCGAATGATGCATCTATGGTTAGACAATGTGTTGATGATGGTTGTGAGTTTAAAGTAAAAGGGCAGCGAATAAAGCAAGAGTTTTGCAGGAGCATTTAATATTGCAATATTTTTATCTCCTAGTGTTGTTGCGCTTTTATTTTATCTCGTGGATTTTATTCTAGTTTGAATTAATTTGAATTAGATTTTTTTTATTTCAATTTTATTTGATTTATTTTAATTCGTTGGTATTTTCGTAGATTTTATGTTCGTTTTATTTATTTATTTTTATTTATTTATTTATTTTGACCGATTTAAATTCTTAATTTAATCTGATTAGTTTTGTTTAGATTTAATTTCAGTTTGAATTTTTAATTTCTATTTAGATTAGATTTTTAATAATATATCTTCCTGATTTAATTTTGAAATATTCTTCTTTGAAGTCGCTGGCAGATTTAGGGAGCGCAGATTTTGAGGGAGCAAAATTTCAGCATTCTAATCAGAAGCTCCCATTATTGGATTACGTTTTTTTTTATTATTTATTTTCTGTTTTATTATTATTTTGATTTGATATGATTCTGATTTGATTAGATTTTTTTATTTATTATTTTTTTTTATTTTGTTGGTTAGTTCAGATTTTATTTTGAAGATTTAATAAATCGAAGATTTTTCCAGATTTAAAATAATATATCTTGTGGATGTTATTTAAATAAAAAGATTTGATTTCATAGTTTTATTAAGAAGATCAGAAATTTTATTCGGATAAGATTTTTTGTGAGATAAGATTATAATTTTACCGTTGGGATTTTATTGTTGTTAGCAGGATAATTAAATGGGCATGTAGTTAATTAACAAAGATTTCATGTGTTGAGCAAAGGGCAGCTGGCGTTATGGTTGTTATACACAGAGGGAGCACAGTAAATGGAAGATCTTACCGTTTGACAGATAATAAAAATTTTCCATGAAACCATGAAGTTAAAACGGTAACTTAAATTAATTAAGAGATAATTAGGGGCTAATTATTTGTTGAAGATCTTTGAGTTAGTGCCCTATGTATACGATCTCCCATGAGGTACGTTTTTCACTCTTATCTTTTATTACTACTGATGTGATTTTTTTTCTCTGTGTGTATTATTATTGTGAGGAAAAAAATACGAGCAAGGAAAAAATGTTGAGACTGTTGAGACTAAGATGGAGCTGAGTGAAGAAGTTGAGCTTGATGAAAGATTCTGGTACGAGAGATTTATTAATGAAGAGGCAAGACAAAAATATCAAGAAGTCCTGAAGCGAGATGTTCTAATGGAGCGCGGCTTCGATGGTGGCAAAGAGCTCGCACATTTTCCTTGAGCGAACATTACTAATAACAGTTGGGAACGGTTGTGCGCAAAGCCGGAGCCCACTGTTGATCAACTAGAATGGGAGTTCTACACCAACATCGATGAAAATTAAGGATTCTTGATTATTGTTTGAAGAGTTGCTGTCGACTGGAGCCTGGAGTGATTAATTCTTTATTTAATTTGCAAGGCTTCCCCCACGCTGTTTTCAATGAAATATTAGTTGCTTCCTCAAACGAGCAACTAAATGCCCAGTGGAGGTTGTCTAGTAAAGGGGCAAGAACATTCCAGTCAGCATACATGAAGTGTGAGGCTAACACTTGGCTCAGCTTTGTCAAGCAGAGATTATTTAGCCTACAACGTACGCGTCCACTATCCCCCGTGATCGAGTGCACTTGAAGGTTCAGAATCTCAAAGAGTTCCAGTGATATAAACTTGTTTGATAAGGGGATTATTGACACTGCCAATCTGGCTAGGCTTAAAAAAGGTGAGGTGCGCCAGGGTGGTTTGCTGTGAGGTGTCAATAGAGTGCTGGAGCAACTTGAGAGGATGTTCAGTAGGCCAGTATTCACTGAAAGACAACTTCAAACCTACTAGAGCTATGATCGTTGAAGGGACACCACACTAAGGAGGGTTATGCAAGTGAATTTTTCTAAGTCATATCAAGCCTTCCTAATTTTCCTTGATGATCTTATGAACCCACGCATTCCACCCTTGCCCATCATTCGAGAGGAAGAAGAAAACCCAGAGCCTGAACATAAAGAAGAATTAAAGGGAAGTTTCAATTTCTTCGAGCAAATATTTTGATGAATGATTTTTTGTGCTCGCCTTGCATGTATTGTGTTCTTTTTGCTTATGTTATGTTCTGCTTCTTTGTTTTTTATCTGTTGCTTTAAAATCTATCTCTGTCATGATTACGTAAATCTGTGATCTTAATCTTTAATGAAATCAAATACTGTTTTGTTTGGCACATCTGAGTATCTAACTTATTTTTCTTCTGAATTTTTGAAGCTTGGACTAGTTAGCTTAATTAGACCAAGATGTTCTGATCTCCAGAAACCTTTTGCTTGAGCATTCCTTCTAGCCTGGTCATGACTGCAGCAAAAGTTCTAAGGTAGCATTGTCTTATTTGATCCACCTTAAGCTTAATCTTAGTCCCACGCTTAGTTTAAAATTCAGATAGAAAAAATTAAGTTTGGGGGTATAATTTATCATGTTGCTAATTCATTAAGGACAATGAATAATTTAAGTTTGGGGGACTTTTAGCTACTCCGCTTGTTTTGCTCGAGCATTCCTCTCCTTCATAATAATTTTTCTAGGTTGTTGAGTAACCAGGGACATTTGTGACACTCACAGTTTGTCTTTGCGTCAAAAGATGACCTAGGAGAATATATAAAAAAATGATAAAATTATTTGCTGAAAAGAAAAATTTTGGAAAATTTTGCTGAGAAAATTCATAGAGCAAAAGTTTTGAAGGATGAATGATAATCCAGTAGTTTTTCTGTCTCCCAGAACTTAGGTGAGCTTCACCATAAAATGTCGCCATTCTGAGGGGCAAGAGATAGAATAACTAAGGATTTTTTAGCTTTACAATGAGTATTTAGCCTAGTTGGTGATAAGTTTGAGGCAAGGGTATACTGCACCATAAAGTGGGCCATCTCATGCTTAAAAGCTTATGACTGTAAGGCTGCTTTAAGTCTGAAGAACAAAAGAATAAATCCCTTAAAAATGTGTTCAAATATGTCTGATAATAGTGCTAAGCTGTGGTAAGTTCTTAGGATTGAGTTAAAGGTGGTGATTATTTGTTCAAAGCTGAAAGAATTATTTTACTGCAGCAGTGCTTGGTTTTGCAGGATGCTCAGGTAAAGGTTGAAGGTATTGTTGGAATATCTGTTTTGATTGAGTTGTGCTATGACTAATCTTTTGAATTTTCAAGGGAAGGTGAGTTAGTATTGCTCGGGACGCGCAATAGTTCAAGTTTGGGGGTGTGATAACTGTCCGAAAGGTAGTTATTTAGGCCTTAATTCTATAGGGATTTGTGTGTCTTTTGTGCTTAATAGGGTTGGTTTTAGATATATATTATATGTTTTAACCCATTTGGAAGAATGGAGGCTTTGAAAGTTATTTTGTGCAGAAAATATTGCTAAGCGACTTGAAGGAGCAAAATCTGTGCTGCAGCAAAGCAGTGAGCAAAACTGCTACATCACAGCTCGTTAGCCATTTTAATAAAGTGGCGTTAGCTGAAGTATTTCCGGATCTAAGAAGCTTGGAGAGCCCTCCATGTGTCCAATTTAACCTAATTAGGTTAAACCTCATCTTATAAAAGGAGGAGCCGTCACAAATGAAGTGATTCACGATTTGGAGACCGAATCAATCGGTCGGAGGTCGAATTGACGGCGGAATGGAGATCTAAGAAGACCATTGGCGATTCCACTCAAGGAGACGAAGTTCTTCCATGTTCTTGGTAGTTTGGAGCAGCCGTTTCATCCCCATTTGCTGAAGAGGATTAGTATTTCTTGTGTATTTCGTATTATGGATATGCTTATCGAGATTGTAACGTATTTTATGTTTTCAATCATGAACTAGTTGCTTTGTAGGCATAGGTTAAGAATTATGTGATTGTTATATTTATAAATCTGGAAATTCTATTTGATCATGGTCATCTTGAATTATTGTTGATCTTTATTTTCATTATGTGCCCACCTAGCTAGCCGGTATGTATAGCTTCTCCTAGTTTCAGGGATGATTTAGGAGTTGTGTGGCAATGATTCACGCTAGATCATTGTGTATTGGTGAACGCCAGTGACTGAGTTAGGGATAGCCAGTTGCCTAGTGCTTGATCGGTAGAGCTTCATTGGTTTTGAAACATATTCCAAAAAATCCAGAGTTCCGGGAGGATCCCGCTGATAATACTACAGGAGATTGAAGGATCAAAATAATTGATGGAGCATCTTTATAACAATTACAGAAGTCTTAACATGTGTCTGTTTCCATTCTGTTTTCTCTGTTGTAATCATTTACTGCTTTCGTATATCTTTTGTTTCAACATTTTAAAAACCCAATCAATTTAACCAACCTTTTGAAATCACTAAAAAGGCAAATTAAATCAATAGAGGTAGGCATTTCAAGACCCTGTGGATACGATAAATACTTATCACTTGCTGCTAGATTGTGTATACTTGCACAGTATTTTGGAGTTAATTTATCTCATATTTTTAACCGCTCCAGAATTGCAACACCTACTGATTGGGAATGATGTAAGATACATCACTGACATTAAGAAATGGCCAGCAGCCAAATTCCAAATGAAAGATCTGGGAGAAGCTCAATATGTTCTTGGAATCCAAATCATTAGGGATCGTTAGAACAAAACGCTAGCACTGTCTCAAGCAACGTATATTGACAAAATGTTGTCTCGATATTCGATGCGAAACTCCAAAAAGGGATTATTACCCTTTAGACATGGGGTACACCTGTCTAGGGAACAGTATCCTAAGACACCTCAAGAAATTAAGAACATGAGACACATTCCCTACGCCTCAGCTATGGACAGCTTAATGTATGCTATGCTCTGCACTAGGCCTGACATATGTTATGCAGTGGGAGTAGTCAGTAGGTATCAGTCTAATCCAGGGTTGGACCACTGGGGAGCAGTTAAGAATATCCTAAAGTATCTTCGGAGAACAAGGGACTACTTGCTTGTGTATGGAGCTAAGGATTTGATTCTTACTAGATACACTGACTCTGACTTTCAAGCTGATAAGGATTCAAGGAAATCCACATTAGGGTCAATATTCACCCTCAATGGAGGAGCAGTAGTTTGGAGAAGCATCAAACAATGATGCATAGTAGACTCAACCATGGAGGCTGAGTATGTAGCAGCTTGCGAATTAGCTAAGGAGGCAGTCTGGCTTAGAAAGTTCTTGACTGATTTGGAAGTTGTTCCGAATATGAACGTGCCCATAACAGTATACTGTGACAACAGTGGGACTGTAGCCGACTCAAAATAACCTCGAAGCCACAAACGAGGTAAACACATCGAGAGGAAGTATCACCTGATACGAGAGATTGTGCAACGAGGAGATGTGATCGTCACTAAGATCGCTTCAGAGCACAACATCGCTGATCCATTTATGAAGGCTCTCACGACTAAGGTGTTTGAGGGTCATCTAGAGGGTCTAGGTCTACGAGATATGTATGTCGTCAAATCTAGGGCAAGTGGGAGAAATGTATAATGGGTATAAGGATGCTCTAGTTCATTGTATTATTTTAGTTTATATACAATACACATGACATTTCCAGCTTTAGATTATTGCATTTGCATCCCACTAACTATTGTTTTAGTTCAAGTGGGAGTTTGTTGGGTTTTATGCCCTAAAACTCGTAGATAGTGAATGTAACCATTGACCGGATCTTAATGAAATAATATTGATATATTTTTCCATTAAATGTTATTAGTTATTTTATAATTGTCTTTGTCTAAAATAACCCTAATCCAATAAACTAGACATCCTAGGTTGTAATATGAGTCTTGAACTATATGTAGCGACATATGGGGATCACTGTTCAAGAAACAGCCTAAAGGGTCTATAGTATAGGAATAAGACTGGGTGTCTTATCCTGGTGACACTATGGATACAACCCACTTTGTATTTGATACAAACGTTATGATCCAACGCGTTCGTGTAGGAGACATGCGAGTGGGGGTATCCTATGCAATGAGTTTGCATAAGATCGGACCGTGAAATAATAACCACTGGTTATAACACCGTTAACTAGTTGGTTTTCTATTTCACTAGGACAACCTAGACAACTTGGTCTTAATCCTGAGTTGATTATGGACTTCTGCTCATGAGGGATTATCCTTTGATTTGTATGGGTGAGAGTGGCCAATACGCCGACTCAATAAGCCTACCATTTTGGGGACAAGACCGAGTGGGGAACTGGGAACATAATCGTACAAGATGGAATTCACTCCTTCCCGACTTTAGGGAAGCAGATGAGTGTTCCCTTAAATGGTGACTCCGAGTCTTGAACAAAGGACCCTACCCTCTCAATGGCACGATAGGGTTTTCTGTTTGATGGTTGGACCACAAACAGGTTGTTCATTAGAGGAGAACTGGTACTTAAGGAAATAGAAGTAACCTAGGGGTAAAACGGTAATTTGACCCAGCTGGTGTTACGGACACTCGTGAAGGACGGACTAGTCGTTATTGGTCTATATCCGTGGACACAGAAAATATGTCTACAGTGAGAAGAGTGCAACTATGAGTCTATAGTGGAATGTACACACAGTTAACAAATACTGATTAATTTGGTTAATGAGTTTGACCAAATAATCTCACATCGTTGGAGCTTCTGATCTGCAGGTTCATTAGGTCCCACTGGTAGCTCATAAAGTAATTTGAGGCAACTAAGTAATAAATGTAAATTGAAAGTATTCAAATTACTAAGGGAAACAATATAATATATATTGATATATTATTATGAGAGAAATGAATATTTGAAGAAATTCAAATATTAATATAAATTTGGGTCACAATAAATTTATGGAAGTTTGAAAGAGTTCAAATAATGAATTAATTAATTTTAAGGCCTAAAATCTATTTGGGCAAAATAGTTAATTCAAGGCCTGAAATTAAATATGTGATATTTAATTGGTGGTTAATTAATTAAAGAATTCATTAACCGGGATTTAATCAATTATGGAAATAATTGATCACTTAAGGAAGTGATTAATCATTTATGGAAATGATCTAATCACTTATGGAAGTAGTTAGTCATTTGTGGAAAAGATTAATCAATTATGGAATTGATTGATCTTGCATTGATTAAATAAGGAATAAGATTGAATCAATTTTGGAAAAGATTGATTTAATTGAATATTTTATTCATGGTCACTTCTCTATAAATAGAACACTAGACCTAATTGGTTTAGTAGCCCTCTTGCTCTTAGACTCACAAGACATGATCCTAGAATTCTCTCTAGCCTCCCTCCTAGAGAAAGACTCCCACAAGTCTTTTGCCTCCTAGACTTAGAGACATACCGGTGTAACCTCTGTGGTTATTGTGTCTTTGAAGAAGAAACTTCCAACTAAGAAACTACAATAAGACTGCTGCGTTTTTTTTTTCGTTGAAGCGTCGTTGGCGATGAACGGTCAACTCTACAACGAAGGTTTGTAACGGTTCTTTCCCGTTTCTTTAGAAAAGCATGAAAATAAATTTAGATTTAATTTTCAAGCATGTTTATAGCAATTTCCAGCAACTTTAAAGTACGTTTACAGTTTATTTTGCCTTTTCATAACGCTATTTTAATGTTAATTAATATACGGCGTAAGGTCCTTTCGATGCGCTTCCGCTGCGTGGGGGCTTTCATCCCCTTCAGCAAGGCCATAGAAAACCCTTGCTTATGGGCAAAAATGATGCGTGAGAATCTTTTATGTCCTGGGCCCACCACAGAAACCTTGAAACAAACAAGGGTGTCAGAAATCCTTGCTCATTCTCATCTCCAGAACCCTTGCACAGAACGACCCCTAAGGGGTTTTATTTTTCTTTTTTAAGTTGCCCTATTTTCAACCAATATTACATAATTGCCCCTCTCAAAATTAGAAAGAAAGTTATTCTTGACATTTAAAATATGACAAGTAAATTATCAATAAACTTGACATTTTTGAAATGTCAAGTTTTATGTTGGTGTGAAAATTTCAGAAAAAATCCGTCAAGCTCCGTGTTTTTTTTTTCAGTTTTCTTGACATTTTTAATTAAAAAATACATTTTTCTTGACATTTTTCTTTAAAAAAAACATGTTACTTGACCTTTTTTCATAAAAACATCAAGTATTTAAAATTTACAAATGTCAAGTAATATGGAAGAAATAGATAAAAAAAATAATAATAATAAAGTTTTTTTTTAGTACATCAACATTTAGGGGTGGGGGGATTTGAACCTCTGACCTCATGGTAGAGGGTACATGTCAATTACCGCTGAGCTAAGCTTACTTTGGCAAGTAATGGTTATCTATACCTTTCATCTCCTTTTTCTTCGTTCGTCAATCACGGTAGTTTTTGAATTCTTGGCATTAATAGAGGAATGATTTTACATATTTGACAATTGAATTGAAAAAAAAAATGAATAAAATAAATTAAATATATTTTTCATAATTGATTTCAAAATATCTTAGATAAAAAAAAGTGAAAGTATACATTGTCTTTCTCAAGTAGTAAAATGGAAGAATTCCAAGTATCGAACAGGAAATTGCAAAATTGAATTCACACCTATTTAGTTGTTACTAAATATGCTTTTATATTTCTATGACTAATTTAACTTAAATTATTGAGCACTCGACCCTTGGCTCCTATAGATTTTTCTCCAATGTCTAGGGTTAAAAGCAAAGACATATTTCTAGGTTCTTTCACCTATATTACTTTTATGGGAACCATATACTATTCAACCTCTTTCGGTATTGAACTCAACATAATATGCTATTCTAGGTGATCAATCTAATCTAGTAATAGGAGTTATCTATAATCTATAATCTATACTATATTAAAAAGTGAGGATGTTGGAAAAATATTTTTAGACATATTTGTCCCTTCTTTAACTTTCTAATTTACAAAATATGTCATTGATAATAAATTATAAAAATAAAATTAATTAATTAATAATTAATTATCAATAATAAGTATATAGAATCTTAAAGGTTGGAATGTAAAAGGGTTTTCCTACAACTTAAAAGATTTTATTTCTTTAATTTAATTAAAAAATCTATATCTATATCTATACTATATTAAAAAGTGAGGAGGTTGAAAAAACATTTTTAGACATATTTGTCCCTTCTTTAACTTTCTTATTTATAAAATATGTCATTGATAATAAATTATAAAAATAAAATTAATTAATTATCAATAATAAGTATATAGAATCTTAAAGGTTGGAATGTAAAAGGGTTTTCCCACAACTTAAAAGATTTTATTTCTTTAATTTAATTCAGAAAGAAAATCTATAAGTTTTAGAATTCAAAAGGTTTTGTAACTTCTCACATTCTACCACACTGTAAAAATGAGTTTTCTTTCACCATTTTTTCACCAACACCTAAGGTTTCATTTTTTCTTTATTTTTTATTGGTGTTCCAACAATGCTCTCAAACGCTCCTCAATCTTCAAAGGATCTTGTAATGCCACAGGATTTTAATAACTATCCTAGTGACACTACTAACTCTTAACCCTAAACTAACCGTGTGCACCGAAAATTTCGACAGCATAACGGCACACATAGGACTAACCCAAAATTTTTTCTTTAACCTGCTAAGTATAAAACACTTCTATATAACATTATCAAACACCTCCACCAAACTACAACCCAGCAGAACATTCACAAAACTAGCTACGAGTCAGGTCTCGCATTTTCAACTACTAACTAACCAGGAACACGAGTTTAACCAAGCTTATAAACATTAGCTCATTCAGAACAAACTTAATAATTAATAACTGAATGAATAAATAGAGTTCTTTAAACAAAGACAACTAGTCCTGGAGTTCAACAATAACAATTTCAGAACTAACCCAACGGGACAACAACTATCCAGCAATAACAAGCAACAACTACCCTAACCATAACCAAAGAAAACAAAGGGCAAGAACAATGCTACTAGCTACGGTCCTCCTCATAAGCCTCCTTCGCATCACCATGGTCCACACAGTCCTCATAACCTGCAAAATCTGGTAGTTGGGGGGAGAGAGAGGAGAGGGGGTTAGTACACTAAGGTACTGGTAAGCAGCCCCTACCTGAGAAGCCACCAAACAGCAAACAACAAACAACGTGCTCTTCATGCACAAACAACATGCTTTCTGAAAGCGGTAAACACAAGTCATGCTCAAAAGCTAGTAAAAACAAATGACTCTCCCAAGCCATAACTCATGCATCTCTCTATGCAACTTGCTAACCACCCAAGCTCCACGAGCTCACTCAACGCTCATATTTAGCCCTCACACGGCTCTCCAAGACTGATCCTTCGAGTCGCACTGTCCCCTGACCAATTGTACCCAGGGCCACAATGCTCTCTACGGAGCTCGGCGTTCGACCCTTGACCATTTGTACCCAAGGCCCCGAACTGTGCATCGCCTCTTGACCATTTGTACCCAAGGCACACCAATGACTTAGCAAAGTATTAGTCCTTCCCTAGGCGCCCAACACTTGCTTTCTAGACTCATCACACCGACCCTTGACCATTTGTACCCAAGGCCTCAATGCTCCTCTTAAACCAATGGTGACGGCCACCCCTCGACCATTTGTATACCCGAGGTGCACTGACACTCACCCAACTTTCAATTCTTTCACACTTTAGGTCCATGACCTCTATCACACATCTATCTAGAATGCATATGCCCTGCAACGCTTCTAGACTCACGTACTATGCCCACTAAGCATATACGTAATCCACATGCTCTCAACTCATGCTTGACTCATAAATGCAAAACAAAACCAACATGCTTTACATCCAATCAACACGTAACAACAGTCATGCTTTCAACGATTTCATATATATATTCAAAGAAACAATAAACATGAGAATAGTTATAAAGCGAGTAAACATTCAGCACGCATCACACAGTCAAACAGACTACATCAGATAGGAACTACTTACTGGAAGCTCTAAACGCTTCTAAACTAGAAGAAAAGCTCCTAAGGTAATCCAATAGCTCCTAAACCGAAACTAGGCAAGCTCCTGACGGCAAGGATGATATATAAAGATCAGAATTGAGCTTAACCACCCTATTTGAACCTAAAAGAACAAAGGGAAGAATTTCTTACCAACCAACTTGGATTTCAAGCCTAAAGGCTAGCTCGAAAACTTGGAACCAACTCAAACAATCCTAAAATAATAATGTTCGAGCATTAAAAACTAGCCTAAAGCACTTAAACCACGATTGAAAGAGTCTAAAGAATAACGATATACCTTCTAAGCTCCACCAAACAGAATAAAGTTCCTTGATGGAAATAACCCAAGTAAGCTTTAATTGATCCCAAGCTACAAGTAAACAACTTCAAGCATCATGGACTAATTAGCGAAGCCTAACAAGAGTTCTAACAAGGCTAAGAAGGTGGAGAAACTTACCGAACCACGTGAACGAGTCCAAAAGCTTGTTGGAACTTACTGACCAACACCAAACTCCTTTGAACACGCGTTGCCCGGGGTTCGACTTGGGTCCATCTGAAACTTAAAAGCACACCCATGGGTTATAGGCTATCCTAAAGCCAACCAAATTGAATAGCAAAGGTTTAAGGGCACGGAAACTTACCGAAATCCATCAAACGAGCTTATTGCTTGCTGATTGGTGTTTGAATTAACCCAACAACCAAGGTCTCAAACCAACAAGTTATGGGTAACCTGATTTAAGGTCATTCGGGTCATGAGCATCCACCGAACACTAGCTTTAAGCCCAAGTCAGCACCAGACAGCAATGGAACAAGATTTCATTCAGCAATACAAAACTATTAGCGAGTGGGTATTCAAAATTCGAATTCGAATAAGCATGGGTCACGATGAAGACTTATCAAAAGAGTCCAAACACGCTGAAACAGATTTTAAATCAGCCCGAACGCACACAAAACGCCAGAATGACGAAGATCTTGCCTTTTACTCACTAACCCAGCCAAAAACAAGAGGAACAAGGAATTAAACTCGCTGCTTGAGGAACTTGAAAGAGAACTTGAACGAGAGAGAGAGAGAGAGATCAACGACGGGAACCGCGGCTGCTCACGCGAAGAGGGACCTGCTGCAACCCAAACAACACGTGAGGGAGGAAGAGATGAAGAGGGACGCGGGTCAGCTGCTGGCGGCAGCGCAACACACAGGCAAAAAAGGGAGAATGGTTGTTGCGCGCGAGGAAGAAGGCTGGTGAGGGGGGTCTGGCGGCTGAACACAAGAAGAAGGGGAAAGAAGATGATTTAGGGCTCACTTTCTTTTCCTTTTTCCTTAAATTAAAACCCTAAGAAAGAAAAACCCAATTAAATAGGAATTAGGCTCTTATCTTAGAATTTCATTTAAAATCCCAAACTTATCTCCTTAAAATATTTGGAAAAGAAAATAGCCCAATTAAATCAGGATTTGGGTCTTTCGATATTTAAAATAAATATCAAATTTTAAACTCCAAACTTCAGGAATTTAAAGATTAATTAAAAATCTCTTTCCCCTAAATTTTAGAAATTTATTTTAACGACCCAAGGCTAAACTTAAATTCTAATTTTCCAAATTAGAATAAGAACGCCCAATAAATTCCAAAACAGCTCGATTTCGAAACGCGGGGCGTTATAGATCTCAAGATGGTGTTACATTCAAGGAGCAAGGGAAGTGATGCATGTGTGTATCTATTCTAGACCCTAGGTGTAACGACCCTACATTTCGTGCCTAGATCCTAGGGTCATTACCACATGCATTTCATTTCACTTCCAAGAACAGCGATGAAATGACATTTAAAGTAAAACATGCTTAGAAAATACGTGAAACTTTTCAGCCTGGGATCCTAGTTAAAACAGAACAAGAAGAAATTTTTAGCCATTCAAGCAAAAACTTAAAGCGGAATAAACCTTAAAACATCGCAATACAAGTTCAAAAGAAGAATTTTGAAAACATAAAATGTGGAAGACTATCCTAAGGAAATCCATGGCTCGTTGAGTAGCACTCCGTCACGCGTTCTATACACCTTTGCCTTTACTTGCAATTACATGTTAGGGAAAAGATTGAGTATTTAAGAAAATACTCAGTAAGTAACAAAGCTACTGGACAGGCAACAACCAAGGTTTCAAAAGATTATTCGAGCTAAGGTCCTAAAGGTTATGTCATCTCATTCCCATTCATTTCATTTTGTAGTATGGGTCTAGTAATCAATTAACTCACCTATATAAATTTGCCAACTCACTGAAGGTACACAGGTGGGTGTTTTGGGAGATCTCTACTCCTACTAATGGTAGAGGCACCCAGTCAGTGGAGCCAAGTCTCACCCATCAAGGCACTATTGTGCGCAAAGCGCACTAACTACCATTTCACTGGTGGGGCGTCCATGGGTTTTAAGTCAGAAATTAAATTCCACAGTTAGTAAATGGCACCTAGTCTGTGAAGCCAAGTCCCGCCCATTTAGCTCCTCATTTCAGTCTAATACATCTCAGTCCTAAGTGTTTAATTGACACGACCCCCTATTAGAGCAACTAGCTTGTCCTTTTCCCTTTCTTACTCCTGTTCTCTTTACTGCCTCTTAGCACTTGCTAATTTTAACTGCAACCCAATTAACCAAATTCTTTTCTTTCACGGAGAATACTGACAGGCTAAACCGATATGCACCATCCCAACTCAGTCAATCTCAAGAACAAGAAACGAAGGTGACAACCAACACTCCTAAACAGAGAAACCACAAACTTCCTGTTGTCCACAAACAATGCCAGTCAACTTATAATATATCACAGTCAAGCACTCTCACCTATCTCATAGCACAAGTACACAACAACCACATTCTTGAAGACAAACGCATTCATATCATCTCAATCTCAACTCAAATATATGATACCAACTCATGCTAGAAGTAAACTGTCATTTCAATGCATAAACATTTCATTCCAATGCAGCAAGTTACTTACCTTACAAACTCCGTATAAAATACAACAACTTGGCCCACAGATCTTTTTAGCAATTCCACAATTCCTAATAATTAAATCAGCAACTCAGATCCCAACAGAGTACAATCAAAACGAGAACACCAAAGCTTAAACCAACCAAGTTTCTTACCCAACTAATTCTCTAGAAGTAAGGCTGAACAATCGAATAACGACGACAACAGATCTGAAAGTGACACACAGATCCGAACATCGACGAACAAACTTGAACAACGATGACCACAGATTCGAAAAACAGACGGGACCGAGGGCGGCAATGGCTGCTCGAGGTTGCTGCAGTCGAGTGAGAGAGAGAGAAACCGAGAGTTGAGAGAGAAAGAAAAAGAAAACTTACCGACGGCGTGCGACGACGGGTCTAAGGCGGCACTCCACGCTGGGAGACGGCAGCGACTGCAGACCGAGGGAGAGGGGAAAACGTGAGACTGAGAGAGAGAGAGAGAGAGAGCTAAGTGAGAGGGAGAGAGAGAGAACGAGGATTACCGGTGACGGCGTGAAATGGCAGACAGTGGTGCGACGACGAGGGAGAACGGAGGAGGCGGCGGCGTGCGGAGTCTGTACACAGACGGTAGAGAGAGATGAGAGCGTTGAGGGCACGAAGGAGAGAGAGCGTGAGAGGAATAAGAAGAAAAATAAAAATCTGGGATATTTGTTTTTTTTTAATGGTCATTTGACCGAAAATGTGGGGGGAAAACTTCCCCCCCACTCTTCCCTCTTAACCGGGAACCATCCCCTTTTCTTCTTCTTCTTTTTTTTAAAAAAAAAAAAAGGCTGCTACACTAGGCTTGCAATATTACAACTCAACTTTGATGAAGTTTGTCTATCACAAGTGAGAAGTCTATTTGAAGAAATCAGTGTATAGCTAAGATGTTGAATTTTTTTACTGTTTATTCTAATTTTTTTTTTTTCTAATTATAGCTAAGGTATTGAATTCTTTTTTACTGTTTATTTTTTTTTATTTCTTTTATAAGTGTATTATTATTTTTATTTACAGTATTTGTTAAAAAAATAAAAGCTTATTGATCAATTGTAAACTTATGTTTCTTTTAATTTGTTAAGAAAATAATCATATAACCTAATGTCTCACAAAATTTGTAATTAACTATAACAATAACTTAATTAAAAAAATGCTTTCACTATCTTCTCTAAGAAATGGTTTCCATAATTTGTTTTACTTGAAAGCAAATAAAAATGAAGAAATAAAATAAAAGAAACCATAACCACAAAACTATTAATAAATTATTCTGATAAATTTTTCACTCTCATCTCACAACTCCATAAAATCTCCCTCTCCATAGCTTAAATACAAATTGTTAATTATTAAAATATTTATCAATAATAAATAAATAATCATCAACCATAATATTTATATACTACTAAAAAACAATAATAAATCTATGGAATCTAAAAAGTTAGAATACAAAAAAAAAAAAGGTGTTTTCATTTATTTCTCAAGAATTTAATAATTTTGGCTAAAAATAATGAATAATAGAATTTCAAAAGTTTGGGATTCTAAAAGATTTGTAACACTTATAACTTTTACTACTATAATAATTCTTTTTTTAAAAAATTATTCCTTCATTTTTTCAACAATGTTATGAGCTCCATTTTTTTTTCTTTATTTTTAGTTATCTATAATTCCTTTCCTCTCAGGAGTCTCCTCTAATATTGAAATCAAATATAAAATACCTTATATAAGTTGATGGATATGCATCCCAATTTGCCGTTTGGAACTTGGAAGGTTCTAATTTCAATTTGATGATGTAATTTTAAAAAAAAAAAAAAAACTAGCAAGCAATTTTCCAGAATGTGGATAGGGTGAGGTTTGATTTTTTTTTTTTTAAAAAAAACTATTTTTATATTTTTAGTTTATACTTATTATAGTTGTTTTTATTTTTAATATTTTGTATTATCATATTTTTTTATATTTAAAATATTTGTACATGCTTTAATTATATATATATATATATATATATATATATATTTGAGTTTAAAACATGTAAGATGGGGGTTGGAACATTTTGACCTTTTCGTTGAAAATGTATGCCTTAGCCAGTTGAACTATATTTAGAATTGCTGCTTTAATTTGATTTTAATAACTCACAATATCCTATATAGATTCAAAATTTATAAGAAATTTTAGTATGTTCATCAATTTTTTTCTCTATTTTTTTATTACAATAATTCATATATATAATCCTTCTAAAAAAAAATAATTCATATATATAATCTTAATTATTTTTTAGAAATTGTACATATAATTTGAGAATATATTATTATATATTAGATAAATATCATTTAGTTCAAAATGAAGCATTCATTTATTATTTTTCTTTTCTTATAGTGAGTCATTAGATTTTGCAACAAACCACTATATAAATTTTATAACTTTCAACATAATAGCTTTTATTTTAATGAAAATTAAAAAAAAAATAACTCTAAAATATAACTTATTATAAAAGTAAATAAATAAAATTATAAAATATAAATGTGTTTTTGAAATAAAAAAAAATACCAATAAGTATGTTAATATAAAAGGTTAACAAATTTATGAAATGAAAATGTAGCAGCCTGTTTTAATAGAAAAAAAAAAAGAAAAAAAAAAGAGGGAAAAAGGCTTTTTTTTAGGCGGTCAAGTGGGTGAGTGGGGGGAAAGTTTCCCCCCACATTTTTGGTCAAACTTGACCAGTTTTTTAAAAAAAAAAAAAAAAAAGAAAGAAAAGCTGAAGCATTCTCTCTCCCTTTCGGTTTTCTCTCTCTTTTTCTCTCTCTCGCTCGCTCTCAGCCTTCTATCCGTCGACGCCGCCGCACGCCTCCCTCTGCCGTTCGCCACGCCGCTGCCGCTCGCCGTCTGTAAGTACTCAGTTTCTCTCTCGTTTTCGTCTATCTCTCTAACCCATCCCTCTCTCACTCTCTCGGCTTTCTCTCTCCCTCGCAGTCTCTCTCTCTCCTTCTCTGCGCCGCCTCGCCGCCGCTGCACGTCAGACACCGCTCCGCCGCCGCCGCACGAATCTGTCCGCCGCGCCGCCATCACCTCCTTCCGTCGTCGAGTCCTCCAGTCGTGCCGCTGCCGTCTTCAGCCAAACAGCTGTACGTCGCCTCGAGTCGTTTGAGATCGTGAGCGTTTGACCGTTCGATTAATTAAACAATTTGTAAGAACGATGTAAGTTTCAGATCTACGTAGTCTTTTATCGTTTAATCGAACACTCATTCGTTATTTACGTCGTGCAGCAAGCTTTCCTCTTCAATTCGAGCGATTCGAATAGTGGTTCTTCACGTTCCGGCAACTCCAAGCATATTCAGGTTGTGGGTAAATGAGATTTGAAGTTTTGGGTGTTTTGTTTATGTTGGAAGAGTACCCATTAATATTAGCTATTGATTTCTAGGTACCCACAACGTTTGAAGGCCCAATTGTCGAATTGGAGCGAAGTTGGAAATTGGACAGCGAGCAGTAGTTTCATTTGGGTGAGTTTTCGGCCCTCTCAAGTCTTATGCTTTAGGAAATTGTTGAGTTTGGTGTGCCGCTGTTGTGTGAATATATATTTATATATATTTTATGTGTTAATAGACGAATATTTTGCATCACGAGGTTGGTGTTGTATCGAGTTGTTGGGTGATTTTCGATCAAGCTTAGTATCTCAATGTAAGTAGCCGTTTGAGTAAATTCTATGCCTTAAACTCATTTAAATTGAGTATGGTTTACTATAGCATGAGTTGGATTTAAACCTTAAGTTGCCCCTTGGAATGTAAGTAGTTTTCTTTGGTTTATGTCGTGTGCTTTGGAATCATGCGTTTATTATGTCACCATGCTAGCATGAGATAAGTATGAATTGTTAGCCTTAAAGTTGGGGAACATGATTGTTATGCTTTTGACCCGTTGCGCGATTGATAGTTGATATGTAGCCTTTGTTTGGGTTTCATGCTCTAGCTTATTTTTTCTTTGGAGTTTATCATGCTTGCGTGGACAAGATTTAAGCATCGGTCTTTACTTGTGGAATGTAAATGGGCATGATGAGCTTCTTTTAAGGCATGTCAATATGTGGTAATCTCGATATTCGCTATGACATATTTACTTTTGTATGGTTGGTTGGATAATCTATGGCTTGCCTTAGTGTTAAGATAATGGAGGAGGGGATTAAATGGTTGTTGGAGTTGTGAATGGTTTGTGTATGCGAGGTCTGGCTCGTTATGGTTATAGGAGTGTATATTTTTATTTTCAGGTGCAAGGAAAAATTTTGGGTTCCCTCTGCGTATGCCGTTATGTTGCCGAATTTTCGGTAGCCTCATGACGGCTTAGGAATCATAATTACCTTGAGGGAAAGGATTAGGAAAGAGAAAGGAATAGGCTAGTGCCTTAGACGAGGGTCGTGTCAATTAAACACCTAGGACTGAGATGTAATAGACTGAAATAAGGGGCTTAATGGGCGGGACTTGGCTTCGCAGTCTAGGTGCCATTTACTAACTGTGGAAGTAAATTCCTGACTTAAACCCATGAACGCCCCACCAGTGAAATGGTAGCTTAGAGCGCTACGCGCCCATTAGTGCCTTGAGGGATGAGACTTAGCTCCTCTGATTGGGTGCCATCTACCATCAGTAGGAGTAGAGACCTCCCAAAACTCCCACATGTGCACTATCAGTGAGTTGGCAAACTTATGTATATATATAGGTGTACTAATTGAACACGAGACCCGAACTGCAGATAAATGAAATGAAATGAATGAGATTGAGATGACCTAACCCCTAGGCCCTTAACTAGAATAAAATGTTAAAAAAAAAACATTGAATGCTACTTACTGAGTATTTTCTTAAATACTCATTCTTTTCCCTTATATATAACTGCAGGTAGAGGTAAAGGTGCACAGACCGCGTGACGGAGCGCGGCTGAGTCATGGATTTCCATAGGATAGTCTTCCGCTTTTCACGTTTTGAAATTCTTCTTTTGAACTTGTACCGCTTTGTTTTAAGGTTATTTCCGCCTTAGTTTGTTTGAATAACTAAAGGTTTCGGTTGTTCTGTTTTAACTGGGATCCCAGACTGAAAAGTTTCGCAAAATTTCTAAGTATTTTTTCCTTAAATGATATTTCCTCGTTGTTCTTAGAAGTAGAACGAAATGCATGTAGTAACGGCCTTAGGATCTAGGCACGAAAAGTAGGGTCGTTACAGAAAATTACATAAATGGATTTAAATTATTATTTTTTTTTAGAAAAAATCAAATTATAAATTTTATCATATTATATTAGTAATTAATCAATTGTTTGTATCTTACACAAAATTATTTTATTAATTATGAGAAAAAATATACATAATTTGAAATATAAACGTGCATCGCACGTGCTAAAAAACTAGTATATATAAAAGTACGAATGTGGAAGAAACTTATTTTGGACAATGTTATCCTTTAATTTTCATTAAATACCTAATATACCCTTAATTTAGTATAATATGTGGCTCTTCATAAATTGTCATTATAAATTAGAATTAAAGTAATTTAATATTAGCCAACAAGAGCTTAGCTCAACTGACATAAAGTTATATGGATAACACAAAGTCTGTGGTTCGAATCCCCCTCCCCACATATTGTCAACAAAAAGTAATATAATATTAATTAATGGATAATAATTTTAAGGAAAATGCATGCATGTGCCTAAATGTATGTTTTTTTTTTTTGAATTAGTAACTTTTTTGGCTTTGTTATATTACGGTGGCTTTTCATTTTAAGAATAAGTTCATTAATTTTCTTTTTTTTATTACCATTTAATTATATTCAATTACAGAAGTTCAAAGGTTGTAGAATTTTAAAAGGTTTTATAACCCTTTCATTTCCTACCACTATAAAAGGTTTTCTTCCACTCTTTTCAAGCAACAAGATCATTTTTTTATTCTTCTTCTTTTTTATGATTTTCTCTCTCAAGATTTTTATATTTTTTTAGGTTTCTTTAAATATGCAATAAAGCACTAACCATTCCAATTTTTTTCAAACAAATAGTGTTGTTTAGCAGCGTTCAACATTGGTGAACGATAAGCTTATTCTTTTAAATAATTATACAATATATATACACATGATTTTTCTTCTTCACAATTATTTTTTTTCTAAAATTTTGAAGATCTGCAATACTTAAAATTCACATATTTTATTTTTAGTTATAGTATAGGTTTAGTTTCAGTTTGGTACCTAAGGTTTTAAAAGTTTTCAATTTAGTCTCAATGGTTTAGTTAAACCTCATAAATCATTCATGTCTTTATAATACGTTTTTTTACATCATAAAAGTATGGCATTGGTACAATATTTTTTTAAATTTTGGTAAAGTATTGTTTTTTTTACCATTTTATTGCTTTTATACATAGTTAATTATAATATATTTAGCTTATAAATCATTCATTTGTATTTTCCAAAAAGGGTATATGTATATGGTTTGCATTCTTTTTTCATTTGGTTTATATTTTTAAAAACTAAATGATAAAATGCAAATGAGTTTTTTAAATTGCAAATGATAAAATGTTTTCAAAAACCCATTTTAATTTTGCATCTAGATCATGTTATATTATTTGTTTTTTTATTATTATTATTATTAGTTAACAAGTCTTTTTGTTTTGTTTCTGGTTTTCGTTTTTAAGAATATAACATGAGTAGTGAATATGAAATATTTTTTGTCCCTTTATTTTTTAGTTAATTTTTCTCTTTTTATTCTAAAGATAATAATATAATAAAATAAATATATGGTTGTTTTATATTTTATATTTTTTAAACATACTAGTTTTATCAAATTATATATGTTATACCTTATATTAACGTCAATATATAAACCATTTCACATCCATTTCATATGTAAATTTAGTTCTATCTTTTGTTTTACAATTTTTTTGGAGTTAGTAAAATATGTTACACATGATATATAGAACATGATAGTTTGGATTTGTCACGTCCATCCATTTCTAGAGGTCGGTGATTCAAATCTGTAACGCCCTCAAAATTTAGTCTAAACTAGGGGACATTACTAAACATTTACTCTCATGACAACCTAATGCCCCGAAAATTTCGGCAGTATAACGACAGAACTATAAGCTACCCAAATTTTTAACACACCTGATAGACATTATGTATATACACTTCTAAAGCCAGATTAAACAGATAGCTAATATCACTCCACAACATCCATACACAACCCAACTCAACACGACAGAATATAAATGTGAGTCAGGTCTCATATCAAGGACTACCTAAATACATTAGAAAATTCACAACGTGTTAAAGAAAAGACTTTTATCTTTTCAAGACTACACATAAAACATTACAACCAAATTAACATCAACCCTCGTTCATTCATCAGCTAAGAGAAAACATTAACATCTTAGGCCACAACCTACCACGAACTAAACTAAGGACGAGTAACAAGGAAAGCATGAACATAACAAGCTAGTTATGGTCCTTCCTTCGTCACGTCTCCTCTACATCACCAAGCTCGAATATGTTTGCAGCACCTGCAAAACCTGGTGGTGGGTCAGTACAAAACTACGGTACTGAGTAAGTGGCTCACACCTGCAGAGCCATCAAACAACATACATATACCAGACAAGTATCATGCTTTTCAACTACAATATCATGCCTCATATACAAGTGAGCAATCAACACATAGAAGCATATTCAACTAATACAATCGTGCAACAACCTTGCACCTAACACATGAATTTCGCACCATGCAATGCACACTCAAAACACATGGATTCCGCACCATGCCATGCATACTCAAAACACATGAATTCCACATCATGCCATGCAACTCAGTTTTCTCTCAAGCTCCACGAGCTCGCTCAACACTCATGGCCCTCACAAAGCCCTCTGAGACTGACTCCTTCGAGTCACGTCGACCCCTGACCATATTACCCAGGGCCTTGACATTTCTCTACGGCGCTCAGCGTTCGACCGTTGACCATATTACCCAAGGCCTCAAACTGTGCATCGCCCCTTGGCCATATTACCCAAGGCACCCGATGACTTCACAATCATACTGTACATCGCCCCTTGGCCATTTTACCTAAGGCACCCGATGACTTTCACAACGTATAGACTCATCACACCGCCCTTGGCCATATCACCCAAGGCACCCGATGCTCCTCTTAATCCATTGGTGACATACCACCCCTCGACCATTTTTACCCGAGGCACCTAGTATTCACCTAACTTTCCTTTTCAACTCACAAGGCCCTCTGACCTCACAATCTCACTAGAATGCATGAATCCTACTCATCATGCTTCTAAACCATGTTTTATGCCAATGACATGCAACCCATAATGCTCGTACCCAACATGTTTCTAAACCATGCATTCAGTCATGAAACACATCAAATGAACCGCACATTTTTGCACGATTTTCCGCAAGCGCACGGGTCGTCACAAGTAATATAGTGATTTTGAGTATAGAGTATCGTCTCCACAGGGATTGGATTTATTCAATTAAGTACCACGAATAATCTTGCTTAACTTTATTTAGAGAACAAAATCTAATGCTGAAAAGAATAACAAAAAGCTAATCTAGAAAGCAAAAGATAAATGGTGACACAATTTGGAGGGATAATTCTAGAGTTGTTGATTTTATCAATTGGACCTTTAATGCTTAATCAATTAACTAATGCGGATTAACAAATCATTTGATTCATAAGTCTAGAAGCCTAATAACAAGGACTCTCCTGTCGGTCTCCTCCTATCTCATACCGTTCAATAAAGAATCTCCTTTCAGTCTCATCTTTATTTACTTAGTATGGCATTACGACCCTTCAATACAACCTCTAACGTTATTTATTTTATCCCGTGTCACCCGGGTAAATAACCGTTAGTCATGCATTTAGTTCTAGTCTAAGCTTCTCTCCGTCGAGTTTCCACATAGTAACGATTCATTTAATCAGTGATCTGTTGATTAAAAGCATTACGGACAAAATGCACAAATGAACAATAATGACAATTAAACCACATCAATTCATTAATTCAGCAGAGGTTCAACATCTAAATCAATCTCATAAAATTTAGGAATTTACTACTCATAATCACTAAAATTCAATAATTCCTAATCACAACAATTCTAGAAACTAAAACATAAAGGAAAAGGGAAGAGAAATGCTCATAAAAGTGTCGATCTCCTCGATCCCGCGCCGACCTCCTTCGATCCCGAGCTCCAAAGATCTTCAACAAAGCTCCAAAACTCTCCCAAAAATCCCAAATTTTAGAGTAGACTCTAGAATGGGGTGAAAACCCACAAATTGGCACACAAAATATGGATGCAAAAGGCTCCTTTTATAGGCTCCCAGCAGGCGCAGCGTCGAGACGCTACAAGGACAGCGTCGAGACGCTCTGACGTCATCTTTTCTTGGGCTCCAAGACGTCGCAGCGTCGAGACGCTATTTGGACAGCGTCGCGACGCTGTCGCGATTCTGGATCTTTCCACGCGGCTGCCTAGCGTCGGGACGCTTCCAGGCATAGCGTCGAGACGCTAGGCCCTGAATCTTCAATAATGGCCCGATTTTGACTCCATTTTTGGGCCTCCAACTTTCTTTTGGCCCAACTACTTCTTGTAATGGATTTTTGGCACTTTTCTTGACCCAAATTGATTAATTTTAAGGCTTGGACTTCATGAATTTGGGCTTCTAATTCATTCTTCTTGGCTTTTTGGACTCGGATCTTCAATGTAATTCTTCAAATTGCTCCAAAAGCCTCCAAAATCATCCAAAATTTCTCAAAATTCCGATTTTTCTTCTTTGGCTCGGTTTTCTGAAATTTAAACAGAAAATAGCATTAAAGTACACAATTCAAGCATAAAACTAGCTAAAATTAATAGGAAAATGATGACATTTTTGCATGTCATCACACCCCCAAACTTAAATCTTTGCTAGTCCCGAGCAAAGCTAAAACCTTATGTATGAATCAACTATTGCAAATGCATGACTCTAAGCTCAATGATCAAAATAATGAACTCTAACAATTAAAGGAAATATTAAAACGTATTCTTTCATCAAGAAATTTAAATTTAAACTCTTCATCCCTTGCGTGTGTGTGTGCGAGCTTCCTTATTAGGTCTTTACTAGCCTAGAAAAGGTTTATAGAATCCTTAGTTCATCTTCCCCCTGCACTGGCCTTAAGCTCTAATTATCCAGCTTTCCAACAATCAAGAAAGCAATATCCCACTAAGGTGCCTGAAACAACGGGGTATGCCTCCCCGAAACTTGCATTTTTTTTTTTTTTTGAGAATCCTTTTAGATGTAGCGCCTTCGTTCTGGCTTGCCAACATTGGTGATGAAAGCATCCAACTACGAGCGCCTCATCTTTCAGGATGCCGAGGCATGCTCATTTCTTTCCAGCGCTTTCATGCAAAGGTAAACGATGGGTGTCATGAATGCCCCTGGTTACTAACGCTCTCAAGAAAGTGGAACATTCTCTTCTTTTTTTTTTTATTATTATTATTTTTTTTTATTATTATTATTATTATTTTTTTTTGACATATATATTTTTTTTTCACACTTTTCTTTTCTTTTGCAGGCTAATAAACATGATTTTTCTCCCAAGTAAAACATTACAGACTCTCATGTCGTTCATCTTTCAAATTAGATCTTAAGCCTATCGGAGTGACAACAAACATCTAGATAATATAATCCAGTTCTAAGCATTCAAAACCATATAAGTAGGCTAAGTGCTCAACATGTGCAAGGAAATCAAAGAAAAAATTTAAATTTACATGAATCTTGAACATGCTTTGATATTTCATAAAAATTGAACAAAATTCATTATCTAGATCATATCATAGACCGTCCTCATCAAAACAGATGCAATAGAATCATCATGAAAAAATTTTCGCTCAGATCAGAACAGCAAAGCCTCCCCCCCAAACTTAAATCATACATTGTCCTCAATGTATTGATTATTCAGACTAATTAAGCATGCATAAGGACAATTAAAAAATAAAGGGAGAACGGTACTGCCCTGAAGTGTGAGAGAAACCATGGATGTCAGCCTTCAACATTCATTGGGGTTGTTTTTGGAAGAAAATGTGGTCTCGAGCTCCTTCAAAAATTGATCAACCGGAACGAAAGATCAACATGCTCTAACTACAAAAAACTGAAAAACAAAGAAAAGAAAATTAACGGAAAAATAAACTTGGGTTGCCTCCCAAGAAGCGCTTGTTTAACGTCTCTTAGCTAGACGAGTTTGTGCGGTCTTTCAAGGCACATAAAAATTCTCGTATTTCTTCGGACCCTTCTTCCTTGAATTGATGAAGCATACTATCGCTAGTAAGCTTACTAGCTTTTCATGGGCCCCTGAAGCAGAAATATTTTTGGGATTTTCTTTTAATAAAAGCATAAAAGGAGAAAGATCAAAATAAATGGACTCTGACTCTGACACTGACTCGTGAGAACAAGAAAAAGAACACTCATTATCAATAGAGGATGGAGAGGATAGAACAGACAAAGGCCTTTCAACCTTAAACTCTATCTCAAGAAACTCCTCAAATACTATAGGCTCATTTTCTTTTTCTTCCTCACAATCTTGTTCTTGATGGGTGCTGGAATTATCCAATTCTTCCTCTTTTTCTATACAGCTCACCCCTATATGCTCAAACTCAGCAAAATCGAAAGGATTAGGCTCTTGAATGGGCGCTAATGAATCAGTGGCCACATGACTCACTAGACACTCTATGGAAGTGGATCCTACTTCCCTATCTTCCTTTTGGGTTTGGAGTCTCTCCATAGATTTTTCTAATTCTAAATTCATGGCTCTCGACTCTTGGATAAAATTTTCAAGCAAGCTCTCTAAGGAAGATTTTTCTTTTATGGAAGCGGATTGCACTTCACTCTCATCCTCTTGGGGATGCAATCTCCCTTGGGATTTTTCTAGAGCTAAATTAATGGCTCTAGTATCCTCAATAAAATCTTGAAGCAAACTTTCTAGGGGAGATTTTTCTTCTAAAGGGGAATAATTTGAATAGAAAAAATTGGATGATGGTGTTGGTTCTTCGGGCTCAGATTCCCTAAAGGGCCACCCAAAACTATTAAAAGCCATTTAAAATAATTAAATCAACAATAATCAGGCTTTCAGTCAGATGCAAACACCAATTAAATGAACAACAAGAACAATGGACCAGGATAAAAATAAAACTAAGAAAGCAAAATAAAACCTCTAATCTAAAGCAAGCAATTTCTTCACAATATTAATTGAATGAAATTAGCCAATCCCCGGCAACGGCGCCAAAAACTTGTTGCACGATTTTCCGCAAGCGCACGGGTCGTCACAAGTAATATAGTGATTTTGAGTATAGAGTATCGTCTCCACAGGGATTGGATTTATTCAATTAAGTACCACGAATAATCTTGCTTAACTTTATTTAGAGAACAAAATCTAATGCTGAAAAGAATAACAAAAAGCTAATCTAGAAAGCAAAAGATAAATGGTGACACAATTTGGAGGGATAATTCTAGAGTTGTTGATTTTATCAATTGGACCTTTAATGCTTAATCAATTAACTAATGCGGATTAACAAATCATTTGATTCATAAGTCTAGAAGCCTAATAACAAGGACTCTCCTGTCGGTCTCCTCCTATCTCATACCGTTCAATAAAGAATCTCCTTTCAGTCTCATCTTTATTTACTTAGTATGGCATTACGACCCTTCAATACAACCTCTAACGTTATTTATTTTATCCCGTGTCACCCGGGTAAATAACCGTTAGTCATGCATTTAGTTCTAGTCTAAGCTTCTCTCCGTCGAGTTTCCACATAGTAACGATTCATTTAATCAGTGATCAGTTGATTAAAAGCATTACGGACAAAATGCACAAATGAACAATAATGACAATTAAACCACATCAATTCATTAATTCAGCAGAGGTTCAACATCTAAATCAATCTCATAAAATTTAGGAATTTACTACTCATAATCACTAAAATTCAATAAATCTTAATCACAACAATTCTAGAAACTAAAACATAAAGGAAAAGGGAAGAGAAATGCTCATAAAAGTGTCGATCTCCTCGATCCCGCGCCGACCTCCTTCGATCCCGAGCTCCAAAGATCTTCAACAAAGCTCCAAAACTCTCCCAAAAATCCCAAATTTTAGAGTAGACTCTAGAATGGGGTGAAAACCCACAAATTGGCACACAAAATATGGATGCAAAAGGCTCCTTTTATAGGCTCCCAGCAGGCGCAGCGTCGAGACGCTACAAGGACAGCGTCGAGACGCTCTGACGTCATCTTTTCTTGGGCTCCAAGACGTCGCAGCGTCGAGACGCTATTTGGACAGCGTCGCGACGCTGTCGCGATTCTGGATCTTTCCACGCGGCTGCCTAGCGTCGGGACGCTTCCAGGCATAGCGTCGAGACGCTAGGCCCTGAATCTTCAATAATGGCCCGATTTTGACTCCATTTTTGGGCCTCCAACTTTCTTTTGGCCCAACTACTTCTTGTAATGGATTTTTGGCACTTTTCTTGACCCAAATTGATTAATTTTAAGGCTTGGACTTCATGAATTTGGGCTTCTAATTCATTCTTCTTGGCTTTTTGGACTCGGATCTTCAATGTAATTCTTCAAATTGCTCCAAAAGCCTCCAAAATCATCCAAAATTTCTCAAAATTCCGATTTTTCTTCTTTGGCTTGGTTTTCTGAAATTTAAACAGAAAATAGCATTAAAGTACACAATTCAAGCATAAAACTAGCTAAAATTAATAGGAAAATGATGACATTTTTGCATGTCATCACACATTCGTGCTTTTGAATAAATCACAACGAAACCACATTCTTAGTACAATAGTTCACCATATAAGCTCAACACAGCAGCTCAACGTATTCAAAACTCGTCACGAACACATAACACATACATATCTATACAGTATATGATAAAACCACACAAGTAAGGCACACAACATGCTAGCATACAAGCGAACAGACCCAACAGGTAGAAATCCACTTACTAATTGCTAAAGCACTCCTAAGCGAATCTAATGAGCTTCTTAGGATTTGAACAATCTAAGACCAAACTGAAATAACCAGACTTGAGTCTTGGCAAGAAGTGATCAAATGAGTCCGAACCTACGAATAGGGAACTTCCAAGCGTTAGGGATCAATCTAACAAACTTTAAAATAATTTCAATGAGGTTGAAAGGTCTAAAACATGTTGAACATTGCTAAACCTTACCCAAAGGACTTGGACACTTGCTGGAGAGGGATCGAAGGACTCCAAAAACGTTGATTTGAAGCTGCAAGACTATGGGCAGTCCGATTTAAGACCTTTCAGGCTATGGGTAAGCGTCAAAAGTCATATTCAAACCTAACAGCTTGCTGAAAATTGATTCAAATGGCCTAATCCTGCAAATTTGGAGTCGTTAAAAAGTGGGTAATTCATATCAATGCTATTTGGGATATGGGTAATCTGATTCCAAGCTTAACAGAATGAGGATGGGAGTTAAATCTTACCAAAGAGGTGAGACACGGCCATCATCCCAAACACGCATAGAAGCACGCTGAGGGTCGCGAACTGCTATACTTTTTGGCCGAAGAGGAAAAAACTGATGGTTGTGGGTCTTCTTCGAGCCCACGCGGATCGCCGACATGAAGAAGACGTTATCAAAGACGTTGTTGCTCGCGTCGTTGGACACCTCGAGCCGTCGCGGGTCTTAGGTTGTTCACGCGTGGGTCGTCTTGCTTGCCGGAGGAGAGACACACGAGAGAGAGAGAGAGTCGACGCAAGACGAAGCGGCAGCCGAATTTGCGTGTTCTGTGCTTCTGCTACTGGTGTGAAACACGAGTGAGAGGGAGAAGAGGGGCGTGGGGGAAAAGTTTGTTGAACGAAGAAGAAGATGCGCGAGGGGGGGTTTGTGGCTCATACAAGGAAGAGAGAGAGAGAGATTAGGACTAGGTTTTCTTTTATTTTATTTCTTTTTCTTTAAAACTCCAATTAAGGCCCTAATTCCCTTTAAAAAAAATTGAGGAAACCATTGGGTAATTGAATTTCCATATTTATCGGATTGAGTTCAAGAATTTGATTCTAAACCAAAATTCCACCACTTAATAATTTGATTTGATTTCATCCACTTAATATCAAATTTGAACTCATGATGGATCCAAAACATCTCAGAAAGGCTTAAATTTCGAAACGCGGGGCGTTACAAAATCTCTCACCTACATGTTATTAAAAAAAAATCTCTAAAATAGTATCAGTATCTATCTATCTATACTATATTAAAAGGCCATGATTCCTGAAAAACATTTTTCGACCAGAATACTCTATACTATATTAAAAAGTCAGGATTCCTGAAAAACATTTTTCGACCAGAATACCCTATTAAATTTAAGATAATTGCATAATTAGTTTTCAAATTCCAGAATCAAATTTCGTAATTTAATATCTATACTATCTATACTATATTAAAAGGCCAGAATTCCTGAAAAACATTTTTAGACCAGAATACCCTTTTAAATTTTAGATTATTACATAATTAGTTTTCAATTCCAGAATCAAATTTCGTAATTTAATATCTATGCATACTATATTAAAAGGCAAAAATTCCTAAAAACATTTTTAAACCAGAATACACTTTTAAATTTCAGATAATCTATATTATATTAAAAGGTCAGGATTCCTGAAAAACATTTTTAAACCAGAATACCCTTTTTTATTTCAGATAATTACATAATTAGTTTTCAAATTCTAGAATCAAATTTCGTAATTTAATATCTATACTACATTAAAAGGCCAGGATTCCTAAAAAACATTTTTAGACCAGAATATCATAGTAAATTTAAAATAATTACATAATTTGTTTTCAAATTCCAGAATCAAATTTCGTAATATAATATCTATACTGGGACAGGATTCTTGAAAAACATTTTTAGACCAGAATACCCTTTTAATTTTCAGATAATTACATAATTAGTTTTCAAGTTCCATAATCAAATTTCGTAATTTAATATCTATACTATATTAAAAGGCTAGAATTCCTGAAAAACATTTTTCGACCAGAATACCCTTTTAAATTTAAGATAACTACATAATTAGTTTTCAAATTCAGGAATCAAATTTCGTAATTTAATATCTATACTATCTTTACTATATTAAAAGACGAGAATTCCTGAAAAACATTTTTAAACCAAAATACCCTTTTAAATTTCAGATTATTACATAATTAGTTTTCAAATTCAAGAATCAAATTTCGTAATTTAATATCTATACTATATTAAAAGGCCAGGATTCCTAAACAACATCTTTAGACCAGAATACCCTTTTAAATTTCAAAAAATTACATAATTAGTTTTCGAATTCCAGAATCAAATTTCGTAATTTAATATCTATACTGGGCCAAGATTATTGAAAAACATTTTTAGACCAGAATACCCTTTTAAATTTCAGATAATTACATAATTAGTTTTCAAGTTCCATAAACAAATTTCGTAATTTAATAATCTATACTATCTATATCTATATCTATATTTATATCTATATCTATACTATATTAAAAGGCCAGGATTCCTGAAAAACATTTTTAGACCAGAATACCATTTTAAATTTAAGATAATTACATAATTAGTTTTTAAATTCCAGAATCAAATTTCGTAATTTAATAATCTATACTATATATTAAAAGGTCAGGATTCCTAAATAACATTTTTAGATCAAAATACCATTTTAAATTTAAGATAATTACATAATTAGTTTTCAAATTCCATAATCAAATTTCGTAATTTAATAATCTATACTATATTAAAAGGTCAGGATTCCTAAATAACATTTTTAGACCAGAATACACTTTTAAATTTAAGATAATTACATAATTAGTTTTCAAATTCCAAGATCAAATTTCATAATTTAATAATCTATACTATATTAAAAGGTCAGGATTCCTAAAAAACATTTTTAGACCAGAATATCCTTTTAAATTTAAGATAATTACATAATTAGTTTTCAAATCCCATGTTCCTCATCTGGTGCCCTAAGTGGCATTGTCACTAGAAGCCTTTTTGGTGTTGGTTCTGCTTTGGAGAGACCTGGTTGGTAGTGGTGGTTGTAGATGACCAGCAAAGCAGACCTAAGGTTGGATCTTTTTACCTTGGAAGGTTAGTGATTTGGCTTGAAGATCCTAGCAAGTGTAACCAAGACCGTACAGAATTAAGAGAATTTCCATAGGAAGTAGTAAAGTTGGTGGACTTTCTATGCAAGCAAGATCTATGGAGCAAGGTTGTCAAGTTGGAATATGTTAGACCTCGTCGTTGTTCCTGGATATGGATTGGTTGGCTTTAGTTAAGAAACCATGGAATGATCTAAGAAGGAAGCTCTCTTTAGGTTATCATTTGGCCGAAGTTTGACTCAAAGAAATAAAAGTTGGGAATCCAAAAGATAACATCTACGCTAAAGGTCAGGTGTCTCTTGTAGTTTGGTGTTTGAGTCTACTTTGCAAATGTCATGGACTTCTGGATAGAGTTGTTACTTGGGACAACCTATTATTCAAGGCACTTTATTGAATGATATCGATTCAAGGAAGAAACTTAAGGTGCCATTGGGAGAACTCTTGGACAAGGGATTTATTCACCCTATTGTGTCTCCCCAACTTTGTTGGTGAAGAAAAAGGTCAACTCATTGAGCCTAGGCATTGACTATCTGGAATTGATCAATGTGGCAGTAAAAGATAAGTATTCTCCAATCATGATGGTTTTGGATTACTAATACTCCTATAGTTTTTGGGCTTCATGAACCAGATTTTTAAGATCTTTTGGACTCGTTCATGATAGTGTTCCTTGGTTGTGAGTTGGTTTATTTAAAGACTAAGGAAGACTCATAAAGAGCATTTCGAGCAAGTTTTGGCAACTTTGGGATGTAGTGAGTTGTACGTTATTCAAAGGATGAGTTTTGTTTGGATAAGGTTGCTTTCTTGGACATATGGGTTCTAAGGACTGTATCCCAGCGAGTCTTGCTAAAGTAAAAGTAGAAGAAGTTTGCAATTGGTCCGACCCAATTTAATGGTTGAAAGTCACAATCTTCTTTGATTGGAAAGTTACCTTTTGAAGCTGGGAGGTTGCTTAGAATGTTGATAGTATGGTAGCACCATGGATTCAGTTCTCTCGCAAGATTCAAGAACATCGCTATCGCTCGAAACGGAGTTTGTAAGAAGCATTTCTAGAGGTTAGGGGAACAATTGGCTATAGTCTCGGTGTTAACTGTTCTTGATTGTACAAGAGCTTAGTGGTCGTTATTGACGCTTAAAGAAAAAATGACAAGGTTGTAAACTAATGCGATATGGAAAAGATGTTCACACCTTGTGTCAACTAAGGAAATATGAGTTTAACTATTCCACACTTATGACTTGGAAGTCGTAGTTGCAATATTGACTTTAGATATCTGAAGTCACCTTCCTTATGGAGGAAGTATCCAATCTCATAGACCACAAAGAGTCGAAAGTGTTTCTTTATGCAAGAAGAGCTTGACTTAGGATAAAGGAAGTGTTTGGATCTGGTAAAGCGGTAAGGTCAATTAGCACCTGACATGGAAGTTGTGGTATGCTCTTAGCAAGAAACCAAATTGGCATTCTCGGTACCATTTCATAGTCCTTTCCTAAGAGGGTTGATTGCCCAGAAAGTGAGTTGACAGCGGAAGCCTTCAGCATTGTTTGCTCAACTTTAGTGGTGCCTAGTTGAAAAAGTTGATTGTTGATAGCCATTAAGAAGACCTAGAATTGGTTAAACGCCTGAGTGAGGAAGATCAAGGGAATTATACCCTCACTGGAAATTCAGCTTTGTTATATCAAGGTTGTTGTGCCAAAGGATTATCCTCTAAAGCGAGGTTGATTGTAAGAGGCGCATAAAACACCTTTTTCAGTGCATTCTCATAAAGCCAAGATGTACGAGGGATTTAAGAAACATCATGGGCAGGCTTAATGCGAAGAGCGAATGGCTCAGTTGCTTAGTAAGTTGTTGTTCCTATCCAAGTCAGAGTTAGTGAAGTTAACTAACGAAGCTATCCAAGGAATCAGAAAAATAAATGTGTAAGTTACTAATGAAGTCAAATGGTTGTGAAGGTGATAGGTGCAAAGGTTGAGTTCAACGTAGGTGACTTGTGTTCTCTCAAAAGAGTTAATAAAAGGAGTTCTACAAATTTTGGTGAATTGGTAGCTTAGTTCAAATATATTGAACTACTCAAGATCTTTGAGCGGATTGATCTAGCTAATTATAAGTTGTATTGGCCACATGTGTTATCTGCAACACATCGTGCTTCGTGTGCCGTCGTTTGGAAAATTCACCAACGACCCTGGTTTCTTCAAGCAATGTTAGTGGAAAGGAGTCCTCTGTGTTGAAAAGATCGGATAGCGTAGCTCTGATTATATTGGACCATTTGAAGATCGTTATGCACTTTGGTCTAGTTGTTCATTGGTTGTCTTTGTTACCAATGTGTATGTGTGTCACAACTTGTTCCAAGTGTTGAAGCTGAAGATGAGCATCAATGACCTTTCTTGTGCCTTGATTCAAAACTTTGGGATTCTAGAGGAAAGTGGCTTGATGAGCAAAAAGTCGTTGGTATTAAGTGCCTTATGGAGTTAGTGTTGGATTCAAGGCTAGTCGTCCAGCGTGGTTAGATGTGCAACTTTTGAGGACGAAAGTTCTTAAGGTGGGGAGATTGTAACGTCCCGCGTTTTGAAATCGAGCTATTTTGAGATATGTTGAGCTTTTTATTCTAATTTGAAAATTAGAATTTAAGCTTAGCCTCGGGTCATTAAATTAAATTTCCTAAAGTTAGAGATTTGATATTTGATATTTATTTTAAATATCAAAAGACCCAAATTCTAAATTAATTGGATTATTTCTTCCAAAATTATTTAGGAGTTAAGTTTGGGATTTTAGGTAAAATCCTAAATAAAACCTAATTCCTAATTAAGTTGGGTTTTCTTGTATTAGAGTTTTATTATTAAAGAAAAAGAAGGAAAATAGAAACCATAACCCCTCATCTTTTTCTCTCTTCCCTCTCCGCGCCGCCAGCCCCCCCTCTCCTTCAGATTCTTCTTCTTGCTCCGCCAGCCACCTGTGGGCTTCTTCTCCAGCGTCTCTCTCTCTCATTCTCCCTCGTGCTCGCCGGTGTCTCCCTCTCTTCCGTGAGTCGTCACCGCCAGCAGCTGACCCACACCGTCGTTCTCCTTGCGTGCAATAGTGTCGTCTGCCTCTATCGATCTCCCTCTCGTGTTGTTCGAGCGTCGACGATGAGACTGTTGGGTTTTATGCCCTAAAACTCGTAGATAGTAAATGTACATTTGACCGAACATTAATAAAGTGATGTATTATTCAATGTTTGTATTATATCTTGTCTTATTAACCCTAATCCAATAAACTAAACATCCAAGGCTAATAGAATGAGGCTTGAACTAGTATGTAGGGACATACGGGGATCAATGTTCAAGTTTTAGCCTAAAGGGTCTGTAGTATAGGGATAAGGCTGGGTACCTTATCCTGGTGACACTATGGATACGGCCCGCTTTCTATATTGATACAAACGTAGTGATCCAACGCGTTCATGTGGTTGACATGTGAGTGGGGGTATCCTGTGCAATGAGTTTGCACAAAGACCGGACCGCGAAATATTTAACCACTAACTGTAACACTGTTAGTTAGCTCGGTTTCTATTTCACTAGGATGACCTAGGCAACTTGGCCTTAATCCTGAGTGGATTATGGACTCCTGTCCATGAGGGATTGTCCTTTGATTTGTATGGGTGAGAGTGGCCTGTTCGCCGACTCAATAAGCCTACCATTTTGGGGACAAGACCGAATGGGGAGCTGGGAACGTAGTCTTACAAGATGGAATTCACTCCTTCCCAATATTAGGGTAAGTAGAGGTGTGTTCCCTTAAGTGGTGTCTCCGGGTCTTAAACAATGGGCCCTACCCTCTTTATGGCACGAGAGGGGTTTTTGTTTGCTAGTTGGACTACAAACAGGTTGTTCATTAGAGGAGCACTGGTACTTAAGGACCAAGAGGTAGCCCAGGGGTAAAACGATAATTTGACCTAGCTGGGGTACGAACACACGTGAAGGGCTAACTTGCTGCTGACGGTCGATATCCGTGGACACAGAAATATATCTGCAGTGAGAAGAGTGCAGTTGTGGTTCTTTAGTGGAGTGAACCACAGTTAACGAATATTGATTAACTTGGTTAATGAGTTTAGCCAACTAATCTCATATCGTTGGAGCTTCTGATCTGTAGGTCCATTAGGTCCCACCGGTAGCTCACTAGGGGCGTTGAGGTAATATTCTAAGGGAGAATTGAATATTCGAAGGTGTTCGAATATTAAACTTAAATATGAATTTGATTCATTTTAAAACTATATGTTATAATTAATGCACATTAGATGTACATTAATACTATAGTTTATTTGGAGAGAGATATAATTAAATATGAGATATTTAATTATAATATTAATTAATATATTAATTAGTTATTATATTAATTGATAATTAGTTTTAATAACTTTAATTAAATTTGATTTAATTGAATTTTATTAAAACTATAGGTTAAGTGGTAATATTTGTATAAATATGATTTATATGAATATTAATTAAATTAATTCTTAATTTGATTAATTAATAATTTGATTATCTTATCAGTATAACTGATAAGAAGGGTTCAGCCCACTAACCTAGTTTTTTGCGTGATGATGAGGCTTTTTAGGAGGGAATTTCTCCATTAGTTGATAACTCCCTCACCGTTCATTGTGTGTGTGGTTGGTTGTTCTCTGAAGAAAATATCACGTTTTCTCTCTCAATTTTTACTCTCCAGAACTCTCTGCAGAATACTCCCAAGCCTTAGAATTCTTGGTTCCCACAAGCCGCCCAATACTAGTCCCAAGGAGAATACCGGTGAAACTCTTTTGGTGGTTTTTCGTGACTCTTTTTCCAGCAAAGAGAAGGTGATTCTGTTGCTATATTTTCAAGTTTATCAAAGGTTTTTGGCGAAGCAGTTCAAGAAATCTTCAAGGGTAAGTTGTTCTTGAACTCTAGGATCATTAGGATCCAATTCTAGATTAGGATATAGAGTTTTTCTATTGTTTTCCAGCATGCTTTCATCTGTTTACTGCTGGTTTTTATTTGCCAAACGTATTGGTATTTTAGTTCAAATTAAAACTGAGTTAAGGTTCTGTAAGTTTTCGATGCGAAAAGGGCTTTTATCCCTTCAATTGGTATCAGAGCCTTCTCTGTAATTTAATTTTTGAATTAAAATTTGCGTTGGCTTTAGGTGGGATTTAATTGCATTTTGAATGTTAATTTGCTATGAACTGGAGATTAATTGGCCTTAGATTTACAATTATTTTGATGTGATCAAATGTAAAGGCCCCTGCGTTTTTGGGCAATTAAAATTGTAAATCGAGTCTCTGTAAGTCCAAGTCTAGTTTAGGCTGAAGAACGATGAAGATCGAGATCAAATTTGGCCAAAAACGGCGAAAAACGGCGAAGAACAGCGGCTGGAATCGCAGAGAAAAAAAAAATCGGACGGAAATTCACGCCTTCAGACTTAAGGCTGACGTCAGCAGAGGTGACGCTGACGTCACGAGGCGCGGTCCAGGCGAGCGGTCCAATTCGCGTCAAGGCGGTTCTTCGGATGCGCGCGGTTCACGCCTGGTTCATTGACTGGCGTACGGTTCGTTGACTGAATCGCCTGGTTCGTTGGTTTTTCGCCCGGTTCGGTCAATTCTGACTTGTTTTCGGCGGTTTTAGCACGTTTTGGAGCGGTTTTGGTGCGGTTCGGGGCTGCTGAAGGCTGTAATAGGATAGAATTTTGCTTAATTATTGTAATTTAGCTTTAATTTTATCCTAGGGGCCAATTAATCGGTTCATATGCTGCTTTATATGCTTTATGGATGTCATATAAAATTAGAAATCCCACCTTAGGTTATAAAGCATGCTCATGCATTTATGTATGTTATAATTAGATTATAATATATGATTAAAATGCATGGTTTGATTTTCATGAGTTTTTTTTTATATAGTTGAGTTATGTTAAATTCATGAAAATGGAAAAGTATGATGCATGCAATTACATAGATTTAATATAAGAGTTATATTAAAAATAATTTGTTTGCAGCATGCTAAGTTGATTTTCCATTTTTGGCTATAATAAAATTGTTTATTATTTAAAATGGAAATCAAGTTGCATTGAGCATGATACATCCATAGGTTAATATAAGGGTTATATTAATTTTCATGCAATGCATAGTTCTATAGTTTTAATTTCATTAACTTGAATATGATTGTTAATTGTTTTTAAACTATAGTATGCATGATTATAGGGCAAATCATTAAAATTTTGAAATAGTTTAAAATTTTATGATTAGAAACCGTCAATCTATAATCAAGATATGCATGTTCACATAGGATCTTAGGTTAAAATGGATTAATTTTAATGGGTTAATATTAATTAGACCTAAGATCACTTTCTAATAGGATTAGAATATCTTACTTAGTTTTAAAATAGTTTTAATGAACTAAGTAGGACGAACATTCCTGAGATTATAAGGGAACTCTACCAGTGAAGTTCTGTCTAAGGATTGGAGGTATTTAAGTTGACGATAAATGGAACACCTCCTACCTTGGAACTGATCTGGAACACCGGAGTTGAATTAATCTCAGGTTAATGTTACAATAATGTCGCTAGGTTAATTAAATTGGTTTAATACACCTAGACATTAGGTCTTATTATAATAGTTATAATAGGACTAGACTTAGATAAATGACTTAGCCGGATTTATCTAGGTTTAATCAAACCCTAAAATTTATAATAGGTTACTTTAGTGGGAGGAAAGTTACAAAACTTAATTTAAATTGAGTTTTGCTCCTACGTCCCCGTGACGTTCACACCGTGAGATCCATGCTCGGCTTCGTGTCGTCGTAGAGCGGCCTCCCTTCGGAGAGTGTTTGCATGGGTCAATACCAAGGTGAATGGGGAAAGTGACTATAGTAAGTGGGAGCGGGACGCGTGTCAACGTATCCTTCGGTCTCCACCCCTAGGTCACAACGTGAGATTCCTATGATCCGCCTGCGTGTTGCCCTGGAGCAACCACCCCTTCGGAGGGCCTGATCATAGGATTCGGAACACCGTGAACTCCTGAATAGGATAGGGTCACTTAGGCTAATTACCAACAGTTGTCTTTCCTAACGGTAGCCTGTTGGTGCGTGCCTCTGAGATCTGAAAGTGGGAGGGTTACACTTACGGGGAGGAGTTAATTTGTTAACAAATCCTTGACCGAACAACGGTGGTTAATATCTAATGGAATATGAGTTATTCTGGTATTAAAAATTGACTGAGAAGAGTCTCATTTTAGAGGAGGAACAACTGATCACCCTTCGGTGGCTGTTCTTCTAAACCTCTAAAGCATCGTTGCGAAACACAATCATAGTTTTATTAGGGTTCTTTGATTGTTTGTTTGCAAAATTGATTGGATGTATGCAATTGTTTGTATTGCTTGTGTGATGGGTTAAGGCAAAGATAACTAATACGGTCACTTGTTTGTTTTTCAGCAATGTCTTCCTCTATAATTTCCCTGCTTAAAAATGAACAACTTACCGACGAAAATTTTCCACAATGGAAATCTAACCTCAATACAATACTCGTGGTTGAGGACTTAAGGTTCGTCTTAACGGAGGAATGTCCTCCCGTTCCCCCTCGCACTGCCGCTCAGGCAGTCAAGGACGCCTACGAACGCTGGACCAAGGCCAATGAAAAGGTCAAAGTCTATATTTTGGTCAGCTTGTCTGAAGTATTGGCCAAGCGTTACGAGAACGTGGAAACTGCCAGGGAGATTATGAATTCCCTGCAGGAGATGTTTGGACTTCCGTCCTACCAACTCCACCACGACGCCTTGAAGAACGACTTCAATGCCAAGATGCTGGAAGGTCAATCTGTTCGGGAACATGTCCTGGACATGATTAACCAGTTCAACATAGCTGAGGCAAATGGCGGGGTTGTCTGCGAGCGCAGTCAGGTTGCGTTCATCCTTCACTCGCTCCCGGCGAGCTATCTGTCATTCAGGACGAACGCGAGCATGAATAAGATTCAGTTCAACCTGACTACCCTCCTCTCGGAGTTACAGATTTATGAGTCCCTGCAAAAGAGCAAGGGAAAGAGTGTGGTTAAAGGAGAGGCCAACGTGGCCCATTCCAAGGAGAAGTTCCTGAAGGGTTCAACCTCAGGGACTAAATCTGTACTCCAGGCTTCTTCATCGAAGTAGATCCAAAAGAGGAAGGGAGACAAGGGGAAGGCTCCTGCACAGGCTGTGCAAGGAAAGGGGAAGGCCAAGGTCGTGGCCGACAAAGGCAGATGCTTCCACTGTAATGCAGATGGTCACTAGAAGCGCAACTGTCCCCGCTAACTTGCTGAGAAGAGAAGAGAAAAAGAAGGTAAATTCTATTTACTTGTGTTAGAGACTTGTCTCGTTGAACATGATGAGTTTGCCTGGATACTGGATTCGGGAGCCACTAATCATGTTTGTTCTTCTTTTCAGGGAAATAATTTCCAGCAGCTGGTAGAGGGTAAAATGACGCTCAAGGTCAGAACGGGAGACGTCGTTTCAGCTCGTGCAGTGGGAGCTGCAAAATTATTCTTTAGAAATAGGTTTTTAATTTTAGAGAACTTGTACTTGGTTCCTAGAATTAAAAGGAACCTTATTTCTGTTTCAGCTTTGCTAGAACAATGTTATTCAGTTTCCTTCTTGCTTAATGAAGCTTTATTTTCAAAGAATGGAGTTTACATTTGTTCAGCTAAGCGTGAGAATAATTTATTTGTGTTAAGACCAAATGATGCTAAGGCTATTTTAAGTCATGAAATGTTTAAAACGGCCGAAACGCAAAACAAAAGGCAAAAAGTTTCTCCTTTAAGTAACAACACGTATCTTTGGCATCTTCGTCTTGGTCATATTAACATCGATCGGATCGATCGTTTGGTTAAAAATGGACTTCTAAGTGACATAGAAGATACATCTTTACCACCCTGTGAATCGTGTCTCGAGGGTAAAATGACCAAAAGGCCTTTTACCGGAAAAGGTTATAGGGCCAAAGAACCACTTGAACTAATACATTCGGATCTTTGTGGTCCAATGAATGTAAAGGCTCGAGGTGGTTATGAATATTTCATCTCTTTCATAGATGATTATTCTCGATACGGTTACTTGTACCTGATGGGCCATAAGTCTGAAGCTCTTGAAAGGTTCAAAGAGTTTAAGGCTGAGGTAGAAAACCTGTTAGGTAAAACGATTAAAACACTTCGATCAGATCGAGGTGGAGAGTATTTAGATCAGCGATTCCAGGACTATATGATAGAACATGGAATCCAATCACAACTCTCAGCACCTGGTACACCTCAACAGAATGGTGTATCAGAAAGGAGAAATAGAACCTTGTTAGACATGGTTCGATCTATGATGAGCTATGCTCAGTTGCCTAGCTCGTTTTGGGGGTATGCAGTAGCGACTGCAGTACATATTCTTAACAACGTTCCCTCAAAAAGTGTTTCTGAAACTCCTTTTGAACTATGGAAGGGGCGTAAACCTAGTTTGTGTTACTTCCGTATCTGGGGTTGTCTTGCACATGTGTTAGTGACAAATCCTAAGAAATTGGAACCTTTGTTGGTTACCCGAAAGAAACGAGAGGTGGTCTTTTCTACGACCCTCAAGATAATAAAGTATTTGTACCGACAAATGCAACTTTCTTGGAGGAAGACCACGTTCGAGATCATCGACCACGAAGTAAATTAGTATTAGGAGAAGCTACAGAAGGATCAACAAGGGTTGTTGATGAACCTGGTCCTTCAACAAGAGTTGTTGGAGAATGCAGTTCTTCTAGTCAATCTAGTCCTCCTCACGTAGTGGGAGAGCTTCGTCGCAGTGGGAGGGTTGTGATACAACCTAACCGATACTTGGGTTTAACAGAAACACAAGTAGTCATACCTGATGACGGCGTAGAAGATCCATTGTCTTATCGTCAGGCAATGAATGATGTAGATAAGGACGAGTGGGCCGAAGCCATGGACCTTGAGATGGAGTCTATGTACTTCAATCAAGTTTGGGAACTTGTAGATCTACCTGAAAGGGTCAAACCCATTGGGTGTAAATGGATCTATAAGAGAAAAAGGGATGTTGCTGGGAAAGTACAGACTTTCAAAGCAAGACTTGTAGCAAAGGGTTATACCCAACGAGAAGGAGTGGACTATGAAGAAACTTTTTCTCCAGTTGCTATGCTAAAGTCCATAAGAATCCTCTTATCCATTGCAACATTTTATGATTATGAAATTTGGCAAATGGATGTCAAGACAGCTTTTCTGAATGGCAATCTTGACGAGAGTATTTTTAAGTCTCAACCCGAAGGGTTCATATCCCAAGGTCAGGAGCAAAAGGTTTGCAAACTGAATCGATCCATTTATGGGTTGAAACATACTTCTCGATCTTGGAATATTAGATTTGATACTGCGATCAAATCTTTTGGCTGTGACCAGAATGTTGATGAGCCTTGTGTATACAAGAAGATCAACAAAAATAAAGTAGCTTTCCTCGTACTTTATGTTGACGACATCCTACTCATTGGAAATGATGTAGGATATCTGTCTGACGTAAAAGAATGGCTAGCAGCTCAATTCCAAATGAAAGATTTGGGTGAGGCCCAGTATGTTCTTGGCATCCAGATAATTCGGGATAGAAAGAACAAATCGCTAGCTCTGTCTCAGGCAACGTATATCGACAAGATGTTGGCTCGATATTCGATGCAGAACTCCAAGAAGGGCTTGTTGCCGTTCAGGCATGGGGTTCGCTTGTCTAAGGAACAGTCTCCTAAGACACCTCAAGAGGTTGAGGATATGAGACGGATTCCCTACGCCTCTGTCGTGGGTAGCTTAATGTATGTCATGCTATGCACGAGGCCTGACATTTGTTATGCTGTAGGGATTGTCAGCAGATATCAGTCAAATCCAGGGTTAGACCACTGGACCACCGTTAAAGGAATCCTCAAGTATCTTAGGAGAACGAGGGATTACATGTTGGTGTTTGGGGCTAAGGAGTTAGTTCTCACGGGTTACACCGACTCTGACTTCCAAACTGACAAGGATTCTAGGAAATCTACGTCAGGGTCAGTTTTCACCCTTAACGGGGGAGCTGTAGTTTGGAGGAGTATAAAGCAAGGATGCATAGCAGACTCCACGATGGAGGCTGAGTATGTAGCTGCTTGTGAAGCAGCTAAGGAAGCTGTTTGGCTAAGGAAGTTCTTGACAGATTTGGAAGTTGTTCCAAATATGAACTTGCCCATTACGTTATACTGTGACAACGGTGGGGCTGTAGCCAGTTCAAAGGAACCTCGCAGCCACAAAAGAGGTAAACACATAGAGAGGAAGTATCATCTGATTCGAGAGATTGTGCAAAGAGGGGATGTGGTCGTGACCAAGATCGCTTCCGAGCACAACAATGCTAATCCGTTTACGAAGGCCCTCTCGGCTAAAGTGTTCGAGGGTCATCTAGAAAGTCTAGGTCTGCGAGATATGTATATAGCATAATCTAGGGCAAGTGGGAGATGTGTAATGGGTGTGAGGATGCCCTAGTTTAATGTATTTTGTATATTTACCTTTTATGTAATGTACAACATACATGTACCATTTCCAGCTTTGGATTATATTGTATATACTTTCCCTATAACTTGAGTTTTAGTTCAAGTGGGAGTTTGTTGGGTTTTATGCCCTAAAACTCGTAGATAGTAAATGTACTTTTGACCGAACATTAATAAAGTGATGTATTATTCAATGTTTGTATTATATGTTGTCTTATTAACCCTAATCCAATAAACTAAACATCCAAGGCTAATAGAATGAGGCTTGAACTAGTATGTAGGGACATACGGGGATCAATGTTCAAGTTTTAGCCTAAAGGGTCTGTAGTATAGGGATAAGGCTGGGTACCTTATCCTGGTGACACTATGGATACGGCCCGCTTTCTATATTGATACAAACGTAGTGATCCAACGCGTTCATGTGGTTGACATGTGAGTGGGGGTATCCTGTGCAATGAGTTTGCACAAAGACCGGACCGCGAAATAGTTAACCACTAACTGTAACACCGTTAGTTAGCTCGGTTTCTATTTCACTAGGATGACCTAGGCAACTTGGCCTTAATCCTGAGTGGATTATGGACTCCTGTCCATGAGGGATTGTCCTTTGATTTGTACGGGTGAGAGTGGCCTGTTCGCCGACTCAATAAGCCTACCATTTTGGGGACAAGACCGAGTGGGGAGCTGGGAACGTAGTCTTACAAGATGGAATTCACTCCTTCCCGATATTAGGGTAAGTAGAGGTGTGTTCCCTTAAGTGGTGTCTCCGGGTCTTGAACAATGGACCCTACCCTCTTTATGGCACGAGAGGGATTTCTGTTTGCTGGTTGGACCACAAACAAGTTGTTCATTAGAGGAGCACTGGTACTTAAGGACCAAGAGGTAGCCCAGGGGTAAAACGGTAATTTGACCTAGCTGGGATACGAACACACGTGAAGGGCTAACTTGCTGTTGACGGTCGATATCTGTGGACACAGAAATATATCTGCAGTGAGAAGAGTGCAGCTGTGGTTCTATAGTGGAGTGAACCACAGTTAACGAACATTGATTAATTTGGTTAATGAGTTTAGCGAATTAATCTCACATCGTTGGAGCTTCTGATCTGTAGGTCCATTAGGTCCCACCGGTAGCTCTATAAGGGCGTTGAGGTAAATTTCTAAGGGAGAATTGAATATTCGAAGAGGTTCGAATAGTAAAATAAAATATGAATTTGATTCATATTATAAAACTATAGGTTATAATTAATGCACATTAGATGTACATTAATACTATAGTTTATTTATGAGAGGAATATAATTAAATATGAGATATTTAATTATGATATTAATTAATTAGAGAATTAATTAATTATTGTTTTAATTCAGTTCAATTAAATTTGATTTAATTGAATTAGATTAAAACTTTAGGTTATGTGGGAATGTTATGTAAATATGTGATTTACATTAATTATAATAATTAGTTAGTTTAATTGTTAAATTAATTATATTATTAAAAATTGGTTAATAATCTTGAATTATTAATTAATTTTGTTTATCAGTTAGTTGAACTGATAAAGTCTTCCATTTAACTTGGGGTTTACGTGTGAAGGGGAGTTAAATTAGGGAGTGGGAAGTTTTATCGGTAGAATAACCACTCCCCAATATAATCCCATTCGTTTAGTTGGTTACGGAGTTTTTTCCTCTCCTCACACGCCATTCCCTCTCTCTCTCACTCTCCAGATCTCTCTGCAATTTCTCTCAAGAATACAGAGAAGAAAAATACTCCTAACCCTTAGAAAATTTCACTCCCACAAGCACCTATCGCATATCCTTCAAGAGAATACCGGTGCAACCATTTGGTTGTGTTCGTGATTAATTTCCAGCAGAGAAAAAAGACTTTTGCTGCTGTTTTTTGGGTGGAGAACCAAGGGATTTTGGTGAAACGTGTCAAGAACATCTTCAAAGGTATAGTGTTCTTGATCTTGGATCAATAGGATCCAATTTAGATTAGATCTAAATAGAAATCAGCATGTTTTATAATTAAAATTCAGTAGTTTTTTTTTATTTTTCTGCTGTATTTTAATTTGCCTACGTTTGGTATTTTAGTTCAAATTAAAACTGAGTTAAGGTTCTGTAAGTTTCCGCTGCGAAAAGGGCTTTTATCCCTTCAATTCTAGATTAGGATCTAGAGTTTTTCTATTGTTTTCCAGCATGCTTTTATCTGTTTACTGCTGGTTTTTATTTGCCAAACGTATTGGTATTTTAGTTCAAATTAAAACTGAGTTAAGGTTCTGTAAGTTTCCGCTGCGAAAAGGGCTTTTATCCCTTCAATTGGTATCAGAGCCTTCTCTGTAATTTAATTTCTGAATTAAAATTTGCGTTGGTTTTAGGTGGGATTTAATTGCATAATGTATGTTAATTTGCTATGAACTGGAGGTTAATTGGCCTTAGATTTACAATTTCTTTTTTATGCGATCATATGTAAAGGCCCCTGCGTTTTTTGGGCAATTAAATTGTAAATCGAGTCTCTGTAAGTCCAAGTCTAGTTTAGACTGTAGAACGATGAAGATCGGGACCAAAATTGGCCAAAAACGGGGGAAAACGGTGAAGAATTGCGGCTGGAACAGTGCAGTTTTTTCCAGTAATTTCGAAAAAAAAAAACGAAAAAACGGACGGATTCACGCGTGCAGACGAGGGCTGACGTCATTGTTCTCTGTCTTTTGTGCAGACGAGGGCTTTTAATCCCTGCAATTGGTATCAGCAAAGAGAAGACCCACGGAGCCGTTTCCCTTGTTCTCTGTCTTTTGTGTCATCAAATCGCAGGCAGTTGTAGCTTGTCGTCGTCTCAAGCTGCGCTACCGTCCCGTCTCTTTCCTTCGCGAGTAGGTTGAGTGTAAGTCGTCGTTCCCTTCGATTTTCTTCTTTTAGTTCAGTAGGTTGCATTTTCTTCCATTCGAGTTCAGTGGGCAGCGTGTTAATCGATCTCTCTTCCTCTTGTTTTGGCAAGATTAGTGAGTAGAGGCTGGATTTTCGTTGTCCTGGCATTTTGGGCGCGTTCGGGCTGATTTAAGGTTCGTTTCGACGTGTTTAGGCTCTTTCGATAAGCTCGAAATAAGTTTACCCACTCTTGTTCGGTGTTTAGATTGGGTTTTGTGGTTGACTTCTTGTTTTTCCTACGCAGCATGGAGCCGTCTTGGGTTCAAAATCATCTTTGTTTTGTGACCCATCGTCCGTTGAGTCTTAAACTCGAACACCCATTGTCTAAGGACTTTAAACAAGTGGTTTCAAATCACTTGGTTCGTTTGACAGCAAGTGTGTTGGGGCCATTTGGACGCTGATCGATAAATTCCACCACCTTTCGTTTCCTTTATAAAGTCTATTAGGTGCTTTAAATCTATTTCCTAACCCTTGGTAATCATTTCTTGTAGTTTGAGCTCTTTAGGCTCTTCTGGTTGGTTCTGTTAGCCTTTTAGGATCGTTTAAGAGTGTTAGAACCTCCAGTAAGTAGTTCTTACCTGTTAAAGTCTGTTTGATTGCATGATGCATACTGCTTGTTACTTGCTTTATAATTATTCTCTTGTTTCTTGCTTCGCTCATATATATATATATATATATATATATATATATATGTGTGTGTGTGTGTGTGTGTGTGTGTGTGTGTGTTGTGCTTCTTGCTTCTATGTTAGATATATATATATGAGATATTCGAATAGCAGGAACTGTTGTTGTGTGATGCTTGGTTGTTAAGCATGCTAGTTGTTAAGCATGCTAGTTGTTATGCTTCTATGAGTTAAGCATGAGTCAAGACTCGAGAGTATGTTGTTGTTGTATGTATATGCTTGGTGGACATAGTACATGAGTCTAGAAGCATGATGTAGGGCATATGCATTCTAGGTAGTTTAGTGTGGTATGTATATGCTTGGTGGGCATAGTACATGAGTCTAGAATAATGTTGCAGGGCATATGCACTCTAGATAGTTGTAATAAAGAGGTCAGGGACCTGAATGTGAAAGAAAGGCTAGATGGGTGAATGCCAGTGCACCTCGGGTACAAATGGTCGAGGGGTGGCATATCACCAATGGTTTAAGAGGAGCATCGAGGCCTTGGGTACAAATGGTCAAGGATCGGTATGATGAGTCTAGCAAGCATCGGTGCACCTTAGGTACAAATGGCCAAGGGGCGATGCACAGTTCGAGGCCTTGGGTACAAATGGTCAAGGGTCGAACGCCGAGCTCCGTAGAGAGCATTGTGGCCCTGGGTACAAATGGTCAGAGGACAGTGCAACTCGAAGGATCAGTCTTCGAGAGTCAAGTGAGGGCTAAATAAGTTTGTTGAGTGAGCTCGTGAAGCATGATGGGTTAGTGAGTTGCATAGAGAGATGCATGAGGTTTGGCTTAGGAGAGTCATTCACTTTACTTGCTTCTAAGCATGTTGTTGTGTTTATAGCTTTGAGAAATATGTTGTTTGCGCATGAAAAGCATGTTGGTTGCTTGGTTGTTGTTTGATGGCTTCTCAGGTAGGAGGGGCTACTTACCAGTACCATGGTTGTACTGACCCCCTCCCCTCTCTCCCCTAACTTCCAGATTATGCAGGTTATGAGGACCGTCTTGACCATGGTGATGCAAAAGAGATGCATGAGGAGGGACCATAGCTAGATAGCGTTATTTTTCCTTAATATTTTCATCTTGGATAGGGTAGTTGTTGCTTACATTGGTTGGACAATTGTTTGTCCTATTCGTTTAGTTTTGAATTTATTCTTGTTCAGAATCTAGGCTAGTTGAGCTGGCTTTAATAAACTCTATCTTTTATTTCAGTTTATAAAGATTAAATTGCTTCTAATGAGTTAAAGTGTAGTAGTGGTGCTTAGTTGAGTTGTTGGTTGTGGTTTTCTTATTGATTTATATTATTACGAGATCTGACTCGTTTGTTGTAGAAGTTCTGTTTTGAACCTGAGGCGTTGTGGTATGATTGTGAGTGGTTGATATTAGAAGTGTTATTTTTGTCCTATCAGGTCTTTGGAAAAAAATTTGGTTAGTCCGTTATATGTTGTTATGCTGCCGAAATTTTCGGGGCACTCGGTTAGTAGTTAGTAACCTCGCTAGGTTAGTGTATAAAAACCTGGGGCGTTACACTGACAAACATTTTTAGACCAAAATACCCTTTTAGATTTCAGATAATTACATAATTAGTGTTCACATTCCAGAATCAAATTTCGTAATTTAATAATCTATACTAACTATGTCTATATCCATACTATATTAAAAGGTCAGGATTCCTGAGAAACATTTTTAGACCAGAATGCCCTTTTAAATTTAAGATAATTACATAATTAGTTTTCAAATCCCAGAATCAAAATTTTGTAATTTATTAATTTATACTATCTCTACTATATTAAAAGGCCATGATTCCTTAAAAACATTTTTAGACCAGAATACTCTTTTAAATTTAAGATAATTAAATAATTAGTTTTCAAATCCCAAAATCAAATTTCATTATTTAATAATCTATATTATTTATACTATATTAAAAGGCCAGGATTCCTGAAAAACATTTTTAGACCAGAATACCCTTTTAAACTTAAGATAATTACATATTTGGTTTTCAAATCCCAGAATCAAATTTCGTAATTTAATAATCTTTACTATTTATACTATATTAAAAGGTCAGGATTCCTGAAAAACATTTTTAGATCAGAATACCCTTTTAAACTTAAGTTTTTTTTTTTTTTATACAAGGAACTGGTATAACCACCCAAAAAACAGTTCAGAACTAAGCAAACAATCAGATTGGATTCCCCCAATGTAGCTAGCCGCCAGAGTACAATGAACTCCTTCCAACCTAGCCCCTGGCTTTCAGACTGGCTTGCACTCAAATCAAAAGACCACCAATCATGGGCACTGGTCCATCTACCTGGAGTCTTAATGGCAAAATATGGTAGGGTGGCGCATTGTCATGGTCCATCCTATCCACAGGCCCATCTACCAAGACACGCCTCCAGCACCTTGAGCTTCCCAACAAGAAACCACAGGAGCTGACATTCTAGCGAAAGCCATCATACACACCTAAGATCCTCATCACAAAGCGTGCACAAATAAACCTGCATAACAATATCCCAGAGAGTGAAGCAGATTGCATAAATAAGCCGTCAAACAACTCAGAAAGAGAACCAAACAGCTTAGGACCATTACTACAACAACCAAGCACCCCACATGGACACCCCAAGTAGGCCTAAGCAGCATACTTTGCCCTGAAGGGCTCTGGAATTGGGAACCCTCATAGATAACGCCCTGCATGGAGAAAGCTAAATCCTACCCAGAAGAGGCGAAATATACCTGACCACACGAATGAAGCAAGCCAAAGTTATCCAGAGAATTCTCACGTGAGTGTGTGACAAGCCTCACCTAGAGCAGCCCTAGAAGCCCTAACAAGATTTATAAGCACCCACCATCCATCTTCCCCCTACACTGGAACAAAGGTCTCGCCTAAGAGCTAAAGGAAACAAATTAGGATGTTAGCACGCTACCCAGCAGCCTGGGCCAACTTTGTCCTCACTCACACTTTCCCTCTCAAATCCGACATTCGTGTCAGACTTATTCATTTCATTTTCATTTCATTTTCATTCTTCTTTCATTCTCAAAACAATCTTTCGAAAACTTTCCATACTCACCATTTTCTTTCCACTCAGAGGCAGGGTACTAGCTTTCGCACTGCAGAGAAGGGACCCCTAACCAGAGCATTATCTTGGTTGGCCTAACTGATCACCCTGCAGGCAGCTCTTTTTACCCCTTATTTTGTGCCCCATGCGAACAACCATAATCTGAAACGCAAATAGACTTTCCAGCTAAACCCCATATCCTATCGAGGTGACAACAGACTTGGGGAGACCCATAAAGCAAGCCTAGACCTGCAAGACTAGCCAAAAGGGAGGCCACGTGCACAGATATGCAAGAATAATCAAGACATAATTTAAAACTAGGCTCACAATATGTTATCAGTCATCGCCTCAATTCCAGGCAAAATATAGCATAACAACACATACAGAAATTATCACAAAAGGCCCAACACCTCACCCCCCTTCTAAGGGCCAAAACCAAAACCAACTCAGAACAGGCCCAGCACGCAAATAACGGACCACAAGCCAACTAAACAGAGAGAAAACCCAAACAGCGTAACATGCAAACACCAAACTGCCGCGCAGATGCATCTAGACTCAATGCCTAGTGACCCCTAGTAAATACATGCTACCACCCCCAATCGACATCATACATTATCCCCAGAAAAATCTACTATGCAACCATAAGACAATGTATAAACGACAAGTGAAAGGGAAACAAAAAACCTTCCCTGGTTTGGTACAACGATCAGGAGAGACTGAACGCTTAGCTCGAAACACCATTATCGCACTAAGAAGCCCTTCTCACGCAACTGAAACAAAATCACCCCTCAGGACATCCGAGACCTCGCTAGGCCACTCCTCAAGCCATACACGATCAACGTATGAAAAGGCCAGGCGGGCCAGAACATGCGCAACCTTGTTCCCCTGACGTGGAGTAAACAACACCTTACCGTTGACCCAAGGACTGAGGATCCTTCGAATGTCATCCATCAGCAGCCCCACTTCCGACACATCATGCAGCTCCCCATTCAAAAATTTGACCAGTCTTAGAGAGTCAGTCTCCACCACAAAATCCACAAACCCCAACTGTCGAGCAAGTTGGATCCCTCTATACACAGCCCAACCCTCAGCCAAATCCACGCTCCAACACCTCTGTAAGCTCAAACAAGCTGCCATGAATACCTCACCCTCAGCCCCTCGCAGCACACAGCCACCCCTCGCTTCCCCTGTATCCGGCCGTACTGAAGCATCGATATTAAGTTTCAGCTCCCTTTTAAACTTAAGTTAATTACATAATTGGTTTTCAAATCCCAGAATCAAAATTCGTAATTTAATATTCTACACTATCTATATCTATATCTATACTATATTAAAAGGTCAGGATTCCTGAAAAAGATTTTTAGACCAGAATACCCTTTTAAATTTCAGATAATTACATAATTAGTTTTCAATTTCCATAATCAAATTTGTACTATATTAAAAGGCCAGGATTCTTGACAAACATTTTTAGACCAGAATACCCTTTTAAATTTCAAATAATTACATAATTAGTTTTCAAATTCGAGAATCAAACTTGGTAGTTTAATAAAAATCAAAAGAATATTTGATTTGAGTCTAAATTTCGTTTGTAAATTTTTTATCTTCTCCAATTGGTTTTCACATCTACAACTATTTTTCTCCTGTCATTGTTTATTTAAGATACCTCTCTTAATTTTTATTAGTATGTGATTTAATATTCACAGATGTGGTGAGTGGAGTAAACCAAGGTAAACCGATATCTATAAGAATCATTAAAAAATATATATATTGATGGATAATAAGTACATATTAAAATATGAATCGTTAGCTATATATTGCTTAAATTTCTATAAGAATGTATAAAACTAATCTTAATTGGTTTTAAATTCATTTTAGTTCATAATATTTTCCTTAAATTATTACACGTGCAATGCACGTGGTAAAAACCTATTATATATAAATGTTAGGCTAAATTATAAAAAATACCCTTGAACTATTGGGTTTGTTTCAAAAATGCCCCTGAACTTTAAAAAGTTTCAAAAATTCCCTTGAACTTTGAAAAATGTTTCAAAAATACCCTTGCTGTTAATTTTGGATGAAAACCGTTAAAGTTTCAGTTTCAAAAATACCCTTGAACTTTCAAAAAAAATTAAAAAATACCCTTATTGAAAAATGCTTCTTTTTTTTCCTTCTCCCACCATAAATTAATTCTTCCTCAGTGAAAATTAATGAGAAACTTTACTTATTTGTCATGTATTTATAATCTATGAGTTTTTCTTATCTTTCAACACATACCAATAACTTGACTAGATTTTCGTGTTGAAACTTCAAGATAACTTTTGTTTTGTTCTTGAAATTCTACATGTGCTTGACTTCATTTGTTGGTAGTATTTTCAGTATTATTTCCTCACCAACCATTACCATTAGCTTTCTCTATATTCATTTTATGAAAAATAAATGAAACTATTGTTGTATACGAGTTCTAACAATTCTTAAATATTAATAAGAACAAAATCATATATAAAACTTTTGATTAATTAATCTTATAAATTGGACCAAACCCACAGTCTTATAATTAAGCACTTCTTCTTCTTATCGTTAACCTACAGAAACAGTGAAAGCAAAAAGGAAATAATATGTGTGTGTGTGTGCTCGTGTGTGCGTGCGTGTGTGTTGTTTCTTTCACACTTATCTTTTTTACACTTTTTAAAAGAGAAAACTTGATTTCAAAATCTGTTATATCTGGTATTGTGTTGCACACAACCTTTATAAGCAAAGTTTTGCATTAATTTTCATGGGGAAAGAATTTACGGTGAGATGAGGAAAAAAAAGAAGCATTTCTCATAAGGGTATTATTTATTTATTTTTTTAAAGTTCAAGGGTATTTTTGAAACTGAAACTTTAACGGTTTCCATCCAAAATTAACAGCAAGGGTATATTTGAAACATTTTTCAAAGTTCAAGGTATTTTTGAAACTTTTGAAACTTTAGTGACATTTTTTAAACAAACCTCATAGTTCAGGGGTATTTGTTTTATATATAATTTAGCTTAAATGTTATGTAATAAGTATAAGTACAATCAAATTTAACCGTACTGAAAAAACACCTTAACTCATATATTTTATGAAATTGAGAGTATTTAAATTATTTTATTGAAATTGATTATAATATTTAATTTCTTTTTGTGACGCCCTGTGCACTTTTGGGTGTGTTTAAATTCCATGTTTCAAGTTGAAAGGAATATAAATTCTATTTTGGCTGGAACTTAGGGGTTTGATTTTAAACCAAAGTGTTTGGGAATTAAGCGTTATTAAAAATAAATCCCTCCCTAAAGTTTGCTTAGGCTTGGTTTGTTTTTCGGTTAAGGAGTTTAAGTGTTATAATTTAATTATACGTTGGATGTCAGGTGGTTATTGGGAGAAATCCTATTCTTGGGTTATTTGGAAGAAAAAGAAAAGAAATTCAAAGATAAAAAGGAAAAAAGAAACCCTAAGGCCCTCATCTCTCTCCATCTCTTTCTTTCAATCTCGTGAAACCCCCCTCCTTGTCGTTTGCGTCATCAGCCTAGAGACCCATCCCTCCTAGCCGAGACCTGTAGCAGCGTCGCGCGCTCTCCTAGTCCAGCTGTCGCTGCTGTCCAGATCGCGTCGTCGTCGCTGTGGAGTCACGTGGATTTCTCCATCTCTTCGCGCGCGGGTCGTCTCTTCTCGTGGGTTGCTGTCCACGATCTCTCTCTCTCTCGCTCGGTGTTGCGTGGTGGTCGTTCAGTCGCTGCTTGCTCGCGCCGCCATCTTCCTCTCTGTTTTCGTGGGTTTCACGGTTCAAGACCTCTCTTTCCGTGCGTTTTTGGCCAAGAAAAGTCATGGGTAAGTCTCTTCTCCCTCGATCTAGTTGATTTGAGGCCCAATCTAACTCCCTTGTGTCTGTATTGGTTAGATCTTGCGCGGACAGCAGCTCAAAATTTCGCTTCTTCCGTGTTTCAGCTTTAGAAATCGTGGGTAAAGCTTTTCCCTTTCCTTTTCCATGTGGTTTAAGGCTTGGTCTAAGTTTCTCTTGGTTTTGTGTTGTTAGATCTCGTGTGTCTAGCGATTCGGAGTCTCATCGACCTCGTTTCAGTCAATTTCGCCTCTTTCCAACAGCGATTTTGGGTGTTTTCGGCACCGCTTGACTATCCCGATAAGTTTAAACGCTTACCCATGTTCAGTTGGTGCTTAGGATTAAATACTCATTCATTTGAGTGCTGGAAATTATGCTTTGATGTTGAATTTCTAATCTGCAGCGCCGTCTTTGCTCAGTTCGTGAGTGTTTCAGCGTCAATTATCGTTCCCGGTAAGTTTAGCCCTTACCCACTCATGTTTAGAGATTTAAGTAAAATTCCCATTAGCTTTAGGTGCTGGAAAAGTTAATTGTGGTTGATTTTCTGATCTGCAGCGCCGTCTAAGTGTTCGATTATGTTCGACACACTTTAATTCGAATACCCACTGCCCAAGGACTATTCTAGCGCATCGTTAGAGGTTAGAATAACCCATCTAGCGCGGAAGCGGGTCTGTTTGGATAAGTTTCCTTGTTGTCCCTTCGCTTTTAGCGTTAAAGGTTGTTGTCCATTCGTTATGTTAGCCTTAGAATCATGATTTTATCATTACCCATTGCATAGCTAGGCTCTTAGGTGTTGCCCCAACCCTTAAAGGTCCTAGAGCATGTTTTAAAATGGGTTATCATGACTTTGTTGGTTAAAATCAAGTAGTTCTTCAATGCCCATTAAGCCTCGTTGTCTTAGAATGTTTTTCGACCCTTTTAGGTTCTTAAAGCATGATTTATGAGCTCTTGGTTGTTGTCCATAGTTTAAAAAGCTTGCTAAATAGGTTTCCAATAATTACCTAGACCTTGTTTGCATTGTCTAAGCTTTAGGAGCTCTTAGATTGTCGTTCATGCATTTTAGGTGGTTGTTGCTTGTTGTCTAGTGGTTGTGTAGCCTTAATATCGTCAACTAACAAATACCCCCTGCCCGTAACGCCTTAGACGTGGTTGCCCATGGTTTAATGGCGTTGGGTTTTCAATTTGGGTTATGTTTACATGTTGTCCAGCAAGGAAATAAACCGTTATTGATTCAGTTTCGCCTTTAGCATCTTGTTTTAGGGTGCTTTCATTTAGTTTAGACTTCCCTTAATGGTTGGCAGTTTAATTGTAGTTGGAAGCTCGTTTTGGAGCATGTTTGTGCAGTTCCAGCTAGCGTTGGTTTTTAAAAGTGATTTGTAAGCAGTTTCTACTTACTAAACTTGTTTGACTGCATGAAGCATGATTGTTTGTTGTATATGTTTTTCCTATATTTGTACTGAGTATGAGTTGCTATGTATGAATTGTTGAGTTGTAAATGCTGAAACGATTGTGTTAATCATGAATCATGTTTTCTATGCTGATTGAGATGTGTTCGCTTAAGGGTGTAGCATGGTAGGTACTTGTCTTAAGCATGATGGTTGTTGAGTCAAGTATGGTGAGTTTGGTTAGCATGTTGCATGGGGGTTGTGTAGCGTGAGTCGGGTGAGAGGCGCAACACATGGCGCGTAATTCATGTGTAGTGGAGCGTGACGCAGAAATCACGAGGGTGTGAGTGAGGAGCGTGACGCGGAAATCACGTATGAGTAGCGCAACACATGGCGCAGAATTCATGTGGGGTAGGTGCGGAGCATGACGTGGAAATCATGTAACTAGCGCAGCACATGGCGCGAAATTCATGTGTAACGGAGCATGACACGGAAATCATGTATATAGCGGAGCATGACACAGAAATCATGTATATTGCGGAGCATGACGCGGAAATCCTGTATATTGTAGAGCATGACGTGGAAATCATGTAGTTGCGAAGCATGATGCGAAAATCATGTGGAGTCTAGTGTGTGTGTTGCATAGTGTGTGATGCATTTGCATGAGTTGGTTGATTTTAAGCATGTTGTAGTTTGTAGTTTAAAAGCAGGTTGTTTGTTGTGGTTGTGTAAACCTGTTGGATGCGTGTGCTAAGCATGTTGATCGTATTGGTTGATGTTTGTGGCTTGGTAAGTGTGAGTTGCTTACCAGTACCACGGTTGTACTAATACCCCCTTCCCCATCTTTCCCCCCCCAACATTTTAGTTGTTGCAAGTTTGGTTGATGAGCTCGACCTTGGTGATGAGGAGGAGAGCTACGAGGAAGATGCTTAGGATGTCGTGGTTTTATTTCGTACCTATGTTTTGATAGGCTAGTTTGGATTAGTTGTTTATATTGTAGTCCTTTTATGGTGAGATTTGTTGAGTTACCTATATTGTGAACTTAGAGTTTAGTTCCACTGTTATATCATTTAAAGAATAAAGTTGTTTAGTAGTATTCTTTGGGATAAGTTGTCAGTGTTGTTAGAAGTTGATTAGTAATTTGTTCGATTGCATGAAGTGGTTTTAATGCATATTGCTACAAGGCATGACTCGTATAGAGAAGTAGGTTGTGAATCTGAATTGTAGTTTGGTGGAGTTGGATGGAATGTTTAGAAGTGCTTTTATTGCTTATCAGGTGTTAAAAAAAATTTGGTTCAGGCCATTTTACGTTGTTATGCTGCCGAAATTTTCAGTACATCCGACTTAAAAGTGGTTCAGGTCCGTAGTTAAGGGTTTAGAGTTGTAGTAGCATTTCTAGGCTAAAGGTTGGAAAACCTGGGGCATTACACTTTTCTTTTGTGAAACAATCACAACATTATTCAACTTTTAAAACAAATTCATTATAATATATAATAGCACAAAAAGAAATATGACGTGCAACGCACATATTAAAGACTAGTAATCAATAAAAGCAACAGTGTGAAGTAGAGGAGCAAAGTTGCAATTCACATGTGTTTGGCTTTATCCACCCTTTAAGGTACTAGGTTTTTACCACGTGCGTTATACGTGTAATAATTTTAGTAAAATATTATAAAGTAAAATTAATTTAAAACTAATTAAGATTAGTTCTATACATTTTTATATTAGTTTTTTTTTTATACTTCCATGATTTCTTTTTTTTTTTTCTAATCTGACTAAGAATTATGGAATTTATGGTTAGACATAAAAACCAATTGGAGAACAATACACAATTTATGAAGGGAATTTGGAATCAAATTCTAATTTGATATTATTTGGAATCAAATTACATATTCAAATTTTCCTATAATTGAAAGAGAAGTTTTCATTTTCATGAAGACAACATTATTAGATTCCAAATAGTGGTTGCAAAATAAGACTTGGCTAAGATGAAATACAACTTCTTACGTATAGCATGTTGTTTGAAAAGTTGAGAGCATCTCATTCAGTATAAGACAATCTATCAAATGTTATCATATATAGAGTTATTAGCTCATGTCGCATTTAAAGCATAATAAGATTATCTTATTATCATTGTTTTGAAATTTAAAGGGGTACCTGTTAAAGGAGAAATTTTGATCAATCACAAATTGTCACGTCATTATTTAAAATTAATGACGAAATTACAAATAATTAAATTTGGGACCAATTATAAATGGACATGTGTCCCAAATTTAATTTGAAGACAAAGTTGGCCAATTATAAAATTTTAAGGCCAAATGTCCATTTGATCAATTAATTAGAAAATTAATTTGATCAAAGTATTTTAATATTTGGGTCAAATATAAACCAAATCCAAGACCAAATAGTTGAACCTAAGACCAATAAAGCTCAAATCCAAGTTGTTAGGCCCAAAAGTCATCCGGGTCCATCCATGGGGAACTCTATAAATATAAATAAAGGGGTTCTCCTTCATTTCAAATGGTTCAGAAATTCTACACTCTCACAAAGACAATAGTTCAGAATTTTAAAGTTCTCAAGCAGAACCAGAGAATTCAGAGAGACTCCACCAAGGCTGAAGACTAAAAACTCTCTAAAATCCATACGTTCTTGAAGACCAAACACTCTTCAAGATCTAAACATTTCTTGAAGACCAAAGACTTTTCAAGACCCCAAGACTTCTTGAAGACTAAAGACCCTTCAAGGCCGAAAGACTTCAACAATCCTTGAAGACCAAAGACTCTTCAAGACTCCAAGACTCTAAGACTTCAAGACCCGAAGATTCCAAAAGCTCCAAGAATCAATTGAAGCTTCAAACTCGAGAACAAACGCTCCAGTCCTCGAGTGAAACACACTCATACACACACAAGAGAGAGAATGATTAAATTAGTTAGAGATTGTACACTCACACGCGTACAACATAAATACAACTACATATTTATTTCACGTGTCTCTATCTTCGAAGTTACTTGTGAACAAATTGGCACGTCCAGTAGTACACAAAAACACTTTTTTATTTGTTTTTTTTAGTTCCAATACACAAAAAACTCAATATCATGGTGTAATGATAATTTCAATAAAATTTTAATTGAAATTGAATTTTTTAAAACACAAAAAACTTGATATCATGGTATAGTGATAATTTTAATAAAATTTAAATTCAAATTGATCTTTAAAAAATCGATTTTCTAATTACTAAATTATTTTTAAGAAATGTAATTTAAAAACAACCATAAAAAATCTAAAACCAAAAGAATTCTTTCCAACACATAAAATATCTAGATGTCGTATAGTGATAATTCCAATAGAATTTTAATTCATATTGATCATTAAAAAAAAAAAAGAAAAAAAATCAATTTTCTAATTACTAAATTATTTTTAAAAAATTTAATTTAAAAACTTCAAAATCAAAAGAATTCTTTCCGGTACACATAAAAATCTTAATTAATTTCCAATACATGAAGTTTTGTTCTTATATTTATAAATTTAAAAAACGGCTATTAAAAGAATATTCTATCCAAAAACTGGGTTAATCATAATATAATATTCAGGAAAAACTAAAAAAGTAAAAATAACAACAATAAGATAGAAAGTATTTGTAAATATTTTAAAATCATGGTGTAGTGATAATTTGATAGTTTCAATAACACTTTAATCGAAATTCATCTTTAAAAAAGAAAAGGAAAGAAAAATCGATTTTATAATTATAAAATAAAAATTTTAAATTATAATTAAAAAAAATCGTGAGGAATCCAAAACCAAATGAATTCTTCTGAGTATACAAAATATGTTGATTAATTCACAAACATAAGTTTTTTTTATATTAATAAATTTAAATCAACAACTATTTTGTAACGTCCCAAGTCCAGGATACGGAATCCAGATACTTCTAAGGAAAATTCCCAGGAGGTCACCCAACATAGAACTTCTCCAAGCAAAGCACGTTTAACTTCAAAGTTCCTATGATTGAGCCACCGAAAAGGGAGGTGTACCTTGTTGGTATAGGTAGTATCTATCAATTCTTTTAAGCTTATCTTGACCATACTTTCATGTCCTTAGGATCCCTCTCATGCGGATGTGATTTTGGTTCATTCATGTACCCCTCCTATCCTCGGTTCCGCTCTGATACCATCTATAACGCCCCAGGCCCAGGATAGATTCTGAATCCTGAGCCTGGGGCGTTACATATTAAAAAATATAATAATATGATATTCGAGAATCATGGTATAAATAAACGAACAAAATTCAAATTCAAATTATGTCCACTATATTCAAACTAAATTAGTGGTAAGTGAATCAATTTAGACTCTTAATATGAAACTCACACATTATAATTTTGGAGACCAACAAAATCAAATTAAGAAAATCAAAATTTTTAAAAATAAAGGAAAAGAAAGAGATACCTGAAACACATATGAATAATTGAAGAAGATAACTACTTCTACACCTGAAAAACTACCCAAAAAAAATTGGAAAAAAAGAAATTAAATAGCATAAAAAATTCCCAAAAGAATCTGAATATTGTTAACTATAATATATAATATCATATTCGAGCACAACATTCTCATTAAATTGAAGCAAAATTAAACAAAAACAACATGAAAATAAATACATGTGAATATTTTCTTAAAAAATATTTGAGTATCGCATGGGGATAATTTCAAGAGAGTTACCTAAAACGAACCATTAGAATAGATGAGTAGTTTTAGATGTGAAAACCAATTGTAGAAGATGGACAAGTTATAGAGAAAATTTAGATTAGATTTCTAATTTGATATGATTTTGAATCAAATCACATATTGTTTTGAATTTTATTAAATTATGAATTTTGATTGATATATGAGATTTAAAAATAAATTGACTGATGTAATTAATTAAAATTAAAAGGGGTCACTAACCTATTTCGACCATGTTTTATCGAAGGTTATAAAAAACCTTTGAAAAAGATATGCAATTTATCAAAGGTATTTAAATAACCTTTGAAAAATATCAACTTTTGTCGAAGGTTCTTAAAAACCTTTGAAGAAGATATAATATCTATTAGAAGATATTAAAAACCTTTGAAAATTATATTATCCTTTATCGAAGGTATTTAAAAAACCTTTGATAAATATCTACCATGTTATTAAAAACCTTTGAAAAAGATATAGTATTTATCAAAGGACATTAAAAACCTTTCAGATGTTATTAAAAACCTTTGAAAAAGATATAATATTTATCAAAGGACATTAAAACAATTTGAAAATTATATTATCCTTTATGGAAGGTATTTAAAAAACCTTTGATAAATATCTACCTTTTATTGAAGGTTCTTAAAAACCTTTGATAAAGATGTAATATTTATCGAAGAACAGGGGCAGATTTATGAAGGGGCAAAGAGGGGCACGTGTTCCTTGAAATTAAAGATTACTGATTATATATATATATATATATATATAGGATTTTCCAGTTCATCTATTAACATTAGTGTTTGGTCTGGTGGTTAGAGAGGGCATAGTTTTCGTTTTCTGACTTTAGGTCCAGCGATCAATTCCCATTGAACGTAAGTTTTAAAAATTTACTTCTATTTATATATTTATATATTATATATTTAGGTGTTGATAATTCTAGTTAATTTTGTAATTAATATTACTTAATCTAAATATTAAATATTAACCCATTTAAAATTATATTTATATGAAAGTTAAATTGCAAGTTTAGTCCCTAAATTTTATATAATTTTCATTCTATTTAATTTTTTTTCTTTACCCTAATTTCCAATTTTTAAAATCCCAATATATTTATATATATATTATATGAACTCTTATTAAATTATATAAAGTTTCACTCTTTGCTTATATATTTAGGTGTTGATAATTCTAGTTAATTTTGTAATTAATATTACTTAATCTAAATATTAAATATTAACCCATTTAAAATTATATTTATATGAAAGTTAAATTGCAAGTTTAGTCCCTAAATTTTATAATTTGTATTTATTATGTCTTAAACTTTCATTTTTATATCTAATAAGTCCTTAAACGTTAAAGTTAAATGTCTAATAGATTCATGAACTTTCAATTTTGTAACTAACCGGTCTTGAACATATTTGAAAGAAATTAAATCAATTGCTTTATTAAACATAAAATTTAATTTTGCATCTATTTGAACTTTGAATTTCAATTTTGTAACTAATATATACTTTAATTTTAAAAAATGTCACATAAATTGAGAACTTATTAGACACAAAATTAAACTTTATGTCTTATAGAAAATTTTGAATATATCAAATATCTATTAGATATATAATTGAAACTTTAGACATAAATATTAGACTTTTTTTTTAAAAAAAAATCAGGAATCTATTAGACACTTTTTAAAGTTCAAAGACTATCGAAGGTATTTAAAAAACTTTTGATAAATATCTACTCTTTACCAAAGGTTCTTAAAAACCTTTGAAAAAGATTTAATATTTATCAAAAAATATTAAAAATATTTAAAAATTATATTATCCTTTATATAAGGTTATTAAAAATCTTTGAAAAAGATGTGTATTTATCAAAGGATATTAAAAGGCTTTGAAAATTATATTATCATTTATCAAAAGTTTTGAAAAAACCTTAGAAAAATATATATTTTTTATCGAAGGTTATTAACAACCTTTGAAAAATATATACTTTTTATCTAAGTTTATTAAAAATCTTTAATAAATATATTATACTTATCGAGGGCCATCAACCTCCTTTGAAAAAACTTTCAGAAATCATATGAATGTTATTGGACCATTTTTTAACTTTTAATTGAAAGTTATTTTTCTTCAACAAAAAAAAAATGGAAGGTTATTAAAAACCTTCAATAAAGATGTTTATGAACAAAATATTATTCTTCATCCAAGTATTTTAAAACACAGGGGTTAATTAAATAAAATTACAATTGAAAAAAGATGAATTGGTAGAGGTAGAAGTTTCAGAAAGAAATTAAGAAAAACGTGTAAACAAAATTGAAAATGAAAAGTAAAAAAAAAAAAAAAAAAAAAAAGTCATTGAAACACGAGCTTTGTGAGTCTTGTTTTCGTTTTGGGCATTTTCTCCTAGGTCAGCCATAACAGCGTCTCCCCGCCTCCACACTGTGAGTTTTCTTCTTCAATTCAACTCTCTGGTTTTCTAGGGCAAAGTCTATGAGGTATGCAAATTTCTTCCTTAATAGTCAATTCCATTTCCACTAGTATACATCTTCTTTACTGCCGATTTCCGCTTGTATCGAAATCGATGAAGCAAAATCACTCTTCCTTCGATTGAACGCTATTTGATGTTGCTCCTAGTTCGGTTCCTTTCTATTAGTTTTTTAAAATGATTTGATGAAGTAAACATAATGTATGAGGATGCGAATGAGAGTTTGGATGATTTAAAGCTCTGTTTATAATGCGAATGAGAGATTGGCTTATGCGCAACAATATATGAAATCGTACGCTGACGCGAAGAGGAGACAAGTGGAGTTGGTTGTGGGTGATTGGGCATACTTAAAGCTGCGACCGTATAGACAAGGGTCTGTGGCACAGTTCTATAACGCTAAGTTGGCTCCGAGGTATGTAGGCCCCTTTCACGTGGAGGAGAAGCTTGGGAGTGTTGCTTATCGGTTAGCGTTACCTGACAATGCTCGTATACACCCGGTGTTCCATGTGTCTCAGTTGCGGAAGGCTATTGGCAATACGTTCCCGGTAACACCGTTTCCCCCCAACATGTCATCTGATTTCGTGTTTCGGGTTGAACCTAAGGAATTATTGGGGGTTCGCCAGTCTCCTACTGATGCATCGAAGGTAGAGGTGTTGGTTCAGTGGGAGGAGATGGAAGCGGAAGAAGCAACGTGGGAGGATGCAGTGGGGATAGCAAATCAATTTCCAGAATTTCATCTTGAGGACAAGATGGTTCTTTGGGGGCCGGGTAGTGATACACCCCCGATCAAGTATGTTTACAGTAGGAGGCGAAAGAAGAATAAGAATGAAGCTGTACGAAGTTAGTTAAAGTCGGTTAGAGTCGGTAGTAGTAGTTGCTAAAGGTTGTTGTACCCTTGTGTATATAGTTAGTGGTTGTGGGAAGGGTTGAGGGGACCTTTTGTGTAGTGAAGTAAAGGGCGGGGTCAAAGGGGAGAGAACTAGGAAGCTCTCGAATTCTTCCTAAAGGTGTACTTGTTCCTTGTTCTTGAATAATACAGTAGTTCCTACTACACACCTATTGGAATGTGTTTTTAGTAATATATTTAAATAGTAATATAGTCCTCAAATCTTTTTAGTTATTTTCTTGTGTTTTTGCTCTTTCATTCATGGCTATTGGAATGTGCATCGTATCTGTATCATCATACATCTTTCTAGTTATCTCTTATCTTCAGCTTTCGAAATTGTTTTGGTATTTGAAGTGGGCATTCAAATACCATAATTGTTATGAAAGTACACATTTCTTTTCGTTTTATTCACTGCCTATTACTTTTTGTTTATTTTTGTGTTAGTGTTACAACATTTTAAGATATAGATTAGCTTTGCTTGTGGCCTCTTCTGTTTAACTGCACTTTGAGTTGTTTATTGATAATTACGGGTAGTTTTGAGGGGGCTCTTTTCTTTGAAACTTTATTTATGTATGTGCTAGTTTTGAATTCTAAATTTTGAACTTGTACTTGTAGTCGGAACTCAAATCATATGCTTCTCAAGTCTGATGGTACACTTGACATGAACGAGGATGAGATTTTTGTGCAAGTTTTTGGACCAGAGAAACATGGGCATGTTCGTGGTTATGGAGTAGGTGTTACTCCTGAGCTATTTGGATCATCTTCTAATGTACATGATCTTGAGCGTCGTCTTAACGAGTCTGAACAACGTCTTCAAGAATTCGAACAACAAATAAAAGTCGAGGTACAAGCACTCAAAGATCAAATTGTCGAATTAGAAAATTGTTTTGAGGATAAATTTCAAACAATGATGGCAGAGATGCGTAAACAATTTGCTAATAATTGATTGAATGCGTAGTAGTTGGATGTGAGAAATTTTGTAGTTATTTTCTAAGTTGCTATAAAATCAATTTATGAGATTGTCAGAATTATTAGCTACTTTGAAAGTATCTAGGTTTACATTCATCTTAGATCACTTGAGTAGTAGCTACCGTCTCTTTGCTTATTCTTTCTTCTATATATTTGTAATTGGCAATTCAGGGTACTATCGGATACCAATAATAAACTAAAAATTGGTTTATACTATTGTATTGAAATGCTAAAGATTTTTGTAGAGCTTTTTCGAAGGAATTACAAATGTTGATAAAAAAACTATTTTCAAAGGCTTTAAAATCGTTGAAAATAACCTTATAAAACCTTCAAAAATAATAAAAACCTTCGAAAAAGGTAGTTTGACAATAAAGAATTAGCGATAAGTAATTTGAAAATTATCGAAGGAATGTGACCCTTGAAAAATAATAATAAAATTTGAAGGTTGATGTACCTCCGAAAGGGGTATTCTGGTCTAAAATTGTTTTCCAGAAATTCTTCCTTTTAATTTTTTTTTTTATTTTTTTTTTTATTTTAGGAAATCCTTCCTTTTTAATATAGTATAGATAGTATAGATTTACATATTTCTCTAAAAAGAGGTTTAGCTCATGCTTAAAGAATAAAGAACATAAGCTTTCAATAAAATAAACTTCATATTGTTAATCAACATTGAAAGGAATACAAGAATCATTGAAGAGAAGAGTACATAAAAAACTTAAACAAAAACAAAAACTAACTAAAAACTGAAAAAGTAAAGATAAAAGGTAAAGATAAAAGGAAAAACACAAAAACTAACTAAAAACTGAAAAAGTAAAGATAAAAGGTAAAGATAAAAGGAAAAACAAAATGGGAAGAACTAACCAAACAGGGCCGAACTGTTTAAAAATACTTTCTTTTATTTGCACTATTTTTAACACTTAAAAAGTCATATTCCAAATGAGTCATAAGTTTTAGGAATTACAAAGTGTAGTATTGTTTTTGTAATTGGATGTCGTTGTATCTTGAAAAGATTTTTGATCTCAAACATCAATAAAGGTGAACCTGTTTTCAAAGAGTCATATGAAGCAAAGGAATCGTCGATATTTTATTCTTATTGATATTTTTATATTATGTTATAATTAATATTCTCATTGTGTTTATTATTATTATTTTTATGTATTATCATATTAATTAAATTTTGTTTCTTACATTATCTTTTAATCTAAATCAATTAAATATTTTTTTTTCTTTCCTCAACTTCTAACCATAGAATAAAATAAATATTTATCTTTATTTGTAGAAATTTCTAATTATTAAAACAAGGATGATTTTAGAATTATGTATAATTTAAAATAAATTAAGTTTCTTCAAAGTTTTTTTAATACAATTTGGTAAAACTCTCTCCTCAATATAATCTTATCTAATATTATTAGGGGTGTTCAAAACTAGATCGAAAAATTGACTCGACCGACCCAAACAAACCGAAAAGACGTCGGTCAGTCGGGTTTTTGTCATTTTTGGTCGGAGTCGGTCCACTCAAAAATGGAAAAAGCCGACCAACCCACCAGTGGCGGATCCAGAACGTCATGCCAGGGGGGTTATATATAAGTAACGAAAAAATATCAAAACCCTAAAATTGGTAAGGTGTTTAAATTTTTACCCTAAACTTTCAATTTCATTCAATTGTACACTAAACTTGAATTAGTTTTGTAATTTTCACCTTAACTTTTAAAAAGTGTTACAATTTCACCTCATATAAATTTTCATTAAAAAAATCTTCTATGTAAATATAGAAGAAAAAGGATGATATTCAAATAACAAGTTAGTTTTTTTCCCTGTTTTACAAAGGTTATACCTTCGTTTCATGCTATTCATTTTCTTAAAAATAATTTACTAAAATGTAAAAACCACATAAATTTGATCCAAGAAAAGAAAATTTAAAATTGAAATTGAAACTAAAGCAAAATCTAATTAGTGCTTTAAATGGTTACCTAACAACTGAAAATAAAAAAATAAAAATAAAAACAAAAGAAAAAAAAGGTTAAGATTTAAGAGTGGGTGTTAAAATTAAAAAATAATAATAATAAAAAGACAAAGAAAAAGACAAAAAAACGCGTGTAAAAAAATGAAAAGAAGAAAAACAAAAAATGCGGAAAAAAGAAATGCCAAAATGCATGTAATAAGAAAAAGAAAAGAAAATTACACTCCATATTGCATCCCGAAGGATCGAACTCAGTAGGAAGCGGTTGCCAGAGGGACCCATGATCTGTAGGTCCATTAGGTTCCCTTGCTAGCTCATATAAGAACAAACCTTGGAACAATATGATGGGAGAGTTCGAATCGTTCGAATTCAATTTAGGGAATTAATGTCTATCATATGTGATATTATCGATGTTATAGGCAATTTTGGACCACCCCGATATACAAGGAGCTAACGAGGACAACCAGGGAGAAATCGGGCTGAAAGATGGACCAAGGAGGCAAAACCGGCAAGTGGGACGGGCCAAGACCGAAGGGGTCGGGTTTTTGGCCCAACCCCCTGCTCGGCCTCGGCCAGGGCCGAGTTCGTCCGATGCCATTAGGCCCCTACCGCCTCCGTCAGCCCCGGTTTTGCCTGGTTTGACCTAAAACGCCTCCGAAACCCTAAAAGCGCTAGAAGGATGAATAAGTATTTATACCCCTCTTCACCACTGAAGAAGGGACTCCGAATTCTATCCCTAAACATTATCCTATATTCTCTACTCTCTCCTCTTACTCTTACTTTTCCACTCCCTACCGTTCTGTTTGCTGACTTAAGCATCGGAGCCGGCGTGGCGAGCACCACACCGGTGTGCAGGTTTACTGTCTTGCAGGCCACGTCTTCCCCTCTCATCTACAAATTTACCGTTGGTGGCACGTGAAGGTCAGGTGAGTTCCCCTAGCCAAAATCGACCATCAACAATCGATATATTGGTTTAATTTTGAATTAAACTAAATTTTGAGAGTTGGACATATTTAAATATGATTTAAATATTGAACATGTGAATAAGGATTCATGTTCGAGAAATTTCATTTAGAGAAGAGTCAGGATCGAGTGCATAATAATAATTTAATATTTGATATTAAATTAATATAAAAATAATTAATTAAATTATTGTTATTTAATTAATTAAATTGAATTGTATTTAAATATAATTAAGAATTACATTTAATTAAAATTAGAATTTTTGAGTTTTTAGAAAATTAAAAAAAAAATGCTAATTTTTTTTTGGAGGTGGTGGTCCTCCCCTAATCTCATGCACTTAAGCTTAAGCTTACACCTAAACCAAGCTCAAAATTCTCATGAAATTGCTATCTATTTTTGGGCATTTCCAATTGCATGATTTCCTCTATGTATAGAGGAAGAAATGGTGAAGAAAGTATGCTTGAATCTTTAGGTGTTATAGTGCCAAGATAGTTACTCAAACCAAAGTACAAAAAACTCTCAAAAAGCTTGAACCCATAAGCAGCTTGTCCATCTCTAGAGGATCTCACAATCCATTCCAAAGGCCTGAGGATAGCAAGGAAGATCTTGTGGTGGTTCGTGATCCATTGGTGAGGAAAAACAACAGAACATTCGGTCCAATTTTGAGCTACAAAAGGTTGGTACTCGAAACTCTGTTTTTAAGTATAATGGACAGCATGCTTTGTGTGATCAAATTGATGAAATTATGTGTCTAAGATCCAAAATTGCTTCCGTATTTTTCATATTAACTCCTTCACTATTAGATATAAAATTGAAAGTTCAAGGATCTATTAGATACTTTTTAAGTTTAAATATTATTTTAGTCTCTGTACTTTAGGCTTTGGTTTGTTTTGACCCACGTTCTTTTAAAATTTTGTTTTGGCCTGTGTACTTTAGGTAGGGGTGTTCAAAACTAGACTGAAAATCGGTCGGTCGGTCGGTTTTTTTGTCATTTTCAGTTGGAGTTGGCCCACTCACAAATGAAAAAATTGATTGACCGAACCGTTATTAATATATTAATAAAAAAAATTGTTGCCTTGTCTCTAGCTTCGATGCACGTTGACCCACACTAACATTGGAGTTTCTTTTTCAAAATGGTAACCATTACTTTTTCAAATAAAATAATTTTTTATTCACTTCTCTCTCTTTTCTTGTTGCCTCTTTTCTCTTTCTTTTATTTCTTCTTCACCGTAAACCTCACCACTTCTCTTCGTTTCATCTTTCCTCTTTTCTCTTCTCTTTCTTTCTTCTTCACCCTTTCTCTCTCTTTTCTCTTTTCCATTCTTTCTCTTGCACTATCTCCCCCTCACCCACCGACGTCGGCACGAAGCCTCCTCTCTTTTTTTTTTTTCCTTGTGTTGTAAACCAGTGCTCAAAACACAAAAACAGGGCAGTAATTCCAAACAATCAACAGAAGAATCATTCAAACCAAAACAAGAACAAAAGAGAAAAGAAGGGAAAAAACACCAGGCTTATAGTGGTTCGACTCCAAAAAGATGATCTACATTCACTCTAGTCCCTTCCATTCATGGACAATTACAATTAGAGAATTACTCTCTCAATCGAGCTACAAAATCAGTAGAGAAACAGTCTACTCAGCCTCCAGCAATCGAGCTTTATCTCTTCACTAATCCCTCAACTCTCTGCTCTTTCTCACCCTCTCTGAAGCGTTCAGAATAGGGAATTAAAAACCCTATATTAAAATCACTCAAGCTCACAGAATTTTCCCTCACCCTTAGGATCCAATCGCGTGGGAGAAAAACTCGGGGCTTCAACGAATCTTCCATGTGATGACAACAGCCGTAAGAGAATTATTATGTTGTTATTTTTCTTTCTTATTTATCCTTCCAGCTTTTTTTTTTTTTTTTTTTTTTTGAAAAAACCTTCCAGCTTTATTTGTTTTCAATAGGATTTCAATTTTTGAATTCAAAAGTATTCCTTTTTATCTCTTTTCCTTATTTCTACCGCGTTCCCCTTTCTTCCTCCTCTTTCTTTTCTTCTCTCCACTTTGTTTCATTCCTTCCCCCTTGTTCTTCCTTTTTCTTTTATTTATTTATTTATCTATTTTTATTTATTTTATCTCTCCCCCTCTATTTCGTTGATATTATGTCTTTCTTCTTCACTATTATTAAGTATTTTGATATTTTTATTTTCACAGTAATATACTCAAGTATCAATTAAGTCATTATTTTATCCCACTTCATGAAATATTACAATTAGATTATTGGAACTCCAAATTAAATTATAAACAACATTATAAAATTTTGTTATAAATTTTATTATTATAAAATTATATGAAAATAGAGAAAGAAATGATCCAAACCCATTTAAACTTATATAAACATAGTTAAGAAAATTTGTTTAGTGCAATAAATTTTTTTTATTAAAGGAAAAAAAAAGTTTAATTGGGTTGATTATTTGTTGTCATTGTTATGGATAATTAAAGTTGTTGTCATGTATGTTATCTTAATTTATTGGGACATTTTTTTATTAATATTAGAATTTTTAAAACTTATTATTGAAATATAGGTGTTTTGAAACTTATTATTAAAGTATTGTAGTTTTAAATTTTCGGTCAAAGGTCGTCTCGAAACACGTGTCGTATTTGTCTGACGCGACAATAAATTTAAAAGACAAATTAAAAAAAAAAATTTGTAGAGGTCGTCTCTTCAAGAGACGACCTCCGCACAATTAAACAATAAATAGAGTATTGCTTGTGTGGTGAAGCTGTGACTTGTGTTCCTTCCCTTCCCAAGTTTAATTCCCAGTGGCTGTAAGGTTTTTTTTTTTTTTTTTTTTTTTTTTTTTTTTTTTTTTTTTTTCTAGTTTTTTATTTTTAAAAATCTCATCAGTTTTTTATTATTATTATTTTTTAATTTGTCTTTTAAATTTATTGTCGCGTCAGACAAATACGACATGTGTTTCAAGGTCGAGACGACCTTTGACCGAAAATTTAAAACTACAGTACTTTAATAATAAGTTTCAAAACAACTATATTTCAATAATAAGTTTTAAAAATTTTAATATTAATAAAAAATGTCCTAATTTATTGTTATGTAGGTAATGTTTCGGATAATCGATTTTGTTTTATTTACAATAATTTTAATTGGGTTGATTATTTGCTCTCATTGTTAGGAATAATTAAAGTTAATTTAAAATGAAATATAATGTTTAAAGAATAATATTCTCTCATTGTAACATTAATACTATATATATATATATATATATACACACGAAAATCCAACATGTCCCGAAAGTATTAGTTTTTCTTTTTGTTTTTTGGGAAAAATACACTTTTAGTCCCTGAGGTTTGGGTTAAGTGACAGTTTGGTCCCTGATTTTTCAAACTCAACAAAAATACCCCTAAGTTTTGAGATAAGGAGCATTTTGGTCCCTGCCGTCAACTTTTCTGTTAAATTTTAACAGTTGCTGACGTGGCACTATTATTTTAATAAAGAAAATTATTTTTAAAATTTTTTAAAATAAAAAAATAAAAAAATAAAAAAATATTAAAATATTATTATTTTTTTAATTATTTAATTTTTTCTCCATCTCTCTTTACTTCCCTTCTTCTTCTCCATCTTCTTCCTCTTCATCCTTTCATTCTTCTTCTTCATATCTCCGGTGGCCGGCGGCCACCACTCGCCGGCGCCGACAACTCTTTTTTTTTTTTTTTCTCCCTCTCTTTTTCTTTTTCTTTCTCCCTCTTTTTACTGTAAAAAAAAAATATAGAAACGAAGGGGGAAAACCCCCTTCGATTCCGGCGCCGGAGAGGGAGGAGGGATGAAGCTCGTATGGATTGCAAGCGACAATGCAAGAAAAGCCAGTTTCAAGAAGCGAAGGCTCGGATTAATGAAGAAAGTGAGCGAACTCACCACTCTCTGCGGCGTTTACGCCTTCGCCGTCGTCTACGGCCCCGACGACGACCATCCGGTCATCTGGCCGTCCCTCTCCGCCGCTCAACACCTCTACAGGCGCTTCCACAGCCTGCCGGAGGTCGAACGCCAGAAGAAAATGACGAACCAAGAGACCTATCTCAAGGAACGCACCGCCAAGGCACAGGACCTGTTGAAGAAGCACATCAAGAAGAATCAGGAACTCGAAATCGACCTTCTGATGCATCAATTGCATCAAGGTCGTCAGATTTACCAACTCTCCAACGCCGAGTTGCTTGGACTGTTCTGGATGATCGAAGAGAAGATTAGAGAATGCCGGAAACGGATCGACTATCATCAACAGGTTCATCGCCTTCCTCCTCCTCCTGGATTTGTTCCTTCTAACTCTCCTTTGCTTCAAACAGGGGGAAATGAGATGGATCTGGTCGATACTGGAAGGATTTGATGGATCAGTGGTTTATTGATATGGTGATGAACTCATCAAACGATAAAATCGGAGGGAGTAGTAGCAGTATGGTCGGGGAGTTAGGGTTTCAATCGGAAGCGAATGGAGGCGGTTTGATCAACGGAGGAGGAAATTCGATGATGGAGATCGGCAATTTGGGGGGAAGAGGAACGATTGCGGCTGAGGAAGACGGCGAGGGGAAAAGGAGAGGGAGAGAAACAAAAAAAAAAAAAAGAGAGTTGCCGGCGGCCGGCGCCGGCGCCGGCAAGTGGTGGCCGCCGGCCGCCAGCCACCTGAGATATGAAGAAGAAGAATGAAAGGATGAAGAGGAAGAAGATGGAGAAAAAGAAGGGAAGTAAACAGAGATGGAGAAAAAATTAAATAATTAAAAAAATAACAATATTTTAATATTTTTTTATTTTTTTATTTTAAAAAAAATTTAAAAATAATTTTCTTTATTAAAATAATAGTGCCACATCAGCAACTGTTAAAATTTAACAGAAAAGTTGACGGCAGGGACCAAAATGCTCCTTATCTCAAAACTCAGGGGTATTTTTGTTGAGTTTGAAAACTTATGGACCAAACTGTCACTTAACCCAAACCTCAGGGACTAAAAGTGTATTTTTCCCTTGTTTTTTTTTTTAAATAAAAAATTCTATAATTTGATGAAACAAAAAGAATTAGCATAAAATTAGAAAGAAAACGGGAAAAATGGAAATTTTCGATTGTTTTTATTTATTTCAATTCTTCATTATTCACATCTATAATCTATATCTATATCTATAATCTATAATCTATAATCTATATAAATGACGCTTAAGAGGAGAAACTTTTGATTTCCTTTTTAGCCCCTTGTTATGAGTGAATTTGGACCTAGTTCTAAGAAAGTCAGAATGACGAGAGTCCAAAAAAGAAACAAGGTCACAAAGTCCCATTAAGCCCGAATCAATCTCTAAGGCTATTCCCTCTCCTGAAAGGAATGTGAAAACCCTAATCTATAATTTCTATAATATATATAAATGACGCTTAAGAGGAGAAACTTTTGATTTCCTTTTTAGCCCCTTGTTATGGGTGAATTTGGACCTAGTTCTAAAAAAGTCAGAATGACGAGAGCCCAAAGAAGAAACAAGGCCACAAAGGCCCATTAAGCCCGAATCAATCTCTAAGGTTATTCTCTCTCCTGAAAGGAATGTGAAAACCCTAATCTATCATTTCTATAATATATATAAATGGCGCTTAAGAGGAGAAACTTTTGATTTCCTTTTTAGCCCCTTGTTATGGGTGAATTTGGACCTAGTTCTAAGAAACTCAGAATGACGAGAGCCCAAAGAAGAAACAAGGCCACAAAGGCCATTAAGCCTGAACCAATCTCTAAGGCTATTCCCTCTCCTGAAAGGAATGTGAAAACCGTAGCTAATCTATAATTTCTATAATATATATAAATGGGTCTTAAGAGGAGAAACTTTTGATTTCCTTTTTAGTCCCTTGTTATGGGTGAATTTGGACCTAGTTCTAAGAAAGTTGGAATGACGAGAGCCCAAAGAAGAAACAAGCCCACAAAGTCTCATTAAGCCCGAATCAATCTCTAAGGCTATTCCCTCTCCTAAAAGGAATGTGAAAACCCTAATTTCAACTATAAATAGGAGAGGCTAACCCCAAGGTAGGGGAACTCCACGAGGTATTGAACCTTCTCCCTAATTCTTAATTTACTTGCTTCACTGACTTAAGTATCGGAGTCGGTGTGGCAAGCACCACACGCTCTTTCAAATAAACTTACATTTCACGTGAAGGTCAGGTGAGTCGCTTGGCCAAATTTTGGCATCAATAGTTGGCGCCGTTTGTGGGGAAGATAGAAAACCTCTCCACTCAAAGCAACTTAGCCATAGAGTTTATCGGAGGTGGCGACAACAAAATCTTTTTATTCTCGGTCATCAGGAGGTTTGTGATCGGTTTTTGCCATTATTCGTGGCGGTGAATTTTATACTTGGGATTTCATCCAAAATTTTCGCAATTGTCACCATGGTCAGTCGTTGAATCCCAAAGAGTTTATTCTTTGACTCTTGCATGCAATTCCACTCACTTTTTGGTTTCTCTGTGTAAAATAAAATAAAATAAAAATGGTGGAAGTCCCCAACATCTCTTGTCCTTGTGGCCTTCGGAAGATTAAAGAAACTTAGAGGATTTGCAGAATTGAGTGGATAGATTTTTTGTGACTTGAGTTGCGCAAATTTAAAACGCATTGAAAATTATTTGCGTACATTCTGATTTTTGATTCGCTGGAAATTTCAATTTGCATAATTTTCATCTCCATCCCATTTAAATTGATTGACTTGCGAAATTACTCTAAGGTTTGCGATCTACAATTTCTAATTTCCTTCGCTGAGCATTGACTTGTAACTTGCAAGTGGTGATAATTTGTGATGATTTGACGTGCTCTAAGATTTGGACTTCGGCATGCTTTTTGATTTTTCATCTGCAAGAAACTTGAACTCGCAAAAAACCTTTGGCTTGCTATTGATTTTGTCCAAAAGTTTGTATGAATTTGCAATTTCTTTCCATCTAGTATCGGTGGGAGATATTCATCGTATCGGTTTGTGTTTATTTATTTTTGTTCTTCTTGTTTAAGTGATCTAAAGCTTTCAATTATTTATTTACTAGTGGTAAATAGATAGAGATAAATCTATGTAGTTTTAAATGCATAAGATTAGAAGATTCAAATTATATTTGGATTTGTGTTTGGTTAAATTATCAAACACCTAATCTAAAAAGTTGTAGATTTAAGCTTCATCATATATATATATATATATATATATATACATATATGATTTGATTTAAATGAAAAGATTTTATTTGCTCTCTAATTTATAATTTCAATTAGATATTTCGTTCAAGATATTTTGTTGATAATTCATATTTTAGATTGGATTTATCTAATTTAAAAATTGTAGATTTGATGTATCTATCATTTTGGTCATTTATTCAATGAATAAATAGACCGACTGGTCATATTTCAAACCACTACAATTAAATTTGTTCAGACCAATATTATAAAGTTACTTGGACTAAATGAAGAGTTGAAATTAAAGTAGACTATTGTAAATCAAGTTAATTATTTACTTGCACAGAAATTGTTCTATGGAGTGAGAAATTCAAGAGGTCTGAAAATAGCTCATATTAGCCCAACAAAGGTCTTTACCGTTTCATAAGGCTTAACATTTTGGGTATGTTTTCTACCTACCCCAATTTACTATATGTCTATTACTCAATTCGTAATTACAAATTTTGATACGTTCTTATTAATTTATGTGTATAAAATGCAAACTATTCATAATTTGCAAGCTACTCATGACATACTTATATTTTTTTTATTAATGACTAGTCTTTTTCCCACATCTACATAATGTTATCTACTAACGTTATTTCACGAGGAGACCAAATGGAGCTCCTGAAAGCCTGAGTAGCTGAGCCAACAAAATGTCCTTGGAAGAGTGGAAAAAACTATACTCTCCAAGGTACTCGATTTATGGAACGACCTTAGCAGAGTCAACAAACGCTCGAGAATGATGATGTTGAAAGTCTCAATAACAATGACAGATCCGGTGATAGCGAGCAGAAATGTCGCTATTTTAGTCTCAATTTATTAAGCTTTTTGGTGCTTTAATCGTGTTTTTAATGAAAATATTTAAAGAATTTTGTTATTTGGTCTTTAGGAGCAAAAGTGGTGATTTTGGGAGAAAAAGTGACAAAATTGAAGCAATTGAAGCCCAAATCCAAGCTTGAAGCAATTGGAGGCCCAAAGAAGACAACCATGAAGAAATGACCAAAAGAAATGAAGAAGAAGGCCCAAAAATCAGCCCAAAAGGAAGCTGAAAATCTGGAATTTTGGGGCAGCGTCGAGACGCTATGTAGACAGCGTCGCGACGCTACCCTTTCGGGTTGCCCAAGCCGCGTGCGCAGCAGCGTCGCGACGCTGAGCAAGGTAGCGTCGCGACGCTACCCCTATTCCAGGCCTATAAAAGGCGCCCCAAGGTGCCTCATTTTGCATCAATCACCATTCCAACAAGGAATTTCTTCCTTTCTCTCTTCCTTAGGCTCCTTTGGAGCCTCTCTCAAGGCTTTCAAGCCTTTTTGAGAGGATTCTTTTAGTGGGAAAAATTTTGGAAATTTTGGGGAGCATCTTAGAGGCTCAAGGAGTAGTCAGCGGGGCTCCAAGCGTCAGCGAGGGGTTTTTCGACGGTCAATTCCTTTCCTTTTATGCTCTTTATGAATCTTTCCTTTGTAATTATTGTGGATATTTTAGCCATGTGTAGCTAAAATATCCACAATAATTACAAAGGAAAGATTCATAAAGTAGCTAAAACCCCAAATTGGGGTCTTGAAATGAAATGATAGTTCAAATATTGTTATAATTTCTTGTCTCTTGCCCATGTCCTAATTATTTGTATGGATGTGCTTAATGCTTTACTCAATCTGGCCAATTGTGTAATGATTCGATTCTTAATGGAAACTCGACGGAGAGAAATTAGGATAGATCATAATCCATGCAACTAGTTTAATTGCCCGTTGTGACACCGGGATTAGTTGATTAAACTTAGATTCCTAAAATGAATCAGAGCGTAATAATTAATGATTTTTCATAGCGCTAAGGACACTTAGGTTGTTAAAATAAATTAATTACAATTAGGGGAAACCGACAGGAGAACCTATGTGATTAACGGAGATTCTAGGTTTATAATTAGTTGGGCAATGAGATAGGATAATTATAACAACTATTTAGCTAATCATTAGATTTCAAGACCCCTCTTCCCATTTAAAGAAAACTCTTTCTCCATATTTTATTTTCGATTGATCAATTTATTTTCGTTAATTGTCTTGAATTTGAATCATTTTTATTGCATGAAGTGGTCCCTAAATATTATTTCGCCTAAGTATTTTTAGTGCTCAAGAGATTTTAATTTTTTGCTTAAGTTTCGCTTCGCCTCCCTATGGATTCGATACTCGGTATTACTACCGTTTTATATTACTTGTGACGACCCGTGCGCTTGCGGAAAAAATCGTTCATCGATAGCGTCCAACAGCCGACATTCAAGGGACTGAGGTTGATCCTTAGAAGGCCGAGGCCCACAAATGCCAAAGTTGAGAGAGTTATGCGACATGAAAACGCTAAGGTATGTCAACATCGATTACTCAAGCATAACTTTTACTTCGAGAAAAACCTTGCTTGAGTAGAGGGCTGCACATGAAATATGCTTCCCTAATTAACAGTCAGAAAGAAGCATATTGCATGTTGTCAATATTGCTTATTTATTTTCATTTTGCATAACACATGTCCATAGCTTTTCCCATTGTACAATGCAGACACTTGCAAATTTAATAAAGTTCTTTATACTGTGTTTGTGCTAAGCATTTTTTCCACAGGATGTACCACGTGTGGCCGAGATAGGATTGATTCTGCCCGAAACCAATCCTCCACATCTCCAGCCTCCCTGTTCCCCGACCCAGTGTACGCACGGTCAGGCAGATGCCTTGCTCACCTGATCCAATGTTCGCACGATCGGGTCGAGCCCTCATCCCTCGATCTAGTGTACGCACGGTCGGGGCGATGCCTTGCTCCCCCGATCCAGTGTACGCACGGTCGGGGTGATGCCTTGTCCCCCGATCCAGTGTACGCACGGTCGGGTCGAGCCTTCATCCCCCGATCCAGTGTACGCACGATCGGGCCGATGCCTTGCTCCCCCGATCCAATGTACACACGGTCGGGTCGAGCCCACATCACCCAATCCAGTGTACGCATGGTCGGGGCGATGCCTTGCTCCCTCGATCCAGTGTACACACAGTCGGGCCGAGCCCACATCACCCAATCCCGTGCACGCACGTTCGGGGAGATGCCTTGCTCCCCCGATCCAGTGTACGCACGGTCGAGGCGATGCCTTGCTCCCCCGATCTAGTGTACGCACGGTCGGGGCGATGCCTTACTCCCCCAATCCAATGTACACACGGTCGCATCGAGCCCACATCACCCAATCCAGTGTACGCACGGTCGGGACGATGCCTTGCTCCAGTGTACACACGGTTGGTCCGAGCCCACATCACCTAATCCAGTGTACGCACGGTCGGGGCGATGCCTTGCTCCCCCGATCCAATGTACGCACGGCCGGGTCGAGCCCTCATCCCCCGATACAGTGTACTCATGGTCAAGGCGATGCCTTGCTCCCCCGATCCAGTGTACGTACGGTTGGGGCGATGCCTTGTTCCCCCGATCCAGTCTATGCACGGTCAGGTCGAGCCCTCATCCCCCGATCTAGTGTACGCACGGTCGGGGCGATGCCTTGCTCCCCCGATCTAGTGTACGCACGGTCGAGGCGATGCCTTGCTCCCCCGATCAAGTGTACGCACGGTCGGGGCGATGCCTTGTTCCCCTGATCCAGTGTACGTACGGTAGGGTCGAGCCCTCATCAACCGATCCAGTGTACGCACGGTTGGGGCGATGCCTTACTCCCCCGATCCAGTGTATGCACGATCGGGGCGATGCCTTGATCCCCCGATCCAGTGTACGCACGGTCGGGTCGAGCCCTCATCCCCCGATCTAATGAATGCATGGTCGGGGCGATGCCTTGCTCCCCCGATCCAGTGTATGCACGATCGGGGCGATGTCTTGCTTCCCCGATCCAGTGTCGCACTATCGGGCCGAGCCCTCATCCGCCGATCTAGTGTACGCACGGTCAGGGCGATGCCTTGCTCCCCCAATCTAGTGTATTCACGATCGGGGTGATTTCTTGCTCCCTCGATCTAGTGTACGCACGATCGGGCCAATGCCTTGCTCCCCCGATCCAGTGTACACACGATCGGGCCGAGCCCTCATCTGCCGATCCCGTGTATACACTGTTGGGTTGTATGCCCTAAAACTCGTAGATAGTAAATGAAACAAATTAATCGATCTCAATTAAGCGTTATTTGAGTGATTCAGTAATTTTGTTATTGAATGATTGAGTTTGCATTAATAAACCCTAAATCCAATAAACTAAGATCCAAGGTTGTTTAAATGAAACTTGGACTGGTATGTGGGGACATACGGGGATCGGTGTCCAAGTAACATCCTAAATAGTCTATAGTATAAGGATAAGGTTGGGTACCTTATCCTGGTGACATTATGTGATACGACCCACCTTGTATTCGATACAGATGCAATGATCCAAAGCATCCATGTAGGAGACATGCGGGTGGGGGTATCCTATGCAATGAGTTTGCATAAGATCGGACCGCGAAATAGTAACCACTAGATGTAACGTCGTTGACTAGTTTAGGTTTCTATTTCAATAAGATGACCTAGGTAACTCAATCTCAATCCTAAGTCTGTTATGAACTCCTTTCAAGAGGGATTGTCTTTAGATTTGTATGGGTGAGAGTGGCCAGTTCGCCGACTCAATAATCCTACCATTTTAGGGGCAAAACCGAATGAGGGCTGGGAACATAACAGTATAATATGGAATTCACTCCTTCCCCTATTAGGGTAAGTAGATGTGTGTTCCCTTAAGGGCTGATTCCGGGGCTTGAACAAAGGTGCGTCGTCCTTTCCTAGCCCGAGGGGAACTCCTGTTTAGTGGTTGGACCCTAAACAACTTGTTCATTAGAGGAATCAGTGCAACTTAAGGAACCAGAGGTAACCCAGGGGTAAAACAGTAATTTGACCTAGCTGGTGTTACGAACACACGTGAAGGATTGACTTACTGCATTGGTCGATATCCGTGGACACAGAAATATTCTACAGTGAGAAGAGTGCAGTTGTGGGTCTTTAGTGGAGTGACCCACAGTTAACGAATGTTGACTAACTTGGTTAATGAGTTTAGCAAATTAGTCTCATATCGTTGGAGCTTCTGATCTTTAGGTCCATTAGGTCCCACTGGTATCTCGTAAAGAGACTCGAGGCAATTAAGTATAAATTGTAAATTGAAAGTGTTCAATTTATTTAGGGGAATCATATAATGTATATTGATACATTATAATTAAAAGTTTATGAAACTTTATAATATAATTTTGATTTAATTTCAAATTTTATTCTTGAGAGAAAATATTTGAAAGAGTTCAAATAATTAATATGAATTGGATTCATATTAATAATTTAATAAAATCCCTAAGATTAAATATGTGATATTTAATTGGGTAATTAATTAATTATGGAATTAATTAATTATTTATTAAAATTAGATATGAATAAGATAATAGATTTGATCTTATTCATGACCTTTTCCTATTAGGAAAAGGTATTGGCATTTTCCTATAAATAGGACCCCTCGGATGGGGTGAAAGGCATCCCATTCATTCTGCTACTCTCAGAGAATTCCCCTGAAGGCTCCCTCTAGACTTCCACCAGTCTCCTGCCTCTAGAAGTCTCAAAGTCATACCGGTGTAGCCATAGTGGTGGTGTTCGCAGTAGTTCGTGATTATTTCACAAGCAGTTGGTGAATTTAATCTGAGTCGTCAACGAGAGTAAGTAATTTGTTACTATGTAAATTAGATTTAGATCTAATATTTTTGTATGTTTAGCCTTAATATAAATTTAGAATAATTTTAAGATTATTGCCAATGTATTGGTATTTTAAATTAAACAAAATTAATTACGAATTTGTCTCAATCATGCCGCTTTACGGGATTACGGAATTCCAATCTTTCAGAAGCGACTGAAGCAGAACATTGTGGTTGATCGTCTTGCACTATAATCTTCCCTTTGTTGTGATTTTTTATGACTTGGGTTTGACTTGATTCGGCGATATGTTGGTTCTCAATCTGACTCTTTAGGTGCTCAATTTGAGAATCTTTTTCTTCAATCGCCTTCATCAAGGTGTTGATGTGTTCCTACATCTCAGTCATTGTTTCTTCTATAGTTCTTGTCTCAGTCATCATAACAATCACTACATCATAATCAGGTTCAAACAAAAGGTTATACTTAACAAGAAACTTGTCATTGGTACATGCCCCCTGCAATGTTGTTTCTTCGCTTGCAATGGTAGAAGCTTTATCTTCTTGCAACCTCAGTTCATTGAAGCAACAATGGGCAGTAGAACCCATGTAAGACTTGTTCCTGACAGCGGTCATCGAAGAAGTCTTGAATGACATGTTTACACTTATGATTTTAGATAAGCGAGAGAGAGATGAGAGGTAGAGATTGTCCCACTGGGCGTGCCAATTTGTTCACACGTAACTTCGAAGATGGAGACACGTGGAATAAACAATATATTTGTATTGATGTTTGTATGCGTGTGGGTGTACAATCTCTAACTTTAATCCTCTGATTCTCTCTCTTGTGTGTGTGTGATTGTGTTTCACTCGAGGGCTGGAACGCTTGTTCTCGAGTCTGAAGCTTCAATTGATTTTTGGAGCTTTTGGAATCTTCGGGTCTTGAAGTCTTGGAGTCTTAAAGAGATTTTGGTCTTCAAGGATTGTTGAAGTCTTCTAGTCTTTAAGGGTCTTCAGTCTTCAAGAAGTCTTGGGGTCTTGAAGTCTTGAAGCCTTGGAGTCTTGAAATCTTGAAGAGTCTTTCTCTTAATTCTCTGACTCTGGCTGAGAGCTTCCAAAATTCTGACCCCCTAAAATGGAAGAGAACTCCTCTATTTATAGAGTTCTCACTGGATGGAACCTGGTGACTTTTGGGCCAACAACTTGGGCTTGGGCTTTATTGGTCTTGGGCTCAACTATTTATAATATAGTGAAAATTAATTCAAATGTCGTCCTCTAGATTGGGTTTCTAATCAATTTAATTACCGAAAATACTCTTGTCCAATTTTATTTAGGGAACCAAACAAACAAATAGTGCAAAAATTACCACAAAACAATAAAAAGTGTGACAATCAATTGATGACAAAAGTCTTAGGGAGTTGATTTCACCAATCGGGATTATGGATTGATTAATGGACAATTAACATGCTTTGATTCATAAATCTAGGAAACTACAATCATACATACCTCTCTCGAGCATACATAATCCTCTCACATGCAATGAACCCAATATCCCTATTCAAATTCATTAAACATGCAAGGCATTAAGGTTAGCCTTTTTAATGATTTCTAGAATTATCTATTATCTCCCGATCTAAGATTAATCCTAGTCATGCATAAAGATTTATAAGCTAAATCCTCTCTCCCGAGTTAGACTTAGACACAAACATCTATCAATTTATGGCCGGTAAATTGATAGCATTACAAACAATTATGCATAAATGAAATCAAAGCAATAATCCATACATCAATCCAAAAATTGGCCAACGACTACATCAATCCCTAAGATTAAAGACTTAGCTAATCATACAATGCTTTACGATATAACAAAAGTCTAAAACAACCATTAAAACTACTAAAGTAAAGGGAAAAGAGGATTAAACGCTAGGTAGGCCGAGACCGCACGTCCCCGTCACGATCTCCACGAACAAAGCCTTGAATCCCGCTCCTCTCCACTTGCTTCAGCCTCCACAACAGATTATTAGGTGAGTTTTCGGCCAAAAAGTCATCAAAAGGAGGCCCCCAAATCAGCCCTAATCGCATTCTATTTATAGGAAAAAATCGACAGCATCGACTCTATAAGGGCAACATCGCGACGCTGTCGCGATACCGCCATTCTGCAAAGGAGACAATAGAGAGTGTCGCGACGTTGTGGTCACAGCGTCGCGACGCTGTGACCTTTTGCCGCCTGATCAAAGAAGGAAAATATGAGCGTCGAGACACTCTTAAGTGAGAGTCTCGACACTGGTCCACTTTTTGCACTAATCAATCATCTTCCAACTTCAATTCTCTTCGTTTCTTTGGTCTATTTTCATGTCTCAAACACCCGATTAACTCTAATTTCTCAATTTAGCTCCAAAACATATTTCCTACAAATAAAACATAAAAATGCATAATTTTGGCCAATTAAATATCAAAGACTAGCTAAATTAATTAGGAAAAAATAGCTAGATATGTTCGCTATCAAACACGCATCTACTTACCCAATAAGGGAAGGAGTGAATTCCATCTTGTACTGTTATGTTCCCAACCCCTATTTGGTCTTGCCCCTGAAAGGGTAGGATTATTGAGTCGGCGAACTGGCCACTCACATCCATACAAATCTAAGGACAATCCCTCCTGAAAAGGGGTTCAAAACAAACTCAGGATTGAGATTGAGCTACCTAGGTCATCCTATTGAAATATAAACCTAAGCTAGTCAACGGCGTTACATCTAGTGGTTACTATTTCGCGGTCCGATCTTATGCAAACTTATTGCATAGGATACCCCCACCCGCATGTCTCCTACATGGATGCTTTGGATTATTGCATCTGTATCGAATACAAGGTAGGTCGTATCACATAGTGTCACCAGGATAAGGTACCCAGCCTTATCCCTATACTATAGACCATTTAGGTTGTTACTTGGACACCGATCCCCGTATGTCCCTACATACCAATCCTAGTTTCATTTAAACAACATTGGATCTTAGTTTATTGGATTTAGGGTTTATTAATGCATACGCGATCATTCAATAACCAAATTACTGAATCACTCAAATAACGCTTTATTGAGATCGATTAATTTGTTTCATTTACTATCTACGAGTTTTAGGGCATAAAACCCAACAACTCCCACTTGAACTAAAACTCTAGTGGGCAATGTACATCATTAATCATAATTAATTGAACAATCATTGAAGTAGGAATAATGGTTTGTATTAATACTATATAATACATGAAAAGTACAAATACATATAAATACAATAAACAAGGGCATTCAGAAAACCCATTACACTTCTCCCACTTGCCCTAGATTATTCTATGTACATATCTCGCAGCCACAAGAGAGGCAAGCACATAGAGCGCAAATATCATCTCATCAGAGAAATCGTGCAACGAGGGGACGTGACGTCACGAAGATAGCTTTAGAGCACAATATTGCTGATCCATTTACAAAGGCTCTCACGGCTACAGTGTTCGAGAGTCATCTAGAGGGGTTCGAGCGATGCCTTGCTCCCCCGATCCAGTGTACGCACAGTCAGACCGATGCCTTGCTCCCTCGATCCAGTGTACGCACGGTCGGGCCAATGCCCTGCTCCCCGATCCAGTGTACGCACGGTCGGGTCGAGCCCTCATCCCCCGATCCAGTGGACGCACGGAGGTTTTTATTAACTACTAACCTAATGACGTTAGTAACTCTTAATGAACTAACCGTGTGCTTCGAAAATTTCGGCAGCATAACGGCATACATAGGACTAAACCAAAATTTTTCAAACACCTGCTAGAACAAGAAGAACACTTCTAATCAATTCCAGCTACACCAACATACTACAACACAACAAAACTCCACAGAAACTAGCTAGTCAAACCCCGTGTAATAATAAACAACCAAGTAGAGCCTCCACAACAAAAGTAAAACTCGTCTAAGCACCACTACTACTATTAAACTTATTAGAAACAAACTTAGTCATTATAAACTAGAATAAGAGATAGAGTTTAATAGAACCAGCTCAACTAGCCTAAAGTCTCAACAAGAATGAATTCAAAACTAAAACGTTTAGGACAAACAGCTGTCCAACCAATGCAAACCACACTACCCTATCCAAGACAAAAATAAAGGAAAAAGCATAATGCTATCCCACTACGATCCTTCCTCATGCGTCTCCTCTACAACATCAAGTTCATAGCAGTCTTCATAACCTGCATAATCTAAAATGTTGGGGGAAAGGAGTGGAGGGGGTCAGTACTGTTGGGTTTTATGCCCTAAAACTCGTAGATAGTGAATGTAATCGTTGACCGGATATTAATGAAATAATATTGATATATTTTTCCATTAATTGTTATTAGTTATTTTATATTTGTTTTTGCCTAATAATAACCCTAATCCAATAAACTAGACATCCAAGGTTGTAATATGAGTCTTGAACTATATGTAGCGACATATGGGATCATTGTTCAAGAAACAACCTAAAGGGTCTATAGTATAGGGATAAGACTGAGTGCCTTATCCTGGTGACACTATGGATATGGCCCACTTTGTATTTGATACAAACGCTCGATCCAACGCGTTAATGTAGGAGACATGCAAGTGGGGGTATCCTATGCAATGAGTTTGCATAAGACCGGACCGCGAAATAGTAACCAATGGTTATAACACCGTTAACTAGTTGGTTTTCTATTTCACTAGGACGACCTAGACAACTTAGTCTTAATCCTGAGTTGATTATAGACTCCTGCTCATGAGAGATTGTCCTTTGATTTGTATGGGTGAGAGTGGCCAATACGCCGACTCAATAAGCCTACCACTTTGGGGACAAGACCGAATGGGGAGCTGGGAACATAATCGTACAAGATGGAATTCACTCCTTCCCGACTTTAGGGAAGCAGATGAGTGTTCCCTTAAGTGGTTACTCCGAGTCTTGAACAAAGGGCCCTACCCTCTCAATGGCACGAGAGGGTTTTCTGTTTGATGGTTGGACCACAAACAGGTTGTTCATTAGAGGAGAATTGGTACTTAAGGAAATAGAGGTAACCCAGGGGTAAAACGGTAATTTGACCCAGCTGGTGTTACGGACACTCGTGAAGGACTAACTAGTCGATATTGGTCTAAATCCGTGGACACAGAAAATATGTCTGCAGTGAGAAGAGTGCAACTGTGAGTCTATAGTGGAATGTACACACAGTTAACGAATACTGATTAATGTGGTTAATGAGTTTGACCAATTAATCTCACATCGTTGGAACTTCTGATCTGCAGGTCCATTAGGTCCCACTGGTAGCTCGTAAAGTAATTTGAGGCAACTAAGTAATAAAAGTAAATTGAAAATGTTCAATTTATTAAGGGAAACAAATATAATATATATTGATATATTATTATGAGAGAAATTAATATTTGAAAAGTTCAAATATAAATTTATGGAAGTTTGAAAGAGTTCAAAATAATGAATTAATTAATTTAAGGCCTAAAATGTGTTTGGGCAAATTAATTAATTCAAGGCCGGGAATTAAATATGTGATATTTAATTGGTGGTTAATTAATTAAAGAATTCATTAACCGGGAATTAATCAATTATGGAAATAATTAATCACTTAAGGAAGTGATTAATCATTTATGGAAATGATCTAATCACTTATGGAAGTAATTAGTCATTTGTGGAAAAGATTAATCAATTATGGAATTGATTGATCATGATTGATTAATTAAGGAATAAGATTGAATCAATTATGGAAAAGATTGATTTAATTGAATATTTTATTCATGGCCTCTCTTCTATAAATAGAACACTAGACCTAATTGGTCATGACACTTGACACTCTTGAAAGACAAGACCTAGAATTCTCTCTAGCCTCCCTCTTAGAGAAAGACTCCCACAAGTCTTTTGCCTCCTAGACTTAGAGACATACCGGTGTAACCTCTGTGGTGATTGTGTCAATCAAAGAAGAAATTTCCAGCGAAGAAAAACAAAGGCGGCTGCTGCGTTTTCGTTCGTGGAGCGTCGTTGGCGAAAAACGGTCAAGTCTTCAACGTAGGTTTGTGACGGTTCTTCCTCTTTTTTTTAGAAAAGTATTAAAAATAAATTTAGATTTATTTTAGCATGTTTAAACCTATTTTATAGCGGCTTTAAAGGTTGTTTAAAGTTTTGTTTGAGTTATCGTAACGGTATTTTAATGTTAATTAATATACGGCGTAAGGTCCAATCGATGCGCTTCCGCTGCGTGGGGACTTTTATTCCCTTCAAGTACAACCACAGTACTGGTAAGCAACCCTTACCTGAAAAGCCATCAACCACAACCAAGCAAACAACATACTTTTCATGCACAATCAACATGCTTCTTTAAGCGATAACATAACGACATGCTCAAAAGCTAATAAAGTGAACGACTCTCCTAAGTCATGACTCATGCAACCCTCTATGCAACACACAACTAATCATCAACGTATTTAGCCCTCACTTGGCTCTCGAAGACTAACCCTTCGAGACGCACTGTTCCCTAACCATTTGTACCCAAGGCCACAATACTCTCTACTGAGCTCGACATTCGACCCTTGACCATTTGTACCCAAGGCCTCAAACTGTGCATCGCCCTTTGGCCATTTGTACCCAAGGTGCACCGTTGCTTTCTAGACTCATCACACCGATCCCTGACCATTTGTACCCAAGGTCTCGATGCTCCTATTAAAACCACTGGTGACATGCCACCCCTCGACCATTTGTACCCAAGGCGCACTGACATTCACCTAACTTTCCTTTCTTTCATATTCAGGTCTCTGACCTCTCTATTATAAATATCTAGAATGCATATGCCCTGCAACATGCTCCTAGACTCATGTACCATGCCCACCAAGCATATACATACAACAACAACATACTCTCGACTCATGCTTAACTCATAAAAGCATAACAACTAGCATGCTTAACAACAAAGCATCACACAACAATAGTTCATGCTATTCAAATATCTCATATATACATAAACAATAAAAGAAAGAAACAAAACATGTATATAAGCATAGAAGCAATAAGCAAAGAGCAAGATAATAGTTATAAAGCGAGTAAACAAGCAGCGTGCATCATGTAATTAAACAGACTTCAACAGGTAAGAATTACTTACTTAAATTGTGCTCCTAAGCGATCCTAAAAGATCAACAGAACCAATCGGAAGAGCCTAAAGAGCTCGAACTACAAGCAACAACCTTCTAAGAGTTAGGAATTAATTTAAAGCACCTAATAGACTTAATAAGGGAAATGAAAGGTGCTGGAATTTACCGTTCAACATCTAAAATGCCCCAAACACGTGCTGGAATCTACCAACCAGCACTGAAGTCCAAGAATACGTGCTACTCGGAATCCAAATTGGGTCTAAACTGACGCTAACAAAACACCCATGGGTTATGAGCTATTCTAAAGACAACCTAATTGAATTACCAAGGCTTAGGGACGAGGAACTTACCGATCGACACCTAAACGACCTTGAAACTTACTACCCAACGATCGAGAGGCTCCAGAAACGACGATCGAAAGTCATTGGACCAAGTGCACTTCAACTCAAGGTCGCACGGATTGTGGGTAAACGCTCAAAGCCTGCTTTTGGTCCAATTTTCCGCTGGACAGCGAACAAACGAGAATGAATCCTGTAATTCGAAGTTGATAATGAATAGGTAAATCATAACAAGGCCATATGAGTTATGGGTAACTCAATTTTGAAGTCTAAAGAGTGTGGGCACAAACAAAAGCTTACCAAAACGCCCAAACGACACCGGAAGGGCTGAAAATTGCACGAGTCTTATACTGAAGCAAATTCAACGTTCAAAATCCTGTGGGTCACACCAGAACTTGCGAATCTCTTGCACATAGGTGTTGGATCCGCGCGGGTAGAGGGTTGCTCAACGAAGGACAAGACGAGGGAGAGATTTCAGCCAGCTGCACCGAAGGGGAAGAACACGAGGGGTAGATTTGTGTGGGTGTTGGTCGGTAGGAAGAAGAATAGAGAGGGAGGGAACGTTGAGCACTTTCCGGTGAGAAGAAATCGAGAAAGAGATGGAGAATTGACGAGGACAACGTGGGCTCTTGCTAGCAAAGAGAAACGTGAGGAAGAGGGGAAAAATTGCGCCACTGTCGTGAATCTTGCTCGACGAAGAAGACTCGTTGGGTAGCTTGCGTGAGGGTTGGCTGATGCGGCTGCAACTCGACAGGGGGGGAACTGGCAACGACTACTCACCAAAAGAGAAGAAGGATGATCATTGAGGGCTAGGGTTTCCTTTTCTTTATTCCTTATTATCCTTTCCTTTTCTTTTCAAGACACCTTAATAAAAAGAAAGCCCAATTTAAAAAGGAATTAGATTTTATCAAGGATTTCATTTAAAAATCAAAACTCAACTCCTAAATGATTTGGGATTAAAGCTAATTAATAGGAATTTGGGTCTTTTGATGTTTAAAAATAAATATCGAATATTAAACCTCCAAACTTTAGGAGATTAAAGATTTAATTAAAAATCCTTTTTCCCTAAATTATAGAAATTTAATTTAATGACCCAACGCCAAACTGAAATTCTAATTTTCATATTAGAATAAGAACGCTCAATTAATCCCAAAAGTGCTCGACTTTGAAACGCGGGGCGCAACATTATTCTATATACATATCTCGCAACCACAAGAGAGGCAAGCACATTGAGCGCAAATATCATCTCATTAGAGAAATCATGCAACGAGGGGACGTGATCGTCACGAAGATAGCTTTGAAGCATAACATTGCTGATCCATTTACAAAGGCTCTCACGGCTACAGTGTTCGAGAGTCATCTAGAGGGGTCGGGGCGATGCCTTGCTCCCCCGATCCAGTGTACGCACGGTAGGGTCGATGCCCTGCTCCTCAATCCAGTGTACGCACGGCCGGGTCGAGCCCTCATCCCCCGATCCAATGGACGCACGGTCAGGGCGATGCCTTGCTCCCATGATCCAGTGTACGCACGGTCAGGCCGAGCTCTCATCCCCCGATCCAGTGTACGCACAGTCGGGTAAATGCCCTGTTCCCCGGTCCAGCGTATGCACGGTCGGGATGACGCACATGCTTAAAAAGGTCAGCAAATTTTCTCAACCTCCCCATTCACTTCATCTGGCTTGAGCCCGTCACGCAAGTCTAGACTACCGAGCACATCTTGCCGAGGTCGAGCACAAACTTTAAAAGTATTTTTCTCTTTACTCAATTATATTTTATGTTTTAAATAAAGTTTTACTTGGATAAGGGGATACGCACTCCCTATTAAACAAAAAGCAAGTAACATGGGATATGCACTCCCTATTAAACAAAAAGCAAGCAACATGGGATATGCACTCCCTATTAAACAAAAAGCAAGAAACAGAGGATATGCACTCCTTATTGAACAAAATGCAAACAACAGGGGATATGCACCCCCTATTAAACAAAAGGCACACTTTTAATTTACAATTTATACTTAATTGCCTCGAGTCTCTTTACGAGCTACCAGTGGGACCTAATGGACCTATAGATCAGAAGCTCCAACGATACGAGACTAATTGGCTAAACTCATTAACCAAGTTAGTCAACATTCATTCGTTAACTGTGGGTCACTCCACTAAAGACCCACAACTGCACTCTTCTCACTGTAGAATATTTCTGTGTCCACAGATATCGACCAATGCAGTAAGTCAGTCCTTCACGTGTGTTCGTAACACCAGCTAGGTCAAATTACCGTTTTACCCCTGGGTTACCTCTGGTTCCTTAAGTACCACTGATCCCTCTAATGTGAACAAGTTGTTTAGGGTCCAACAACTAAACAGGAGTTCCTCTCGGGCCAGGAGAGGATGGCGCGCCTTTGTTCAAGCCCTGGAATCAGCCCTTAAGGGAACACACATCTACTTACTCCAATAGGGGAAGGAGTGAATTCCATCTTGTATTGTTATGTTCCTAGCCCCCATTCGGTCTTGCCCCTTAAATGGTAGGATTATTGAGCCGGCGAACTGGCCACTCTCACCCATACAAATCTAAGGACAATCCCTCCTGAAAGGAGTTCATAACAGACTGAGGATTGAGATTGAGTTACCTAGGTCATCCTATTGAAATAGAAACCTAAACTAGTTAACGACGTTACATCTAGTGGTTACTATTTCGCGGTCCGGTCTTATGCAAACTCATTGCATAGGATACCCCCACCCGTATGTCTCCTACATGGATGCTTTGGATCATTGCATCTGTATCGAATACAAGGTCGGTCGTATCACATAGTGTCACGAAGATAAGGTACCCAGCTTTATCCCTATACTATAGACCTTTTAGGTTTTTACTTGGACACCGATCTCTGTATGTCCCCACATACCAGTCCAAGTTTCATTTAAACAACATTGGATCTTAGTTTATTGGATTTATTGTTTATTAATGCAAACTCGATTATTCAATAACCAAATTAATGAATCACTCAAATAACGCTTTATTGAGATCGATTAATTTGTTTCATTTACAATCTACGAGTTTTAGAGCATAAAACCCAACAACTTCCACTTGAACTAAAACTCTAGTGGGCAATGTACATTAACAATCAACATTGAATGAATAATCATTGAAGTAGGAATAGTGGTTTGTATTAATACTGTATAATACATGAAAAGTACAAATACAAATAAATACAATAAACTAGGGCATTCACAATACCCATTACACTTCTCCCACTTGCCCTAGATTATTCCATGTACATATCTCGTAGACCTAGACCCTCTAGATGACCTTCTAACACTTTAGTCGTGAGAGCCTTCGTAAACTGACCAACAATATTGTGCTCAGAGGCTACCTTTGTGATGATCACGTCCCCTCGTTACACAATCTCTCTGATGAAATGATATTTGCGCTCTATGTGCTTGCCTCTTTTATGACTGCGAGGTTTTTTAGAATTTGCCATTGCACCACTATTATCACAGTAAAGGGTGATTGGCAAGTTCATATTTGGAAAAACTTCCAAATCCATCAAGAACTTCCGTAGTCGTACAACCTCCTTAGCTGTTTCACAAGCAGCGACATATTCGGCCTCCATGATGGAGTCTACAATGCATCCTTGCTTGATGCTACGCCTATCTACAGCTCCCCCGTTGAGGGTAAATATGGTGCGTGTGTGGAATGAATAGATGGATGTAAGTTAAGATGATAAATGAAATAATAAAGAATAATTCAGCCAATACTTAATAGCAAGTATACACTGTCGCACGTAGTAATAAAAAACCTCAGAAGTATTCCAAGGGTATCGATCCCACGAGGACTAAACTGGAAATTCAGATTTGAATAAGAAACTGCTCAAATGATTGCTTTCGGAAAAAGGTAACCAAAGAAAATAAGTTGATTGATTGGGTTTTTGAAAAGATAAATAAAACAAGCAAGTAAAGAATAAAGAATAACAATAATAAACAACGAGGTGTTCAACATGGATTCATCCCTAAAGTAACAACCATACTCATGCAATATCTAACTTAAGTGTATTTAATGCATTGGGTCAGATTTAACTTCCATTTGGCCTTTGTTTCCAAAAACCGTTAGAAGGCTAAGCGAGTACCGTTATGCACATTTCTGTGACTCGACTCCGACATAGATAATTCACGAATGCAATCTATAACCCTATAGTCGATATAGGGTGCCTTAGGTAGCTTGCCCTATACCGTCGAACAATCTCTTTCAAGTTTTTTCTCCTAGATCACCTTTATGAGAACCGATATCGTTTGTCCCTTTCAAGATCAAACTCACATAGGATGCAAAGTATAAGTGATCAAGTTAAACTTAGCAAGATTAGAGTGATAATCAATAAAGAATGACATGCATTAAACACAACTTAAGCAAATAAGACACTTTCAAGCCATTAAACCCTAAGGGAATTCACCACATTGAACCCCTCAACGGGATTTAGCTACTCATGATGGGATAAAAAGCAAATGAGCACATTTTCATTGAAGTAAGAATGTAAATAATTGATAACTGCCCAAAAGGTAGTTATTTAGGCCTCATTTCTACAAGAATTTGTGTGTCTTTTGTGCTTAATAGGGTTGGTTTTAGATATATATTATATGTTTTAACCCATTTAGAAGAATGGAAGCTTTGGAAATTATTTTATGCAAAATATGTTGTTGGGCGACTTGAAGGAGCAAATTCTGTGCTACAACAAAACTGGGAGAAAAACTGCCACGTCATAGTTCGTTAGCCAAATTGTCAAATCGAATTCTGTTGAGTTATTCTCATGATAAAGGAGCAAGGAGAGCCCTACACGTGTCCAAGTTGACCTAAGTCAAGCCTCCTATCCTTCTATAAAAGGGAGTAGCCACCTAAGTCAAAGTCATTCCACTTTTGGGAGAAAACATTCCATTCTTGGAAAGTTCCTTCCATCTTTGGGAGTCGAATAGTGAAGAGAGATTGGAGACCACCTAGAAGACCATCATTGCAAGCTGATCGAGGAGATTAATATTTCCTTTTATTATCTTGTAGTCATGGATATGCTTACTCGGATTGTAATTTGTGTTTCCATGCATCTTATGAACTAAGTAGCTTATGCGTTGGTTAGGAATAATGTGATTGTCGTGCTTAACTCTAATAATATATATTGATTATTGCATCTTGGTTAACTGTTGTGTTCATTTATATTTTATGCCCGTTTGGCCAGCCAGTATGAATACCTCTCTCTAGTTTCAGGGATGATTTAGAGAGTGTGTGGCGATTAATCACACTACGATCATTGTGTATTGGTGAACGCCAGTGACTGAGCTAGGGATAGCCAGTTGCCTAGTGCTTGATCGGTAGTACTTCATTGGGGTTGAAACACATTCCAAAAGATTCGGAGTTCCGGGAGGATTCTTCTAATAATACTGCGAGAGTTTTGCATGATCAATAATATTGCTAGAGCATCTTTTTAAAACAATTACTAAATCCTGACCAGCGCCTGTTTCTAATATGTCTGTCTATTTATTTACTCGTTGTTCTGTCATTTCTTTTGCTTTAGCATTATTCTTATAAAAACCAATTATTTTTACTATCTTTGAAACCATTAAAGAATTATATAAAATAGATAAAGTTGAAACTAGTTCAGGCCTTGGATTGATAAAACTTATTACTTGTTGCGGACTGTGTATACTTGCACAGAGTTCTAAAGTCTTTTTATACCATATTTTTACTCACTCTAGGAACCCAACAATAATACAAAGCAATGAAAAGAATCAAGAGCTGGAAGTAAAAGAGATAGCTAAATATTATGGGTTTTTTGTTTACACAATCCTTCTAGAGTTCGCTAAGACACTCCACTCTCTCACTTTTACAAGATGGGAATGGGTGAAACTCTCTACAAACCACAAGGTTTGATGTCTAACTCTCTATCGGGTTAGAATTTGGTCATCTAAGAAGGACCTTGGGCATCCTTACTCATTGACGTCGAGCCAGGGTTCTGTCACCACCCTTTTCTTCCAAGTGAGTTCTGCTTGAATTTGACTTCGAATCCCGAGCTTATATAGTGTAGAAATTGGTTGAGAAGCTGCGAAATAGGTGCTGGAAGGTTGCTTAGTCAGTTTCGGGGTCAAAACAACCGGTTAGGTGCGAAGAAGACTCGTCAACAACGACCCACGTGCGACTCGGAATGGCCTCTATTTTTCTAGAAATGCGGTCGCATTTCATTTTTGCCTTCCCAGAAATGCGGTCGCATTTCTAGGGAATTCCAGCTTTTCCTCTGTTTTTTTGCATAACAGCATACTAAGTCAAATCCTCTTAAAATCAAGTCTTTTTAAGCATAAATAAGTTAAATTTGAAAAAAGTAATTCTCAACACCCTAACTTATCAAATGACGCATAATTTGAGCTCGGGAATAGTAAATTGACCTAAACACTCAATATTTGACTAAGAAATGAGCTAAGAATAAGGGTAAAATAGGTATATTTTTTACCCTTATCAAAATATTGACCCTGATGTGGATTTCCTAGAATTCATATCAGTCTGAAAGTCAAAGTATGTGAATCCTGTAAGGATCAAATCCTTAGAGTCATACACAAGTGATAGTCCCTCGTTCTCTGAAGATACTTGAGAATGTTTTTTACTGCAGTCCAGTGGTCTAACCTTGGATTGGACTGGTACCTGCTGATTGTCCCATCTGCATAGCAAATGTCAGGCCTAGTACACAACATGGCATACATAAGACTGCTCGCAGTTGAAGCATAAGGGATACGTCTCATATCCTCAATTTGTTAAGGTGTCTTAGGACACGGGCTAACGTTCTGTTCTTACGATTCTTGATAATTTGAATCCCTAGAACATACTAAGTTTCACCCAAATCTTTCATTTGGATCTCAGTCGATAGCCATTTTTTAATGCCAGTTAGATATTCTACATCATTCCCAATGAGAAGAATATCATCTAGATACTGTTGGGTTTTATGCCCTAAAACTCTTAGATAGTAAATGTAAACAAATTGTATACTTGTTTCAATAAAGTGTTATTGAGTTACAACAATAAAGTGTTATTGTTAAATAGTGCACAATTTGACCCAAATCCAATAAACTAAGATCCAAGGTTGTTTGTATGTAACTTGAACTAGTATGTGGGGACATACGGGGATCGGTGTTCAAGTAACAACCTAAAAGGTCAATAGTATAGGGATAATGCTGGGTACCTTATCCTAGTAACACTATGTGATACGACCCGCTTTGTATTCGATACAGACGTATTGATCCAAAACGTCCATGTAGTAGACATGCAAGTGGGGGTATCCTATGCAATGAGTTTGCATAAGACCGGACCACGAAATAGTCAACCATTAGTTATAACACCGTTAACTAGTTAGGTTACTGTTTCAATAGGATGACCTAGGTAACTCAGTCTTAATCCTGAGTGTGTCATGAACTCCTTCTCATGAGGGATTGTCCTTTGATTAGCATGGGTGAGAGTGGCCAATACGCCGACTCAATATGCCTTCCTTTTTGGGGACAAGACCGAGTGGGAGGCTGGGGACATGACAACACAAGAAGTAATTCACTTCTTCCCGCTTCTAGGAGGAGTAGATGAGTGTTCCCTTAAGTGGTGACTCCGGGACTTGAACAAAGGGATCCCGCCCTCTCATTGGCCCGAGAGGGACTTTCTGTTTAATGGTTGGACCATAAAAAGGTTGTTCATTAGAGGAGCGCTGGTACTTAAGGAGACAGATGTAACACAGGGGTAAAACGGTAATTTGACCCAGCCGTGATTACGAACACTTGTGAAGGATTGACTTACCGGCATAGGTCTATATCCGTGGACACAAAAATGTTCTACAGTGAGAAGAGTTCAGCTGTGGGTCTTTAGTGGAATGACCCACAGTTAATGAATATTGGTTAACTTGATTAATGAGTTTAATCGGTTAACCTCATATCATTGGAGCTTCTGATCTGTAGGTCCATTAGGTCCCCCTGCTAGCTCGTAAAGAGTAATTAGGAACAAATATATTTTGAGAGAATTTGAATAGTTCAAATTCATATTGGGAATTAAGTTAATTGTATGAGAGACAAATTAATATAATGTATAGTGATGCATTAAAATATAACGTCTAATTTGAGATTAAACTTTATTGAGAGATTGATATATTTGAAAGAATTCAAGTATATGTCTAATTAAATATATGGTATTTAATTAGAAGATGAATTAATTAATTATTCAATTTAGTTTAAATTAAATGAGATTTAATTAAACTATAGTCTATGAGAGAAATAAATATTTGAAGAAGTTCAAATATTAATATGAATTTGATTCATATTAAATTTATAGGATATAAGAGAATTTGAAGGAGTTCAAATTTTAATATGAATTTGATTCATATTATAGAATTAATTAATTGAAGGCCTGAATATTTAATTGGGTAATTAATTAATTAACTGATAGAATGTCTGAAATTAAATATATGATATTTAATTGGTGATCAATTAATTAAAGAATTAATTGGAAATTAATCAATTATGGAAATGATTAATCACTTATGGAAGTGATCAATCATTTATGGAAAAGATTAATCAATTATGGAATTGATTGGTCATGGAATTGATTAATGGAAAAGATTAAATCAGTTATGGAAATAATTGATTTTAAATGAATATTTTATTCATGGCCTTTCTCCTATAAATAGAACACTAACCCTAGGGTTTAGGTGATACAACATATGGCCACCATAAGGCCTTCTCATATTCTCTCAACTCAAGAACTCTAGGGAGAATTTTCTCTCTATAGTTTTTTCTCATTCAAGATTAGGTAGTCCCACAACTACGTTCCTAATCTCAGAGTTATAGTGGGGAAGATCAAATGGTGGTGTTCTTCGTTGGAATCATCCGTTGAAGTATTCAGAGTCGTCAACGGAGGTATGTTTTTCATCGCTTAACCTTTTTCCAATGTATTGGTATTTTGTAAAACAAAATTAATTTACGAACGGTCCAATTGCTTCCGCTGTAACGGAATTGGGAATTCCAATCCTTCAGATACAACACCAGAAAAGCTACTGAACTGTTGATAATCCTTTTGTAAACACAAGGCTCATCAACGTTCTGGTTAAAGCCATAAGATTTGACAGTAGTGTCAAACCTTATATTCCAAGATCTGGAAGCTTACTTCAACCCATAAATGGATCGTCTAAGCTTGCAAACTTTTTGCTCCTGACCTTGAGTAATGAACCCCTATGGTTGAGACATAAAGATGTTCTCATCAAGATTGCCACTCAGAAAGGCAGTCTTGACGTCCATTTGCCAGATCTCATAATCATAAAATGTGGCAATGGACAAGAGAATCCTTATCGACTTTAACATGGCAACTGGGGAGAAGGTTTCCTCATAGTCCACCCCCTCCTTTTGGGTATAACCCTTTGCCACAAGTCGAGCTTTGAAAGTCTGTACTTTTCCAGCTGTGTCTCGTTTTCTCTTGTAGATCCATTTGCACCCTATGAGTTTAACCCCTTCAGGTAGGTCTACAAGATCCCAGACTTGATTGAAGTACATAAACTCTATCTCTAGGTCCATAGCTCTGACCCACTGGTCATGGTCCATATCATTCATTGCCTGTCTAAAGGTCAATGGATCCTCAACTCCATCATCAGGTATGACAACTGGATTTTCTGCTAAACTCATATAGCGTTCATGTTGAGTAACAACCCTCCCACTACGTCGAGGCATTCTCAACTGTTGAGAAGGATGTGCTTGACTAAATGTACTGGGCTCATCTACAACTCTTGTTGAAGGTCCAGTCTGTGTACTGGACTCGTCAACAACCCTTGTTGAAGGTCCAACCTCATCAACAACTCTTGTTGATTCATTTGTAGCTTCACTAGAAAGTTCACTTAACACCATTTTACTGTGTGGCTTGTGTTCTCGAATGTGGTCTTCTTCTAAAAGTAGCATTTGTCGAAACAACCACTTTATTTTCTTGTGGATCGAAGAAGTGTCCACCTCTTGTTTCTTTTGAGTAGCCTACGAATTGGCATAATTATGAATGTGAATCCAATTTCCTTGGGTTTTCTACTAGCACATGTGCAGGGTAGCCCAAAATTCTGAAATGACATAAACTAGCTTTACGCCCTCTCTAGAGCTCAAATGGTGTTTCAGAAAAACTCTTTGAGGGAACTACATTCAAAATATAAACTGCAGTCTCTACTACATAAACCCAAAAAGAACTAGGCAGTTGAGCATAGCTCATCATAGATCGAACCATGTCCAACAAGGTTCTGTTTCTCCTTTCAGATACACCATTCTGTTGAGGTGTACCTGGTGCTGAGAGTTGAGACGAGATTCCATGTTCTATCAAATAGTTATGGAATTTTAAGTCCAAATACTCTTCACCTCAATCAGATCGAAGTGTTTTAATGGTCTTACCTAACAAGTTCTCAACTTCAGTCCTGTACTCCTTGAACTTTTCAAGGGCTTCAGACTTATGACTCATTAGGTATAAATAACCATACCTTGAATAATCATCTATGAAAGAGATGAAATATCCATACCCTCCTCGAGCTTTTACATTCATTGGACCACATAGATCCATATGTACGAGTTCTAAGGGCTCCTTTGCACGATAAACCTTTTCCAGTAAAAGGTTGTTTGGTAATTTTACCTTCGAGACATGACTCACACGGAAGTAAAGTACCATCTTCTAACTGGCTTAGAAGTCCATTCTTAACCAATCTCCCAATCCTATTGAGATTTATGTGGCCAAGTCTCAAGTGCTAAAGATAGGTACTTTGAGAAATTTTCTGCCTTTTTGGTTGAGTCTCAACTGTTTTAAACATTTCATTATTCAAAATAGCCCTAGACTCTATTGGTCTTAAAACATACAAATTGTTCTCCATTTTGCAGAACAGATATCAGTACCCCTTTTAGTAATGAAAGCTTCATTCACAGAAAATGACACTAAATATCCTTGTTCTAGCAAACAAGAAGTAGAAATCAAATTATTTTTTATTTTGGGAACTATATATACATTATCTAATAACATATAGCGTTCCCTGGATAAGAACATTTTAATATCTCCCACTGCTTTAGCTGAAATGAGCTCCCCAGTCCCAACTCTGAGAGTCATTTCCCCAGCATCCAACTGTTGCCAGGAGCTCATTCCCTCAAAGGAAGAACATACGTGATGAGTGGCACCTGAATCAAGGATCCAGGCTCTATCATCATTTTCCACTATACACGTTTCAATGACCAATAAATCAAATTTTTTTTTCATTAAGATGTGCTAAGCAGTCTATGTCATATTAATCATGAACAATTTCAGATGAATTAGACATGTGGGCTTGAGGACCGTCCTCAGTTAAGACCAATTCCACGCAATTAATGTTTAAGTTCATTTTATTAGTTGTATTAGAAATACAAGTTTTGTAATTGTTGTTATTCGAGGCATACAAAGAACGTTTCATGCTGAGAACAAACAAATTAACTTAATAAGTGATGTTGCATTAACCCATTACACAAAATAATAGTATTGTTTTAATCCAATCAATCTAGCAAAAGTAATGATTGACCCATAGAGTAAACATTCATTTTGCAACGATACTTCAGAGGTTTAGAAAAACAGCTACGTAGGGCAGTTAGCTACTCAGCACTGGATCGAATCGTATCAATCTCCTTCTCCACCTTAGCAATAGCACCTTTTAAAGACCCATTGAGTCTTTGCCTATTCCAAGCCGCAAGCTTTTGGACACACTGCTGGATCTTGTCATTTATATTAGCCACGATGGTGTTGGGTTTTATGCCCTAAAACTCGTAGATTGTGAATGTAAACAAATTGCATACTTGTTTCAATAAAGTGTTATTGAGTTTCTACAATAAAGTGTTATTGTTAAATATTGCACAATTTTACCCAAATCCAATAAACTAAGATCCAAGGTTGTTTGTATGTAACTTGAACAAGTATGTGGGGACATAGAGGGACCGATGTTCAAGTAACAACCTAAAAGGTCTATAGTACAAGGATAAGGTTGGGTACCTTATCCTGGTAACACTATGAGATACGACCCGCTTTGTATTTGATACAGACGTATTGATCCAAAACGTCCATGTAGCAGACATGCGAGCGGGGGTATCCTATGTAATGAGTTTGCATAAGACCGGACCACGAAATATTAAACCACTAGATGTAACATTATTAACTAGTTAGGTTACTGTTTCAATAAGATGACCTAGGTAACTCAGTCTTAATCCTGAGTGTGTCATGAATTCCTTCTCACGAGGGATTGTCCTTTGATTAGTATGGGTGAGAGTGGCCTGCACGGCGACTCAATAGGCCTCCCTTCGGAAAGTGTTTGCATGGGTCAATATCAGGGTGAATGGGGAAAATGTCTATAGTAAGTGGGAGCGGGACACGTGTCAACGTATCCCTCGGTCTCCAACCCTAGGTCACACCGTGAGATTCTTATGATCTGCTTGTGTGTCGTCCTAGAGCAACCATCCCTTTGGAGGGCCTGATCATAGGATTTGGAACACCGTGAACTTCTGAATAGGATAGGGTCACTTAGGCTAATCACCAACAGCTGTCTTTCCCTTCGATAGCCTGTTGGTGTGTGCCTCTGACATCTGAAAGTGGGAGGGTTACACTTACGGGGATGAGTTAAATGTGTTAACTAATCCTTGACCGAACAACGGTAACTAAACGCTAACAAAATATGAGTTATTCGGGTGTTAGAGTTTGGTTGAGATTGTCTCAATTCAGAGGAGGAGTAGCTGACCACCCTTCGGCGGCTGTTGTTCTAAACCTTTGAAGTATCATTGCAAAAACCAAATCAATAGTTTTATAGGGTTTCTTTGATTGCTTATTTGTTTTTGCAGAATTTGATTGGATTATTTGTAATGGGTTAGTGCTATTAATAATACAAGTAATTTGTTACTTCAGCAATTATATAATAATTTTATGTGTATTGTCTTACGTCATTTTATAAATAATGGTAATACAACAAGCTTAAATGAAAAATTGTGGTAAATAAGTCTAGGATTATTCTTAACTGAGGAGTGTCCTCGTGCCCCATATGTTTAATTCATTAAGAATTGTTCTTGGTGAATATGACATAGAACCCTACTTAGCAAAAAGAGAACTTGTTCAAGACCGTAATTTTTATTTACTTGTTTTGAAAACGTGATTAGTAAAGAATAGTGATTCTCCTTGAATACTTGATGCAGGGGCCACAAATCATGTGTGTTCTTCTTTTAAAGAAATAAGTTCCTGGCAACCGCTTGCTGCTTGTGTAATAACTCTCAAAGTTAGAATTAGAGAGGTTATTTTGGCTATAGCAGTGGGGAACATTAAGTTATTTTTCTCAGTGGGAGAAAATACATATTATTAGATAATTTGTATTTAATTCCTAAGATCAAAAGAAATTTAATTTATGTGTCTTATTTTTGCTGGAACAATGTTACTCTTTACCTTTCTTTGCTAATGCAGTTTTGTTTCAAGAAAGGGAGTTGACATTTGTTTAGCTTTACTGGAAAGTAACCTAAATGTTTTAAGACTAATCAAGAGTAAAGCAGTCATGAACACTGGGTTGTTTAAGACTGCTACTACTCAATGTGAAAAGAGGCAAAGGATTTCTCCTAAAGGAAAATACATTTCTTTGGTTTTAAGGTAGACTATATTAATCTCAATTTGATTGGGAGATTGGTCAAGAGTGAACTTCTAAGCGAGTTAGAAGATGACTCTCTACTACCTTGTAAGTCATGCCTTATGGACAATATGACTGATAGGTCTTTTACTGGAAAAGATCTAAGAGCCAAAGAGCCCTTGGAGCTTGTACATTTGGATCCTTGTGGTTTAATATGTTAAAGTAGTGGGAGGGCATGAATAATTCATCTCTTTTGGATGATTATTCAAAGGTATGAGTATCTTTACCCAATGCAACTTAAGTCTAAAGCTCTTGAGATATTTGAAGGGGCTTAGAACTGAAGTTGAAAACTTGTTAGGTGAGATGATAAAAACACTTCGATCTGATCAAAGTGTTGAGTATAGGGATTTGAGATTCCGGGACTATTTGGTAGTACATGGGATCACACCCTAAATCTCATTTAGGAGAAATAGAACCCTATTGGATATGGTTCATTCCATGTTGAGCTATGCTCAATTGTCTGGCTCGTTTTGGGGTCATGCAGTGTTGACTGCATTGCATACTGCAGTAGGCAACCCCAAAGAAAACAAGAAGTGGATACTTCTTCAATTCACAAGAGAATAAAGAATTTGTATTGACAAATGCTAAATTCTCAGAAGAAGTCCACAATCAAAAATCATAAACCACAGAGTAAAGTCGGTTTAAGTAAGTTGACTAATAAAGCTACAGTAACATCCACAAGAGTTGTTGATGAAGTTGGCTGTTCAACAAGAGTTGTTGGACTAGTGCATCTGGTCAGACACATCCATCTCAATAGTTGAGAGTGTCTCGATGTAGTGGGAGGGTTGTTTTATAACATGAACGTTACATGGGCTTTATTGAAGCCTAGGTCATCATACCTGAGATGATGGTATAGAGGATTCATCGTCTTTTAGAAAGAAAATGAATGATGTTTACAAAGATCAGAGGATTAAAGACATGGACCTAGAAATGAAGTCTTTTGTATTTCACTTCCATCTGGGATCTTGTAGATCTACTTGATGGGTAACACCTATTAGTTACAAATGGATTTACAAGAGGAAACGAGACATTCATGTCTTAACCAGAAGGGTTCATACAACAAAATCAAAAGCAAAAGGGTTTGCAACAGCTTAAGTGATCCATTCACGGATTGACCTAAGCATTTCGATCTTGAAACATAAGATTTGATAAAGAGACCAAATCTTTTGGCTTTAATCAGAACATTGATGAGTCTTGTGTTTACAAGTAATCATCAATAGTTCAGTAGCTTACTTAGTGTTGTATATGATTGATATCCTAATCATTGGGAATGATGTAGATTATCTTACTAACATTAAAAGAGGCTAGTAGCTCATTACCAAATGAAAATCTGGGAGAAGCTAAGCTGGTCTTGTCTCAAGTGTCTTATATCTACAAGATGTTAGTTAGATATATGATGTAGAATTCCAATAAGGGTTCACTACCTTTTAGGCATGGAATTCTTTTGTCTAAGGAACTGTGTCCTGAGACACCTCAAGATGTTGAGGACTTGAGACATAAGCCCTATGCAGTAGGGATTGTCAGTAAGTATCAATCAAATCCAAGAATTGATCTCTGGAGAGCCGTTAAGTACATCCTCCAGTATCTTAGGAGAACGAGGGTCTATATGCTCGTGTATGGCACTGAGGATTGGATCTTTACACGATACACAGACACATATTTTCAAACTGATAAAGATTTGAGGAAATCTACATTAGTATCTGTGTTCACTCTTAACAGAGGAGATATAGTATGACATAGTTGCAGCCTCAACGATATAGGTCGATAAGCAGTTGCTTATGAAGCAGCGATAGAGACTGTATGACTTAGGAAGTTCAAGCCTATTTTGGAAGGTGTTCCAAATATGAACTTGATTATTGCAAGACAAGCCAGCACATTAAATCTAAAGATTTATTGTTGATTCATTCACGAAGGCTCTCTCGGCTAAAGTGTATGACGGTCATCTATAAGGTCTAGGTCTACGAGTGACACACCCCGCCCCAGCTCTCTCTTAACTACCTGGTGACGTGGTGTAACGGCAATGAATCCTAACTAACTATTGGACTCATGGCCATCTACTGTTGGGTTTTATGCCCTAAAACTCGTAGATAGTAAATGTAAACAAATTGTATACTTGTTTCAATAAAGTGTTATTGAGTTTCTACAATAAAGTGTTATTGTTAAATATTGCACAATTTGACCCAAATCCAATAAACTAAGATCCAAGGTTGTTTGTATGTGACTTGAACTAGTATGTGGGGACATACGGGGATCAGTGTTCAAGTAACAACCTAAAAGGTCTATAGTACAGGGATAAGGCTGGGTACCTTATCCTGGTAACACTATGTGATACGACCCGCTTTGTATTCGATACAAACGTATTGATCCAAGGCGTCCATGTAGGAGACATGCGAGCGGGGGTATCCTATGCAATGAGTTTGCATAAGACCGGACCACGAAATAGTAAACCACTAGATGTAACACTGTTAACTAGTTAGGTTACTGTTTCAATAGGATGACCTAGGTAACTCAGTCTTAATCCTGAGTGTGTTATGAACTCCTTCTCACGAGGGATTGTCCTTTGATTAGTATGGGTGAGAGTGGCCTGCACGCCGACTCAATAAGCATACCTTCTTGGGGACGAGACCGAGTGGGGGATTGGGGACATGACAACACAAGATGAAATTCACTCCTTCCCACTTCTAGGAGAAGTAGATGAGTGTTCCCTTAAGTGGTGACTTCGGGACTTGAACAAAGGGATCCCGTCCTCTCACTGGCCCGAGAGGGACTTTCTGTTTAATGGTTGGACCATAAACAGGTTGTTCATTAGAGGAGCGCTAGTACTTAAGGAGACAGATGTAACATAGGGGTAAAACGGTAATTTGACCCAGTCGTGATTACGAACACTCGTGAAGGATTGACTTACTGGTATAGGTCTACATCCATGGACACAGAAATGTTCTACAGTGAGAAGAGTTCAGTTGTGGGTCTTTAGTGGAATGACCCACAGTTAATGAATATTGGTTAACCTGATTAATGAGTTTAATATATTAACCTCATATCATTGGAGCTCCTGATCGGTAGGTCCATTAGGTCCCCCTGCTAGCTTGTAAAGAGTAATTAGGAACAAATATATCTTGAGAGAATTTGAATAGTTCAAATTCATATTGGGAATTAAGTTAATTGTACGAGATACAAATTAATATAATGTATAGTGATGCATTAAAATATAAAGTCTAATTTGAGATTAAACTTTATAATATTGAGAGATTGATATATTTGAAAGAGTTCAAATATATATCTAATTAAATATATGTCTAATTAAATATATGGTATTTAATTAGAAGATGAATTAATTAATTGTGAATTAATTAATTATTCAATTTAGTTTAAATTAAATGAGATTTAATTAAACTATAGTCTATGAGAGAAATAAATATTTGAAGAAGTTCAAATATTAATATGAATTTGATTCATATTAAATTTATAGGATATAAGAGAATTTGAAGGAGTTCAAATTTTAATATGAATTTGATTCATATTATAGAATTAATTAATTGAAGGCCTCAAATTAAATATATGATATTTAATTGGGTTATTAATTAATTAACTAATAGAAGGTCTGAAAATAAATATATGATATTTAATTAGTGATTAATTAATTAAAGAATTAATTAATTGGAAATTAATCAATTATGAAAATGATTAATCACTTATAGAAGTAATTAATCATTTATGGAAATGATTTAATCACTTATGGAAGTGATCAATCATTTATGGAAAAGATTAATCAATTATGAAATCTATTGGTCATGGAATTGGTTGGTCATGGAATTGATTAATTATGGAAAAGATTAAATCAGTTATGGAAATAATTGATTTTAAATGAATATTTTATTCATGACTTTTCTCTTATAAATAGAACACTAAACCTAGGGTTTAGGCACTACAACATAAGGCCACAAGAATGCACTCTTGCATTCTCTCTAGCCTCCCTCTCATATTCTCTCAACCCAAGAACTTTAGGGAGAATTTTCTCTCTAGAGTTTTTCCCATTCAAGATTAGGTAGTCCCACAACTACGTTCCTAATCTCAGAGTCATAGTGGGGAAGATCAATTGGTGGTGTCCCAATTGTTGACGCTTGGTCCAAAATCAAGAAAGGTATCTGTTGAAGTATTTAGAGTCGTCAACGACGGTATGTTTGCTTCTCCCCTTTAGATTTAGATCTAATAATTTTTGTATGCTTAGCCTTAAGTTTGTATAGAATTTGTTCTATGTTTTTTTTGCCAATGTAATAGTATTTTTGGATAAACAAAATTAACTACGAATCGGTCCCAATTACGCTTTCGCTTTAACGGAATTGGGGAATTCCAAATCCTTACATCTACATGTTCTTAACCACGCTTAGGCTCTCAAGGACCAAAAATTTGGGCTGAGTTTCCCCTAAAACTTGGCTAAAACACACCTGAAAAGGAACGACATATATGCTTATTTTATAAACTATATCACAACTAGAAACCAGATTAGAGACTCAGGCGTCTCAACCACAACATCCAGCCCAACATTTCGAGGTACGATAATTTACAACCAACTACTCTTAACAACATATAAATTTTACATAACTTCCATCCAAAACATCATATACATACAAAAGGTACTCTAAACACGGACTCGAGTGGCAAGATCGGCTTCTGTAGGCTTGTCGAAACTCAGTCGCTACCTGGTAGAAAAATTTAAAGGAAAAGAATGAGCTAACGCCCAGTGAGTGGTATTTACTTTCTATTACGAAAATAGTTCTTGAAAATATTTAACTCAACTAAACAAAATATCGAGAATAACGTCTAGCTTAGAAACTCATAAATATTTAGCTTGCAAAAGGAAAATGCAGTAATAACTTTTTTAAGCATAACCAAAGAATCAACAAGAACTCACTAACCTTGTACCCTCATCTCTAGTCATACCGGCGTAGAGCCTTCTCAATACGCACAGCAGAGCAAACTCTGTCATACTAAGCATAGTATACATTCCACACTTAGTAGAGCAATTCTCTAGTCTTACGTGCATGCAGAACAATCTCTCTCTATGTACTATGGAAACATATTCACATAGCACATGGATAATCACCTAGGGTACGTAGAGCTAGCGACGTAAAAACTATTTCCTAGTATGAATTTCTTTACTCAAAACTCATCTAAAATCATTTTCTCTTGTAAAAATAACATTTCATAAACTCAAGCAATGCTTACAAACAACGAATATATTCTAAAATTCTCAAATAAGCGCACAAGGTTTCGAATACTTCTGAAATGCATATTCCAACTAAGAAATCATAAAGCAAATGAAACATAAATCATTTTCTTAAAAAATATGCTCAACTCTAGCTTTTCTCAAACTAGTAAGTATAGTACTTTTACTAGCAGAAAAATAATTATTAAAACAACCACTCACAATCCTATTGATGAGAGAAATTTGGGTCGTAGGCTGTCCCGATCTCCGTTTGACCTGAAATATTTATTAAACCAACATATAAATTCCCATTTAACTAGAATAACTAATTTAGCTTAAGCACATACTTATAACATTCCATGAACTCCAACCTTTCTCAATTCACATTCTTTTTTTTTTTAAATGGATAACTTCATTCAAAGCAAAGAGGGGCAACATTAAGAACGTCATAAAGAGGCCCAACAACCCAATCAGGGGGAGGCCCAATACAAAAGAAACTGTCTTCTTCTGAAGTAGAAGAAGAACCAAAAAAAGAATGATTAAAGCCAGTCGGGGGAAAAACAGCCATGCGCGCCAAAAGATGAGCAGCAACATTCATGGCTCTCGGACAAGAAGAGAACGATATTCCTCCATGATCTTCGCTAGCTTGACGAATTTCCTTCGCTAAGAAGGAGTTTTCCGTGAGATCTATTTCCTCCCCGCATAGAAGCTTGACGACTCCCACTGCATCTGATTCGACCATGACTGGGGGAATGGCCAAATTGGGGAATTTCGCTTTCAAGATGGGTAAGCTCTTTAACCCTTCTTGAATGGCTTTAAGCTCAAGCGATTTAACTGACCAGTTCTTCAAAATTTTCTTAAACCCCAAACAGACTAAATATCCTGTCGAGTCACGAAGAATCCACCCGACTCCTCCCAGACGAAGGCGATCCGATTTAGAAGCATCTACATTGAGTTTCCAAAAGGGAGCTGGCGGGGGAGACCAACTTTCATGACTCGAGCGGTTCTCAGGCCTAGCTGACGTTGATTCTTCATCGCCCAACTGGTACGCTTTGTCAGACGAACACTCATCTCCTGAAAATCTTTCAATATTTCTGATAATTTGGTCTGCATTTGGGCTGATTTTCTGGTGTAAAACGGCATTTCTGTGATTCCAAATGCTCCAAAGGATTAAAATAGCTTTCTCGAGGTTTTCGCTGTCCAAGTTAGCCGAAAGCCATTACCAGTAGTGATCAGGATTCCACGATATCCTGTTCAAAGAAAACAATTCATTAGCTTTAGGGAGGTATTTAACCCAGATGGCCTTACTGATCTTGCAATTCCAAAACAAGTGAGCTGAAGATTCTCTATGATTCCTGCACAATAAACAACAAGGATTAGTGGAAATTCCTTTTTTGATAATATTCTCCTTAGACGGGATGGAGTCTTGGATAATTTTCCAAGCACAAATTTTTGCTTTTGGGATAACTTTCAGCTTCCAAAATCTCTTCCATATTGGATCAGACTCATTAGCAGAGGATGAAGAGGATTCTTGGACCTTAGCCAAATTTTCTGCTAAATGAAAAGCACTTTTTACTGTAAAGATGCCCTTCTCCCCATGATTCCAGATAATCTCGTCAGGACTTGAGATTCCACCTACAGGGGTATTGAGGATGATTCTAGCATCCGACTCTAGAAAATTTTCTAAGATCATTTCCTCTTTCCAGCAGCCGTCTTCTGAAATGAGATCTCTGACCATTCGACCTTTGAGGTCATTTTTAGTTAAGATAGGAGTCTCGGATCCTTTGGAGGCTATCCAAGGGTCTTGGTCAATGCAAACTAGCTTCCCATTACCGATTCTCCATCTGAACCCCTTTTTGAAGAGATCCCGGCCCCAAATAATACTCATCCACGTAAGAGATTGGTTCCTCCCTAGGCTGGCTGAAAGAAAGTTCCCTTCTCTAAAGTATTTTCCCCTGAGCACTCTACTAAGGAGGTTGTCCGGGTTTCTCACAATCCTCCAACTAACTTTGGCGAGCATCGCTTGGTTGAAGGTGAGAATGTCTCTAAAACCTAACCCCGCTCTGTCTTTGCTTTTGCAGAGCTTTTTCCAACTGATCCAGTGAGTTTTTCGAGTTCCTTGATCTTCCCCCCACCAGAACTTATCGCAAGCTCTGTTAATCTCATCACAGAAAGAGACTGGGAGCTTAAAACAACTCATGGTGAAAGTTGGGATCGCTTGGGCAATAGCTTTGATCAAGATTTCTTTACCCCCAGCCGAAAAAAGTTTCCCTTTCCAACTCTGGAGAACTTTCCAAACTCTATCTCTCAGCCTACTGAAGACTTTAAATTTATTCCTCCCCGTTTGCGAAGGCATCCCCAGATAATACCCAAGCTCTTCAGATTTATCAATGCCCAAAATGGAGCTTCGCTTGGCCGCCTTGGAATGATCCACATTCTTGCTTGTCATGAAAGAGGATTTGTTGAGATTGACGGTCTGACCGGATGCTTTGGCGTACCCCTCTAGGATATTCTTTATAGACTCACAGTCTTGCTCCTCCGCTCGACAAAGGATGATGCTATCGTCTGCAAAAAATAAGTGAGTAAGAGAAGGACTATGTCGATTAAATTTCAGACCTTTAAAATGGTTTAAAGATTCTTCCCTTTCGAGCTTTGAAGTAAGCCCTTCAGCACAGATAAGGAAAATATAAGGAGATAAAGGATCTCCCTGTCTGATTCCTCTACTTGGCCAAAACTCTTCCTGAGGGACCCCGTTGATCAGAATTGAGAAGCTGACAGACTCAATGCAGTTTGAAATTTTGTCGATCCAGCTCCTCGCGAACCCCATTTTTTCCATAACTCTTCGAACAAAAACCCACTCCGCCCGATTGTATGCTTTGTTCATGTCCAGATTCATCGCCAGAAAACCTGATTTACCTTTCCTTTTGTTATTGAGGTGGTGAATACACTCAAACCCTATGATGACATTATCAGAAATCAATCTGTTGGGCACAAATGCAGCTTGAGTAGGAGATATTATCTTTTGAAGGACCTTTTTCAGCCTATTAGCAATGGCTTTAGCCACCAATTTGTAAACCACATTGCAAAGGCTTATAGGCCTATAGCTAGACATGTCTTTTAGATCTTTGGACTTAGGGATGAGCGCAATCAACGTTTTGTTTATGTCTTTAGCTTCCGCCCCTTCATTCAATATACCAAGACACAATTGGGATGTATCTCTCCCCACAATGTCCCAATAAGATTGAAAAAAGAGTGCATGTAATCCGTCAGTGCCAGGCGCTTTTGTTGGGCTCATGGAATTAAGCCCTTTTTCGATTTCACCCTTAGTGAAGGGTCTAGTAAGCTCTCTGTTATCAGCATCAGAGACCATCCTTTTGATACCATTTGAAGCCTCGTCTAAATCATCATCAGCCGGGGAAGAGGAAGAAAACAGCTCCTTAAAGTAGTTGGTAGCTACCTTCCCTATTTTATCCTCCTCCTCAACCCATTCTCCATCAGTCCCCAAGATCCCCACAATTTCATTCCTCTTTTTCCTTAGGCTCGCTTTGTTGTGAAACCATTTAGTGTTGCGGTCCCCCCAACGGAGCCACTCCTCACGAGATCTAATTCTCCAGTATTTCTCCTCCTCTTCCAGGAGTCTTTCCAAGTCTTTTTCAGCTTGACAGAGCCTCTGAAAGTCTTCTCTACGGCCAGCATTCTCAAGAAATTTTATATCCTGGAGTTTTCGGTCTATGGCTTTCCCAATGGAGCCATTTAGCCTGTCTTTGTTCCACTTGATCAAACCTTCTAAGCAACTTCTAATTTTTCTCTCAAAAGAAACCACATCCCTGCCTTGAATACTATTCCAAAGATTCCTAATGATCTCTTTAACCTCAGGGAAAGCAGTCCAACTTTCTTCAAACCTCATACTACTCCCTTTCTTCCGAGTTCTCCTTTGCTTCTGCTTGGTGATCACCGCCAATAAGGGGCGATGGTCAGAATCGTGAAAATTAAGGTGCATAACTTCCACATTTTGGAATTCTTGGTCGAAACCCCTATTAACCAAGAAGCGGTCCAATCTTTCCTTTGTAGAGTTTGGCTTCAATCTGTTTTTTCTCCAAGTAAACCTATCCCCCGAGAAGCCTATGTCTCTTAAGATGCAACGATCCAAGGCTTCCTTGAAATTCCTCATAAGGCCCTGATCTCTAGGCGACCCTCCCATTTTCTCCTTGTCCAACAGAATCTCGTTGAAATCTCCTCCAACTATCCAATGGAGATTATTCACATCTCTGAGCCGCTCCAACAATTTCCAAGACTCTGTTCTTTTACTAGCCTCAGGATTGCCGTAGAAGCCTGTAAACCTCCACTTAATCGAACTTTCTTCTATAACGGAGTCAATGTGCCCCTTAGAATAAGAGTTGATGGTCACATCCAATACGTTGTTCCAGAAGAGGATAAGACCTCCACTTCTACCTTCACTGTCCACTGCAAAACAGTTATCAAAACCCATCGAAATTTTGTGTCTCTCAGCTGAATTTCCATTGCACTTAGATTCTGCAATAAAAATAATATATGGGGAGTGTTTTTTCACCTCAAGTTTTAAACTATGGAGCGTTCGAGGACTCCCCATTCCTCGAACGTTCCAACTTAATATTTTCATGGCATCCGACGGGGCTGGTAACCAGCCTCCGCCGATATCCCTTCGATTGAACCAAAGTCAGTGGTGATTTGCTTTTTCCTACTGATTCCTTCTTCCAGCTCTCCTTCTTCACATTTCCTTTTTTCCCTCATCATTCTAATCTCTTTTGTCTCTTTTTGGGGGCCCATTCTCGCTTTTCTCTTCCATTTTTTCCCTGATCTGATATTTCCTTTGGAGCCAAATAGGTTCCTTTGGTTAAGCTTCTGATCCTCATTTCTCTCTTCTAGATCGACATCCATGGCTCTTTCCATTTCTTTTATTGGGCCCATAGCCCATTGACTTTCATAGTTTTCATTGGTTGCCGACATGGGTGCTTTCCCTTTCCCTTTTACTGTTTCTGACATACTATTTCCACTGTTTTTATTATGCCCATCATTTTTAACTACTTCCTCTTTCTCTGTCTGCTTCACGTACTGTCCTTCCTCTATTGTCCTCACCTTTCGGTCTTCCTTTTTGTCCACAGTGACAGAACTATCCGTTGGAATAGTGATCTCTTGGGGTGTGTGTCTGCTCGACGTTTCCCCGTTCTTTCTCAGGATCCTCATCGGCGGTGGACCTCCGGCCACCTCCTCATTTGCTTCTCTGGCGGGTTCCTTGTCCTCTCCATTTTTCCATCTTTCTCCGTTAGCTTTCACTCGTCGGTGCTCAGACCAGAAGGAGTCGTGCCCTCTTCCTCTGTTTCTTAAGTGTCTACCTCTTCCTCGTTCCCATTGAGTCTTTCCACGCTCGTTCCATTGGTTCAGTTGGATAGGTCTATAATAACCTTTGCTCCCTTGTGTTTCCCTGAGGTTAATGCCGAAGGTTCCTTCTTCTATCGCCTCAGCTTCTTCCTCTTCACAGTCTTGTTTCACATGGCCTAGTCTCCCACATTTGTAACAAAAATCGGGTAATTTCTCATATGTGATTGGGATCCAAGTTTTGTCAGCTTTCGATCCCACCTTGATATTTGTCCCTCTTTTTATCGGCTCTTTTGTGTCGACTCTTATTCTAATCCTTAGATTTTCTCCACTGATTTTCCCGTTGCCATCTGTGAGAACCTCTTCAAATTCTCCAATGGCGTTTCCCAGCGCTTCAGCGTATTTCCTACAAAAACAAACCGGGGGTAAGCCATGGAAGTGAATCCAAAAAGGTGCATACCTGAATTCCAGCTTGTTGATATTGGTTTCTCCTTTTGGGTCTTCGAACAACACCAAAGCATCGTCGAATATCCAAGGACTTCCTCTATAAATCCTTGTTTTGTCCCTGATATATTTAAATTTGCATAAGAAGGTGTTTCTCCCCTCTTTTTCTATATTGATTTTTCCTTCAACTCCCCAAATCCTGGGCATAATATTCGCAAAAATTTCCCAGTGTATCAGCTTGGTAGTTAATATTTTGCACGCTAATGCGTCGTTAAGGTCTTTGTTTTTCTCCTCAATATCGTCATCTTCAATTGCTACAATTCGTCTGCTCTCTTGCTCAGCAATGCTGAGCTTTTTTATCTGGTTGTTAATCGCCTCTGTCTGGTCATCTTCTTCTTCCAGCATCTGGACTTGCAAAGGAGATGTATTCATTTGATCTTCAGCCGATCGTGCTCCTTGCCCTTGAATGCTAGTTTCTTTTTCCTCACTTTGGCGCTTCTCCTCATCTTTCCCCTTAAGACAAACTCGAGGTTGTCCCTCACTGTCCATGGTTTCTCCTTCTCCGAGAGATGGAGAGCGACCAGGACCCTTTTGCCCTAGTTTAATTAATTAAATTTGGAAAGCGCAGACCATTTCTCAATTCACATTCTAGGTACTCTTTTGTCCCATTCTACAATTAAATACTATTATTTTTTTTCAACTTCCCCAAACATTTTTCCTCCTTTCTCTCTCTTCATTATTACATGGTACAACTTTCCCATTTCCTTTTTCTTCATCAAACCACCCATTTTCTTTTTCCCAACTCAACTCACGATTTCCCCTTCTTTCCATCCATTATTATATTTTTTTTCCTTCAACTTTTGTTTTTTGTTTAAACCATTCTTCTCTCCCTCCACCATTTCATCTCCTTCCTCACAACCCACTGTGTATTATTCTTTCTTTCTTTGCCTTCATCTCCAACAACAACAAAACCCATGATTCAACCTCTCTTCCTCTCTCGGTTTCCCCTCTTCTCGATCTCTTCGTCTCTCCTTGTTCGGCCATTCGACTTCCCTTTCTTCTTCTTTTTTTTAAAACTCTTTCTCTCTCTTCGTGGCCATACTTCCAGACTTCTCCTTTCCTTCTTTTTTTTTTTATTATTTCATCCTTGTCTTTCTCTCTCTACCCGCGTGGGTCTTCTACTTTTAGCCCCATCATCTTTTTTTTTTCTTTTTTGAACATCATTTGCCGCCTCAACTTCCCCTTTTATCTTCTTTTTTTTTTGTTTTTTTTTAACTTAAATAAAAGGAAAAATCAAATGGGTTGGGCTTTACAACGAGTTATGTACAAAGCTGTAATCTAGGGCAAGTGGGAGAAGTGTAATGAGTATAGTGATACTATTATGTAATGAGTATAGTGATTCCCTAGTTTATTGTATTTGTACATTGTATATGTTTTATACATGTATTTATACACCTACTGTTGTAAAGATTATTGTACATCCCACTAAACTAGAGTTTTAGTTCAAGTGGGAGTTTGTTGGGTTTTATGCCCTAAAACTCGTAGATAGTGAATGTAAACAAATTGTATACTTGTTTCAATAAAGTCTTATTGAGTTTCTACAATAAAGTGTTATTGTTAAATATTGCACAATTTGACCCAAATCCAATAAACTAAGATCCAAGGTTGTTTGTATGTAACTTGAACAAGTATGTGGGGACATACAGGGATCGATGTTCAAGTAACAACCTAAAACACTACTACAAATTTGGATTTTTATGACATTGAAAAATTGTCACAAGCACATTTTATGACATTTTTTTGCGTCCTAGAAGCCCCCATCAAGGAAAGTGTATACATGACGCTATTAAAAAAAACTGTCATAATTATTTTTTTCATGACACTTACTAGGTGTAAAAAAAAATATTAATGACATTTAGTAACTGTCACAGTAAATTTTTTTATGAGAATTGAACATTGTCAATAAATAACATCTGAAAATCATCTTTCTGTCAAGATATATATACTAATGACAGTTAATTACTATCAACAAAAGGTTATTCATGACAACATGTCAATGTCACGAAAATTTCAACAATGACAGTGTATTATTGTCAAACAAAACTTTTCGTTGACAGTTTTTTGTTGTCAATAAAATAAATGTCATGACAGTTATAAAACTGTCAAAAAAATGCTTATAATGATAAATGTCATGACAGTTATAAATAAATGTCATGACAGTTATAAAACTGTCAAAAAAATGCTTATAATGATACTAAATAGTTGTCACACAAATAATTTCTATGGATTTGATGCACTGTCATAAGTAGTGATACATCACTTTTTATTTATTTATATTGATTCATCAAAGCCATAAAAATTTTGTCTAATACCTATGAATAAACATATGTTTCCAAAATAAAACACTCAAATCTCGACACAAAATAAATATATACATAAATAACAACTTTCATATATCATTGAACCCAAATTGGTCAAAATTTGTCATATATGTATATACAAACTAAGTGTAATAGATTTTGTACATCACAACAATTTCTACACTAGACTTCAACCATGAGGGAATACAAACTAAGTGTAATAGATTTTGTACATCATAACAATTCCTACACTAGACTTCAACCATGAGAGAATATACTATATGTTTTTTTGTCACTAACCCAACAAAAAAGGTCATACATCAATTGTTATCCATCATATGGTTTTTCTTGACTTTGTTGAGTTCCTGCAAGACATAACGAACCAAACAATATTCATTTTAGAGTAGAATGAAATACTTCTTACATCAAGATAAGAACAATAATATTCAATTAACTAACAACCACTCACTCCCCTTCCCGACAAACTTCTTTGCTTAGGCAATCTAACTAACAGCCATTCACAAGTACACCTTCAAATTCCTCAACTAACTCATTAACAGGACCACATCCCTATGTACTCAATTATACCTCACCTTGGGGGACAAATTGTCTCAATTTCAAACATCACAACAAAAAATATATAACAGTGTTATAGGCAAAGAAATTCAATCAGAGGACAAACCTCGATATGCACATCAAGATACAAAGAAGAGCAAGCTCTCATTCTCCTTAGGCGATGGAAGCCCTGAAGATGGTTTTTTAACATCAGCAAGATCAAAGATAGTTATACTCATTATGAACAAGACAAAAGCATGGGAATGGAAAACTCATCAGACCAGACATTTTAACATCCAATAGGGCTAACACCATAATATATTAACTCCCCACTCCCAACAACCAAACAACCAAAAGTGAAAATAATATGTTTCAAACATTCTTTTCAGCCATTACACTTGAAATAACAAAACAAAGATTGAAATATATAATTTGACATGATTTTTATCTTTATAATGCTTCCTTTCTTTGCTTTAAGTATCTACACTACTACAAATTTTACATTCCATGACACCATAGCCAAACCAAATAAATGGAAGGGAGAAAAAAAACGTCATAAATGGTTGGGGCGCGTTTTTGGCGGGAAAAACGGAGATTTTTCGTATTTTCAGAAATTTACGACATTTTTTCAATGTCATAAATCTATGGTTTTTATTAACTATCATTAATTACAAAGAATTGAGGGGCAATTTTGAAATTTGGTTCTTGAGCTCTACTAAACTAAACCCTAACAAATCTCCTCCCCTTCTCTCCTTCACGCCGCCCCCCACCACCCATCTTCATCATCTTTCCGATACACCAACGATCCCCGGTGGCCTCTCTCTCCTTTTTCCTGAGCCTGCTGTTGGCACCCTTTGCATAAACACTTAAGGAAACACGAAAGACCAAATTAATCCGAACCCAACGATGGCGTTGTTTCCTTAAGACAATTTTGTTCCCTCTATGGTGCTCAAGGTATCACGAACAATTGTCTCCCAGGATAGGACGGATTACCCACCTATGAATGTAGCACTTCAATCATAGGACTCTCGAACACTGGTATTTAAGTAATCGTACAGAGAAAAGTAGGAGAAGAGTTTTTTAAAGAAGAGTTTGTGACTTGTTCTTGTTTTTTCAAAACTCAAACTGAATCACATATTTATAGACTATTTGTGGCCATTCAAATAGTCACATCTTTTCGTGTAAAGGTTGTGTCTTTTGATAAATGGACACATCCATTCACATAGGGTTGTATCCTTTTACCAAAAGACACACCCTTTCACATAGGGTCGTGTCCTTTACAAAAGACACACCCTTTCACATAGGGTTGTGTCCTTTATCAAAAGACATACCCTTTCACGTAAAGTTGTGATTCTTTATTTTATTAAAATAATTTTATTCATAAATCCAACAATCCCCCACATGAATGAAATTTATTTTAAAACCGAGTACGATTACTCATAAAGGATAACTACGTCAGGATAAGTAGTCTGAGACTTTGAACTTTCCTTAGTAAAAACTATGGAGTTTACATAGCTGATCAGTAGTTAAAGAACTTTGAACTGTCAACTTTCGGAGTAAATCAAATCCATAATAGTTACATAGATATTCTTCGAAATACACTTGGTTCTCATGTTTGTATTCATTTTGGCCCTGAATACCGCCTGGTTTCATGAGTGTTTTTAGAGAATTCAGCCTTAAAAATTCTCATAGAAGCGGCCCCTTCACACTCACATAGGTGACTTCTTTAAAGAGTATCCTGGTAATACCCCACCGTTATAAAAGAGCTAAAGAGTCATTAAAAGTACATCTTAACCTCATCCATTTCCAGGTTAGCACTATTATAATAGGAATGGTTAGGAATTCATGATTCCTTTTTAGTGCTCCACTGAGTTGTATACATAAATTTGTTTTCCCTTTTGAACCTAGATCTTGGGATCTCCAGTCAGCTAGGTTGGGTTACCATTATGTCCACTCTTATTTTATAGGCTTCAAACCCATTCCTATTGAAGACAATTTCACTTGCTCTCTTGCCAAAGCTTTCGTAAGCGGATCCGCAATATTATCTTTCGATTTCACGTAATCAATAGATATGATTCCATTCGAGACCAATTGTCTTATGGTATTTATGTCTCCGACGTATATGTCGAGACTTACCATTATACATCAAGTTTTGCGCTCTTCCAATAGCAGCCTGACTATCACAATGTATACATATTGGGGGTACAGGTTTAGTCCAATTAGGAATATCTTCCAAAAAGTTACGCAACCATTCGGCTTCTTCCCCTGCCTTGTCCAAAGCTATGAATTCAGATTCCATAGTAGACCTTGCTATACAAGTTTGTTTAGAAGATTTCCAGGATATAGCACCACTTCCAAGTGTAAAAATATATCCACTTGTTGACTTTGAATCTTTCATGCTAGTTATCCAACTTGCATCACTATACCCCTCAAGTACGGCTGGATATCTAGTATAATGTAAACCATAATTTTGAGTATATTTCAAATATCCCAAAACTCTTAAAAGTGCTTTCCAGTGATCTGAACTTGGATTATTTGTGTATCGACTCAAGATACTTACTGCATATGCTATATCAGGTCTTGTACAGTTCATAACGAACATTAAACTTCCAATTATACGAGAGTACTCCAATTGAGACGTACCATCACTCGTATTTGAAGAAAATTGATGACCAGCATCCAAAGGTGTCTTTACTACTTTTATATCAAATTTCTTGAACTTTCCAAGAATATTTTCGATATAATGTGACTGGGAAAGTGCGAAACCATCAGATGTTCTATGAATCTTGATTCCCAAGATAACATCTGCGACACCCATATCTTTCATTTCAAACTTTCTAGCTAACATTTGTTTTGTAGCTAATATAATTTCTTTATTGCTACCAAATATTAACATACCATCCACATACAAGCATACAATTACGAACTCCATTTGAGTTCCTTTAATGTAGACACATTGGTCACATTCATTGATTTTGAATCCATTGGTTATCATGACATGATCAAATTTTTCATGCCATTGCTTAGGCGCTTGTTTCAAACCATAAAGAGATTTGACCAATTTGCATACTTTCTTCTCTTGCCCAGGAGCAACAAAACCATCTGGTTGTTCCATATATATTTCTTCCTCTAATTCTCCATTTAAGAAAGCCGTTTTTACATCCATTTGATGTATTTCAAGGTCGTATAAAGCTGCTAAGGCTATTAACATACGAATAGATGTAATTCGAGTAACGGGTGAATATGTATCAAAATAATCCAACCCTTCTTTTTGTTTATAGCCTTTTGCTACAAGACGAGCTGTATACTTATCAATTGTTCCATCTGCTTTCATTTTCCTCTTAAAAATCCATTTACAACCTAATGGTTTGGTACCAGGAGGAAGATCAACCAATTCCCATGTATGGTTTTGCATAATGGAATCAATTTCACTTTTTATAGCTTCTGTCCAATATGGTGCTTCTGGAGAAGAAGTAGCTTCAGTAAACGTTTGAGGTTCATTTTCTAACAAATATATTAGAAAATCTGGTCCAAAAGTTTTTTCAACTCTTGTTCGTTTACTACGTCTCGGCCCTTGGATCTCATCCACATTTCCTTGATTGGATGATGATTCATGTGTCCTTTTCCTTATATTTGACTCATTTTTCATATTATAAGGAAACACATTTTCAAAGAATGATGCACTTCTTGACTCAATAATTGTATTTGCATGTATCTCAGAATTTTCTGACTTATGTACAAGGAACCGATATGCACTGCTATTAATTGCATATCCAAGAAATACACAGTCAACCGTTTTTGGCCCTATTTTAACCATTTTTGGTTTAGGAATAGCCACTTTTGCCAAACACCCCCACACTTTCATAAATTTATAAGTCGGTTTTCGACCTTTCCATAATTCATATGGAATTTCCTGTGTTTTCTTATATGGAATTCTATTCAGGATATAATTTTTTGTAAGCAATGCTTCCCCCCACAAATTTTGTGGTAATCCTGAACTAATCAACATAGCATTCATCATTTCTTTCAATGTTCGATTTTTTCGTTCTGCTATGCCATTTGATTGAGGAGAATAGGGGGCAGTAGTTTGATGGATAATTCCATTTTCTGAACAGAAACCTTCAAAAGGTGATTCATATTCTCCCCCCCGATCACTTCGAAGCATTTTTATCTTTTTGCCTAGTTGATTTTCCACTTCAGCTTTGTAGTGTTTAAACACTTCAATAGCTTCATCTTTACTTTTTAACAAATATATATAACAGTATCGTGTACTATCATCAATAAATGTTATAAAGTACTTTTTACCTCCCCTTGTTGGCAAAAATTTCAAATCACATATATCACTGTGAATTAACTCAAGTGGTTCAGTTTCTCTTTCTACTGAATGAAATGGAGGTTTTGTCATCTTTGATTCAACACATATTTCACATTTTTTATTATGATCAAATGTGAAATTAGGTATTAAATCCATATTACACAACTTCTTCAAAGTTTTGTAATTAACATGGCCTAATCTTTCATGCCAAATATTAGAAGAGTCAATCAAGTAAGCAGAAGAGACATTCTTATTATTAATAGTAGAGGACTTGGGTACAATAGTCATTACATTCATCTTGAACAGACCATCACTTAAATAACCCTTCCCCACATACACATCATGCTTACTAAGTACAAACTTATCCGATACAAAGACAAGTTTAAATCCATTTTTGCTAAGTAGAGAACCAGATACTAGGTTCTTGCGAATGTCAGGAACATGAAGCACATCATTAAGCGTTAGATCTTTGCCAGAAGTCATCTTCAGTACCACTTTTCCTCGTCCCTCAACTTTGGAACTTGAAGAATTACCCATGTAGAGTTGTTCTCCATTTCCTACCGACGTATAAGTAGAGAACATCCACTTATTGGCACAGATATGACGAGTGGCTCCAGTGTCTACCCACCATTCCTTGGTATTTCCTACCAAATTGCATTCAGACACTACAGCAGATAAATCAATGTCAGCAACTCCATCAGAAAGAGTATCCATTTCTGTTACATGTGCTTGAGCATTTGATTTCTTCTTTTGAGAAGACTTTGGCTTCCACAATCCTTGGATCGATGTCCAGGCTTTCCACAATTATAACAATTGTCATTGAACTTCATGCCCTTGTTGTGTGGCTGACTTAGACCAGCCCCAGAAAACTTCCTCTTCTTATTATTGGCCTTGGAAGATCCTTCTACAACATTGGCTTTCGAGGTCATAGGATCATTGCCTCCATTTTCCATTTCTGGTTTACGGTTGTCCTCCTCAATTCTCAACCGAACAATTAGTTCTTCAAGTTTAATCTCTTTGCGCTTATGCTTGAGATAATTTTTGAAGTCCCTCCATGATGGTGGTAACTTCTCAATTATCGAAGCAACTTGGAAAGATTCACTGACAGACATTTTTTCAGCATGAATCTCATGTAAGAGAACTTGAAGTTCTTGAACCTGGCTTATGACGGTTCTGGAATCAACCATTTTATAGTCTAGAAATTTTCCAACTATAAATTTCTTTGCTCCAGCATCCTCCGTCTTATATTTCTTTTCCAGTGATTCCCAAAGACCTTTTGCCGAATCAACCCCACTATAAACATTATATAGTGTGTTGTCCAGTCCATTCAAGATATAGTTCCTGCACAAATATTCTGCATGTTTTCATGCCTCAAGTGCCAGAAACTTTTCTTTGTCGGTCTCTCCTTCATCCAGAACAGGAGCATCTTCTTTGAGAAATCTTGCCAGACTCAATGTTGTGAGATAGAACAACATCTTTTGTTGCCAACGTTTGAAGTCACTACCGTTGAACTTCTCAGGCTTTTCCCCATAATTTCCACCACCTTGTGGTATGGGACTCGGTGTCTTCGGTATTATTGAAGACATTTCTATGAATCAATAATCAATCAAAATTATTGATACAAATTAAAGGTATAAGAATGGAAGCAAATAGCACCAAATAGAAACAAAATAAACTTACAAAATTGTCTTAAGATTGTTGGCACCCTTTGCATAAACACTTAAGGAAACACGAAAGACCAAATCAATCCGAACCCAACGATGGCGTTGTTTCCTTAAGACAATTTTGTTCCCTCTATGGTGCTCAAGGTATCACGAACAATTGTCTCCCAGGATAGGACGGATTACCCATCTATGAATGTAGCACTTCAATCATAGGACTCTCGAACACTGGTATTTAAGTAATCGTTTATTATTGAAGACATTTCTATGGTATTTAAGTCTTCGGTATTATTGAAGACATTTCTATGAATCAATAATCAATCAAAATTATTGATACAAATTAAAGGTATAAGAATGGAAGCAAATAGCACCAAATAGAAACAAAATAAACTTACAAAATTGTCTTAAGATTGTTGGCACCCTTTGCATAAACACTTAAGGAAACACGAAAGACCAAATCAATCCGAACCCAACGATGGCGTTGTTTCCTTAAGACAATTTTGTTCCCTCTATGGTGCTCAAGGTATCACGAACAATTGTCTCCCAGGATAGGACGGATTACCCATCTATGAATGTAGCACTTCAATCATAGGACTCTCGAACACTGGTATTTAAGTAATCGTACAGAGAAAAGTAGGAGAAGAGTTTTTGAAAGAAGAGTTTGTGACTTGTTCTTGTTTTTTCAAAACTCAAACTGAATCACATATTTATAGACTATTTGTGGTCATTCAAATAGTCACATCTTTTCGTGTAAAGGTTGTGTCTTTTGATAAATGGACACATCCATTCACATAGGGTTATATCCTTTTACCAAAAGACACACCCTTTCACATAAGGTCGTGTCCTTTACAAAAGACACACTCTTTCACATAGGGTTGTGTCCTTTATCAAAAGACATACCCTTTCACGTAAAGTTGTGATTCTTTATTTTATTAAAATAATTTTATTCATAAATCCAACACCTGCAGCAACCTACTGCCGGCGACACCTCCAGCATTCATCCGCGAGCCAAACCTTCCCCCACGCGCAACTTATGCGTGTTTCAGCAAACAACCAACCGTGTTCCTTGTGTTCGGTAAGTTTCTTCCTCTCATATGCTTCTTCTCTTTTCGTTTTAATTTTTTCTATTTCTTCCCATTTCTTTTTCAAAAGCGATTTGGAACCAAGCACCGCCTTGATCACAAAGAGGTTTAAGCTTCCTCCTTTTCTTTAAGTCTCGATAATTAGGATTCAGTGTTTATGGTTCATAAGTTTTTTATTTCTGGTTCTGTTCTTCCCAATATTGAAATGAAAATTATTGCAAAAATATGGCCTCGTTTAATAGTTTAGCCATCTTCTTTATGTTTGTTGCTTCATGTTTAGATAGAATTCTTTCCTGGATTAAATCTTATTTTTGTCCTCTTCATTGCTTTTGTTCTCATTTATTCCTAAATTTTATATAAGAAAACTAGTTTGGGTATTTTCGTTGATTTCTTTTGTTAATACCTTGCAAACATTTATCCATGGAAAACATCTGAGGGAAAAAAAGAAGAAGAAAAAAAAGAACTAAAAATGAGAGTAAACTTCTTTGCAAAAGTCGGTAAAATATTTCAGAATTTAAGAGTTGAGATGGTCAAGTAGAATATAGACATCTTTCTTTCCTTTTCTTTTCTGTGGTGCAGACTGATTGCTTGTTTTATGGCCATGGACAGAGACATTGTTAATTTGTTGGTTGATTCCAAAGCATCATCCCATTTTGTGTTGTGAAAGTTAAGTTGGTAATGGGGAGTGTGGTGGGAAAGTTGGAATCTCCCAATGAGTGTGTACCAGAAACAAAACTTGAAGCCAAAATGGTTGAGGCAATAAGACAAGGGCCTCTAAAGGAAGCATCATCAGGTCTTTTGATTCCATAATCTTGAAATTTCCCAAAATTGATGATAGCCTCAGAAACTGCAAAACTAGTTTGAACAGTTTGGTGAGTTCTCAATTTTATAAGGGTTTAATTTAATGGATCAAACATTGTAAGTTTTAGGTTAGAAATAGAATAGGGTTGTCCAATTCAATTTTTATGTTTTGTTTTTCCTCTCTTTGTTTCCTCTCATATGTTTTGTGTAAGTTGTAGGTGGTAAGCTTCAATTTAGACTCTTTCGAACCCTTATTAGTGTTTTAGAACACTCTTTTAGGCTAACTCAAAGTGTTCAAGCTAGCTTTTAAAGTTTTTTTTAGTAAGTTAGTTCCTCCTAAATACCTTTTGGGCTTGAATTATGGTTTGGAGTTGAGTTTAGCCTTGAAACATTGCCTTTCTTATTGCAGGAGCTCGTTAGAATAATTTAAGAGCAATTTAGAGCGATTAGTAAGTGGATTTCTACATGTTGGGTCTGTTTGCTTGTGTGCTCTACTTGTTTGATTTTAGTATATGTTGTATATATGTATGTGTTGTTATGTTATTTGCGAGTTTTGAGCATGTTGAATTGATGTATTGAATTGTCATGCTAAATTATGGTGAGATATTGTGATTTGAACTTATTGTGATAAGTTTGTTGTTCTGTTGTGATTGTCGGAAAATCTTATGTTGTTACCACATTTTTTCTAAAGTTTGAGGGGGAGGAAGGAGGGTGTTCAAGTTTGTGGTTATAAGTTTTTTTTTTTTTTTTTTTGGGGGGGGGGGGGGGGGATGCAACAGGTATGCGTTTCTTTTCCGCTGTAAGAATCCAACTTCAATCTATTGTTATAGACAAGTTAGGGAAATTTACTTTGGTTTATTTGCTTTAGAGAATTATTTCATTTCCAAACTCCTATGCTTTCGTTCATTTTCTCTGCAATTACAGTATTCTTTGTTTTTAATTTCTTTGAATTACACCAAAATAATATGACTCGAGTAGCTTTTTTAATGGGAAATGTGGCAATCTCTTGTCATTTTTTGAAGTAATGTTTTCGGTGATGTAGGAGCTTTTGTTTTTTGCATAAGAATGAGTCATCACATGGTTTTCTAGACCTGCACAAGTTGTTATCTCGTAGAATTTTAGGGCCTGTTTGGTAGGCAATCCGGATCCTATTTTATGTTTTCAGATTCACTGAATTCAGTGAATATGCGTTTGGTAGACGTGTTTCTGAAAACTGTTTTCGGATTCTGTGATCCAAATAGTGAAAATTCTGAAAACAATTTTTTTATGTTTTCGTTGTATCCAGATTTTGAATTTCAAAATTTTAAATGCAGAATTAATTTAAAAATGATAAAAACTTTAATAAATATAGTATTTCATGTTATAAACTCAATTTATTTTTGTAAAATTAAAATTTGTATAATATAATGTATTATAAATTATATGATATTGTAAAATAATAATAATAATAAATTTATAATACATAACATTTTTATAAATTAATTAATAATATTTTATATTCAACTTAGTATTTAGTTGATAACTACAAATAATTTATCGTTTATAAATATATTGTCAAACACGTTCTAAACCATTGTTTAAATTCATATCCAATTTCTGAATCTTCTACCAAACACATATCTGAAAACATGAAATACAACTCTGTTTTCATTGAATCCCTTGTTTTCAAATTCCTGTTTTCAGATCACCAACCAAATGGACCCTTAATTATCTATTTGGTTTATATGTCATGTAAGTTATGTTAGTTTTGGTTTCCCTTGTAAATCATGTGGTTTGGGTGTTGCCCCTGATGCAGAACACTAAGGTATGATATTGCATAACAAAATGAGTTTACTTGCCTTACAAAACTACAAATTTGGTGAGGTGTTAATGCCAAATTAGTTTTTTCCCTCTACTTTCAGATTGTTGAACCGTTTACTGCACATTATGTGTTTGCATTGGGTATTGCAAGATTCCTTAGCTGCGCTCATTGGGTTCTCCAGGTTTGATTTTCTATAGTTTTCTCTTTATTCTAGCAATGGTTTGTATGTGTGTACTATCTTTATTATTTACATTACAATAGGTAAAAATTTACTTGGAACAATCTACAACCTTGATTTTTTATTTCTCTTGTTTCTTGTTCTTCAACTGAGTTTGAATTGACTATGTTACATGCATTCCAAATGGATCCACAAATTTGGTGAGGTGTTATGCATGCTTAATATCTTAGATAATTTTTGGTTTAATATGTTGGAATTAATCTAGCTACTACTACTACTGAATGCTGCATATTCACTATGGGCTAGTTAGATACAATCCATTTGGTCAGTGAGTTTGAACTTCGGTGCTAAGTGAATCATTATGGAAAGATGGTCGTGATAAATATAAGCAAATATAAAATGCTAAACATTCCTCTTGAATAAAGGTTCGCCAAATCAGTCACATTGCTTTGAGAAGAGATCATGAATCTGTCAATACAATTCAAGAGGGCAGTGAGGAGACACATGCACAGGTAGGACTTATGATAAGCAGCTGTATCTTCTTCTGGCTCCTTTACCATCTTTAATGAATTTGGTCATCTAATAACAAGCTGGATCATTTCAGGTGAGAGAAATGCAAATAGTTGCTCCATTGGAGAAGCATTTTAGTCTACTCTATGCTATTCTTAAAGAACATATTGCTGATGACGTTGACTATAAGGTATCGACTTTAATCATGGTTAACAAATTTTTACCAATAGTTCAGTTTTAGTAATATCCTTATATGTTATAATGAAGATAGGAAGTTCCTAGCTATTATTCGGTCATTGGACAACAAGTATTCGAGGCCGTTGGGTGCCAATCAGTAAGTTCCCACGTCCTTAAACCTTTTGAATGCAACTAGATTAACTTTAGTATAGTTTATAACCATTGATTAGTTTAGTTGTTCTTCCTTTAAAGCTTTGTTTCAGCTAGACTTAGCTAATTGATTTTACTACTTGGTAGATGTTCTTGTAATTGGTTTAAGTTGTGATCTGGCTTTGATATTGATTTGTTAGTTTACATGTTCAAATGGTCTTCGTGTGAGCTAGAGTCATTTTGTTTTTAAAATTGAATTCGATAGACTTGTTTAGAAGTCTGAGACATTTTTAGTTGTGTAAGTGGTAGCCTTTGCTTTTTGAATAGTGATTGATGCGAGATCTTACTCGTTTTGATTTGCGGGGTTTGTAGTGGAATTCTGTGTCTATAGAATTGTGTTTCTCGTGTATAACAAATTAAGGAAAATTTTGGGTTAGTCTTATGTATGTTGTTATGCTGTCAAAATTTCTGGAGTATCCGGTTTGGAGTTAAGACAGGGGCTTAGTAATGTCACTAGGTTAGCTGAGGAAGAAAACTTAGAATAATTAACATGAATTAAGGTAGAGCATAGAGGATAGCAAGAGTATATATCATCAAAGCATGAAGCTTGGCTTATGTATTTGATTGTTTCTTTCTTTATAGTGAATATGCAATTAATTATGTAGGTTCCTATATATTTGACTTCTTCTATAGTTGAGGAGTTTTACAATTTGAAGTATATGTTAGTGTATTCTCTTGCTCGTGCAAAAGTTACTCACTCTTCCTTGCCTAAGATAGAAAATTAGATAAAAATGGTTTTTGATCATTGAACCTAACAGTATGGTGAATTACAACTTTTAAAATGCAAGCACAATGAATTCTCTTGCTCGTGCTTGTTGTATTTTCTAAGTTTAGTTTAATTGTTATGTTCATAAATTTTTTATACTTTGGTTAAGTTTTGTATTTATGTTCAATAAAGTTTGACATTGTGTTAATTTGATGAGTTTAATTCTTTTGATTATATCTTATTCATACTTTAACTTTTGATTCTCTTACCTACAATATTTTCATTTCTTCTTTTTTGTCAGATTAAAGATACTATGCATCAATGGCTTCAAGAACAAATTGCACGATGTTCGATCAAACTTCTCATAGTTATGTTTTTTTTTCTTTGTTTAATTTTACAATTGACAATATTATTGTACTTAACAAATGTCATAATTGTATGTTTAAATTTGTCCAAATTTGATTCAATGATATATAAAAGTTGCTATTTGTAATATTTAGTTGTTATTTTGATGTAAATATTAAGTTGCTACTCATGCTATTAAAATGCTTTTAGGATATACTATTTGAAAACCGTCATGATATATGTTTTTATTGACAATCAAAATCCTTTAATGAAAATATGTTTGTGACAATAAAATACTGTCATTAAAAGTATTTCTATGACGTTAAAAGTATTATTGTGCATACTTTTCTTGATGACAAGAAACCATCATCCAAAGTATTTTTATGACAAAAAAATTATCATGATTAATATATTATTATAGTAAAACAATGACATCATTTACATTTTCTTGATGGTAATAGATTGTCATTATTAACTTTTTATTGACGATAATGAATTGTCGTTGATATATATATCTTGACAGTAAAATAGTTTTTATTGGTTTTGTAATGACATTGTACAACTGTCATAAAACAAATTAGTGTGACGTTAAAAAAAAGTCAAGAAAAATTAGTCGTTTGACAATTTTTAACTGTCATAATTAATAAATTTGTGACAGTTTTTGCTAAACTGTCATGTATTGAGCTATTTTTAGGGTCGATACAATGACTACAAAAAAATGTCAAGAAATATGTTTTTGACAGTTTTTCATTGTCATGAAAAGTCAAAATTGTAGTAGTGCTACTTTAGTGTGAAGTAAAATAGGTCGTTGAAATTCTAATCTTGGTGCCCATTAAGTATAATCACATCAGACTCGTATTAGCAATAAAAGAGGTCCAAGTACAATCATCGACCAAAGTAAGGAAATAATGTTGCCCATTAAGTGAAGGAACACCAAATGGTCCCTAAGTATCAATATGCACAAGATCAAAAGCGCATTGGAAGAGAAACCAATATTAGATGAAAATATAAGTCTCCATTAGTTTAGGTAGAGACAAACAAAAACAACACAAGGATGATAATGTCGAACAAGATTAAAAAATGCAATACATTTCAACTCTAGACCATCCCTCAACATATACAACCATGTGAGAATTTACACGAATAAGCCAACAAGAAATGGATATATGTTCAAGTTCTCAACCAATAATCAAACGTAACTTTCTCAAAGAACAATTTTCCCTAACATGATTTCTAAGTCACATTTTCAAATGACCAAGAAAACATTCGATCTTCCCATCCTAAAAATACAATAATGAAAATTCTAGTTAATTAACTTCTTTTTCTAGGTAATTAAACAAAGTTCTTCTCTTCCCACAGCACATTTCCAACATTACAATGCACTCAACAATGGAAAAACAAATTAACTCTCAACTCAGCTTGAATAACTGAATAGGTGAAAAATGTAGTAGGCATTCTTTGGATGAGGTGGTTGCATCAATTGACTAAAAATACCAAGCCAACAAACACATCAGCAAACCATGGGAGCAGAGAGACATCAACAAACACATCAACAAAATCATGATAATCTTGAAGGAAATTTTTCTCAATATAGTCATTTTATAAAGCCAATTACAAGGAGAGATAACACCCCTCCCCCTCCCCCTCCCCCTCCCTCCCTAGAAGAAACTTTTGAGTACGCAAGAATGTATAGGAAGCTCTCCTGCGATGAAACTTTGGTGGTCCAAAGAAGATACTTTTATGATTCATAACAATTTTCCTCAATGAGGCTTTGCAAACACAATATGAACCCTAACTCTTTGATGTGAGGCCTAACTCCGTACATAGCATTTAGAAGCATTCATGTAGCAGCACCTCAAACACAATATGAACCCTAAGTTATATCCTCATAAGTTCTCATTATTCTTTTTCAAATCATACCACCCAAGCCTAAGAAAATCGTGAAATAGAATTTAAAGTTTGAATTGTTAAAAAAGCTTCTATATATCCCCAACCGTCATCAACATCAGGTCCTACCCAATAGCCAGCTAATACCATACTCTCGGAACTAAAAGAAATCATTCCCAAAAAAGGTCTTGAAGTTACCCGCAAAGGATGGCAATTTCTCCCATTCTTATATACGAATTTATTTGAGCAACAGGATAGCACAAGCTTCGAAGCTGTTCCAGTAATTGCTCGGCTTGAAACTACTGTAACTTTGGCAAGTTTCGATGGGGGCATTTCATTGAGAATGGGATGCGGAATGGAGAAGCTCAGAGAAACGAAGCTCGCCATGAAAGCAAATACGAATTCTGAAACCCCCATCATACCACCCATTGTAGAATCCAACATTGCAAATTAGTGCCAGATCAGCATGCACAAAATCAAATATTAAAAGCATCCAAAGAAGATGACAACTAATAACAAAATAAATCAAATCATTCTACTTAGTTCATTTTTCTTTAAACTTCCGATAATGGTAATGTCTATGTCACGAGCCCTATGAAACAAGATGTCATCAAATTGTTGGAAAGGGATTCCAACCCTCAAACGCATAGCTCAATTGTTGGAAAGAGACTACAAGTCCAAACCCGACAATCCATACATTCCATCCTTAACCTAGTCCTAAAATCATCAACCAATATTAATTCTCGTCTAAAATTTCCACTTAATTCACTTTTTGACGTTTTTCGAACACATTGTACCTTCTCTAATGCTCTTAGTTTCTTCCCTTCTCCACTCTCTTCATTTTCAGCACCAATACATAGAACACATAAGCAAAGAGAATTTATAACTGAAAAATACATAGAAAAGAGTCCAAATCAACCACCAAATTCACAGAATACATACCCAAATCCAAAATCGAAGAGAATTTGTAGCTAAAGAATCAAAATATACTTGAGGAAAAATTTCAAAAAACTTGTTTGAAGAATTAAATGCACAAGATGTAGAGTGCAAAATCGAAAAAAGAATCGAAGAGAATACCTCTTTGTGTGTGTTCTTGCTTGAGAGGAGGAGAAAGTTGAAGATAGAGCCCTAACTTGAGAGGAAGAAACGTCAAAAAAAGAAAAAGAAAAATAGAGAAGAGAGTATCGACTGGGAGACTAGTGAAAATGGTGTCGAACGACGACTAGACTGATGCGAACGGCGGTGACTGGTGTGAACGCTGTCGAACGGTGGCATTGATTGAAAGGGAGAGATGCGAGGGAGATGAAAGGGGGTGAGGGAGACGAAAGGTGCGTGGGGGAGACGATTAGGTTTTCTAATTTTAAAGTTATTTTGTAAATAAAAAATACACACAAATAAAAATAAATTCTTTTTAATTAATGACATTTAATCAAAGTCATAGATTTATGACATTGAAAAAAATGTCATAAATTTTCGAAAAATGAAAGTCTCCGTCTTTTCCCGCCAAAAACGCGCCCCCAGCCATTTATGACATTTTTTCTCCCTTTCCTTTATTTGGTTTAGTTGTGGTGTCATAGAATGTCATTTTTGTAATAGTGAAAGGTCTATAGTACAAGGATAAGGCTGGGTACCTTATCCTGGTAACACTATGAGATACGGCCCGCTTTGTATTTGATACAGACGTATTGATCCAAAACGTCCATGTAGCAAACATGCGAGCGGGGGTATCCTATGCAATGAGTTTGCATAAGACCGAACCACGAAATAGTAAACCACTAGATGTAACATCGTTAACTAATTAGGTTATTGTTTCAATAAGATGACCTAGGTAACTCAGTCTTAATCCTGAGTGTGTCATGAACTCCTTCTCACGAGAGATTGTCCTTTGATTAGTATGGGTGAGAGTGGCCTGCACGCCGACTCAATAAGCCTACCTTCTTCGGGATAAGACCGAGTGGGGGGTTGGGGACATGACAACACAAGATAGAATCCACTCATTCCCGCTTCTAAGAGAAGTAGATGAGTGTTCCCTTAAGCGGTGACTCCGGGTCTTGAACAAAGGGATCCCGCCCTCTCACTGGGCCGAGAGGGACTTTCTGTTTACTGGTTGGACTATAAACAGATTGTTCATTAGAGGAGCACTGGTACTTAAGGAGCCAGAGGTAACACAGAGGTAAAACGGTAATTTGACCCAACTGTAGTTACGAACACTCATGAAGGATTGACTGACCGATATAGGTTTATATCCGTGGACACATAAATGTTCTACAGTGAGAAGAGTTCAGCTGTGGGTCTTTAGTGGAATGACTCATAGTTAATGAATATTGGTTAACCTGATTAATGAGTTTAATCAGTTAACCTCATATCATTGGAGTTTCTGATCTGTAGGTCCATTAGGTCCCCCACTAGCTCGTAAAGAGTAATTAGGAACAATTATATCTTGAGAGAATTTGAATAGTTCAAATTCATATTGGGAATTAAGTTAATTGTATGAGATACAAATTAATACAATGTATAGTGATGCATTAAAATATAAAGTCTAATTTGATTTAAACTTTATTAAATTGAGATATTAATATATTTGAAAGAGTTCAAATATATGTCTAATTAAATATATGGTATTTAATTAGAAGATGAATTAATTAATCATGAATTAATTAATCATGAATTAATTAATTATTCAATTTAGTTTAAATTAAATGAGATTTAATTAAACTGTAGTCTATGAGGGAATTATTAGAATGTGATTCTAATGAGTAATTAATTAAATATGAGTGATATTTAATTATGAAATTAATTAATTATTGGAATTAATTAATTGATTAGTTTAATTAAATTAATTAAATGTGATTTAATTAAGTTAATTAAACTATATATTATGTGAGGAAATTACATTTAAATAAGATTTAAATGTGCATGAGATCAATTAATTAATTAATATTTAATTAATTGATTTAATCAATTAATTAATTGATCTTGATCTAATGGTCAAGATTGTTTTCTAACCTCACATTAGGGTTTCCTCTCTTATAAAAGGAAAGGTTATGAGAACCATAACCCTAAGGTCTCATTCTAGCCTCCCTCACATATTCTTTCAAGAACTCTAGAGAGAAATTTTCTCTCTAAGAGTTTTTCCCAATCAAGATTAGGTAGTCACACAACTACATTCCTAATCTCAGAGTTATAGTAGGGAAGCCCTTGTGGTGGTGTCCGTTGAAGAATTCAGAGTCGTCAGACGGAGGTATGTTTCTCATCGCTTAACTTTTTACCAATGTATTGGTATTTTGTAGAACAAAATTAATTTACGAACGGTCCAATTGCTTCCGCTGTAACGGAATTGGGAATTCCAATCCTTCAGATGGAAGGGTGAGAATGTTGCCAATGATCTTTGATAATTTGACCACATTCTTCAAATTTGCTCCACCCTTCCTCAAAACGGCACAACCTCTTCCTAACACTCATCCTACTGACTTTGCTTTTAGAAGATAATTGCAGCAAAATAGGCCTATGATCAGAACAGTGAAGACAAAGATGCTTGATCTGATTGACCATCAAATTCAAACTGTCAATATTGGCCACTAAGAACCTATCCAATCTTTCTTTGATCGAATCCTTATTCTTAGGGCTTTTGAACCACGTGAAGTGGTCACCTTCACAGTCCACTTCCTCCAAGTTACAAAGATCAACAACCTCTCTAAACCTCTCAATTTGGGTGCCATTCCTGCGAGAACCACCACTCTTATCTTTCTCATAGAGGATTTCATTAAAATCTCATCCCACGACCCAAGGGAGATCAAATAACTCATTCAATCTCTCAAGAAGCTTCCACGACTCTTTCCTCTCCTCGACCTTGGGATTACCATAAAATCCTGTGAACCTCCAATCCCCTGAGCCTTCTTTGATGATAGCATCAATATGGCCCTTGGAATAAGAAACGATGGAAAGCTTGGAATCATCCTTCCAAAATAAAGCCAAACCACCACCTTTTCCAACACAATCAACAGCAAAATAATAATCACAACCCAGATTCACCTTCATTCTCTAGACTCCATCCGCTCTACACTTGGTTTCCGATAAGAAAATAATGTGGGGAAGATGCCTTCACACCTCGTGGCGCAAAGCTCGGAGCGCATGGGGATTCCCCATCCCCCGGACGTTACAACAGAGGATTTTCATGGTGTCCGACGGGGCTGCTCAACAGCCTCTGTCGATATCCCTCCTACAAGTTCGGAGTAATTAATACACTATTTCTTGCCCCCTGAAGTTTCATCATCATCATCCTGTCTTTCATGCTTTTTATTATTTGAGGAAAACCATTCCATTTCGAAAATGTTACTGCTGACTCTCTTTTTTCTTGCTTTTTTTTTCCAAGCTTTCAACCCTTTAGTTTCCTTACTCATACTCGCAGATTTTTTTGGGCCCATTCTGATTCCCTTTTGTTTCCTTACCCTTAGCCTCTTAATCCTGCATTGTATTCGTATTTGAGGTGTTGGTGGCTTGACCTTTATTACTTGGGCCAAAATCATCATTTTCAGTGGGTCCCATGGGTATATTTTGACTGTGAATCAGCCCAACATCAACTAACTCAGCGTACCTGTCCACATCTTTTTTCATTATCGATACCTGTTGCTTTTTTCAGACTTGGTCATACTGTCCTCTCCACTTTTGTCATTTTCTTCCCTGGAAAACGTGTCTTGCCTCGAGCCTAGTGATTCAATTCTTTTCCCTAACGGCTCATTTTGGCCAGACTTGTTCTTCTCCGGTGGCTACACCGCCCTGGCTTCCTGATCAACTGTAGTTGTCTCACCGCTGATACTTCGATTTTCTATAGGCTTTCTTCCCTCCATTGACTTAAGCTTACCTCTGTCACTTACTTCCTCTAACTCAAATCCCATCCTCTCTTTGCCTTTTTCATAATCGTTATCTTCCATTGGAACTCTCATCTCTGGATTTTCATAGTGCTCTTCATTTCTATTGCCTTGTTCATTGAATCTGGTCGTGCTCCCTTCTTCCTTCCTTTGATGATCGTGGCTTGACTTTTTGAACCTATCCACCTTGTTCCACCATTGGCTTGCTCTTCTACTACTCTCACATCTGCCTCTCCCTCTACCTCTAAAGAAGGTCTCTCTGCTCTTCCACCCTTCCGTTTGTTTACCTTTGTAGAAACCTTTACTAACTTGGGTTTCTCTCAACTGAATTCCACACACCTTCTCATCACTATTCTTACTTTCAGCTTGATCGCATTCCTGAATAACATGGTCTAACTTCCCACAATGATAGCAAAAATCTGGAAGTTTCTCGTATGTCACCGGAACCCACGTGTTAGCAGCTCCAGACCCAACCCTGATATTCGTTCCTCTTTTCAATGGTTCGTTGATATCTATTCTCACCCGAATTCTGAGATCTTCTCCACTAATGTTGCCTTTGTCATCTGTATCTATCTCTTCAAACACCCAGATGGCATTGCCCAAAGCTTCGACATATTTCCTGCTAAAACACACTCGAGGTAATTTATAGAAATGAATCCATAAAGAAGCGTACCTGAAATCAAAAGAGCTTATACAACACTTCCCTCTAGGTTCCTCAACCAATATTATCAAATCATCAAAAATCCATGGGCATCCTTTAAGGATCCTTATCTTATCCCTCTGATATTTAAACTTACAAAGGAATGTGTTTCTTCCCACTTTCTCAACTATAAATCTTCATTCCACCGCCCAAATCCTTGGCATGGTGTCAGAGAAGACCTCCCAATGGATGAGCTTGTTTGTAAGTATTCTGCACGCCACCGCATCCGTGAGGTCCTTGTCGGTCTCTTCAATATCATCATCTTCAATGGCAACTACTCTTCTCCCTTCTTGTTCTGCTAGACTAAGGTTCTCAATCTGGTTGCTTAACTCCTCTGTATCGTTCTCTTCCCCTGCTTGCTGCAAATCCATGTCGGAAATGCTCCCTTGCAGGTCACCTTCGGACCCCTACAGGCAAACTTGAAGTTTCCCCTGCTTTTCCATAGCTCTTCCCTCACGGCTGGAGAGAAAATGGAGCTAGGAACCTACACCTTTTTAAAATCTCATTAGAAGATTTTTTTATTTAATTATTAATTCTAATTAGTTTTCGGTGGTTATAATAAATCAAACTTTTAAAATTAAATTTTGTGAAATCTAAATTTAGATCAATTGTTTCGATTTTTGAAAAATAAAAAGATAATTGAGTTTAATTTTTGATTAAATCAAATCAAGTTTTAAAATTAAATTTGAAAAACTAAAATCCAAATTAATTGTTTTTAATTTTCAAATTTTCTAATTTGAAAAGATATATCATAACCACCAGATTCACTTCAACCCTATAAATAGTGGTCTAAACCACCACAGAAAGACAGAAATCATCCATGAAAAGAGGTGAAATTTTGAGTTTAAAGGATATAAAGTTTTTTTTTTTAATTCTTGGTCAAAAACTTTTTTTATGGCCACCAGTTTGCCAAGATGACACAAAGATCCGAAGACATATAGATGGGGGTGGAGCTTCTCATCGTGTGAAATTTCAGCAAACATCAACCAAATGGGAGGAGACCCATTCTTACTCCATCTTCATCAATGTAAGTGGGATGCTCCATCAACCAAGTGGGACGAGGCCCATTATTATATATATATAAAAGACGCTTCAGGGGAGAAACTTTTGATTTCTTTTTTTGCCCCTTTTTAATATTCAAATTCCTCATTTGTCCTTCCTATTTAATTATTTAATTATTTAATATTGAACTATTCAAATTCCCACGGGTAGATCATTCCAACGTTTAAGAATTGGTTTAAAAACAAATCTCATCTTTGATAAGATTAAGAATTAGTTAAAAAAAAAATTAATCCCACGTTTAGAAAAAAAAAAAACTCAAATCTCTTTTTCGTTTAGGTTTTCTTTTTTTCTATAATCTATATCTATACTATATATAAAAGCCACAATGAGGAGAAACTTTTTGTATCAATTTTACCCTTTCAATTTTTTTTTTGTGAGACAATAATGCCCTTTAACCTTTTCTCCTTCCTCCTTCAATAATAAATTGAGTTGTTCTTTCACATTCCTCTTCAATTTTGAAATATTTGATTACATTTAAAATTCCTACGTGGGTTTGCTTGTCATTAAAACCAAAATTGTGCAACATTTTTTATGCATCGAGGATGAATTTAATGAAGAAAACTATTAAACTTCTCAAACCATTTGGCTTCCCCATCATCTACCTTAGGTCTTTCCCTACTTTTTAACATATAAATATCTTTTCTCTCCTTGCCACAAAATATGTCAAGTTCATTGGTACGTACACGAAGAATTGAAATTGTAGAAAACGTCAAGTGGAGGGGAAGGAGCGAGAAGGTGAAGATTCTTCTCCATCTTCAGCAATGTGTGATAGATGAAGGAATTTCTTTTGAATATTGGCCCCGTTTGATAACGTTCTCATTTCCTGTTTCTCGTTTCTCATTTCTCGTTTCTTGTTTCCTGTTTCTTGTTTCTTGTTTCTTGTTTTTTAAGAACTAGAAACAGAAACATGTTTGATAACTATTTCCGTTCCTTGTTTCTCTAAAAAAGAAACAGAAACACAAATGTGTTTGACAACCTGTTCTTGTTTCTTGTTTTTTTAGTTAAAATAAAATTTAGTACATATAATATAAAATATATATTAATTTTCAACGATTATTTTTTTATTTCTCCTTCTTCTTCCTCATCACTACCACCATTGTTACCGATCACCCTCCGTCGTTGATCATCGGCCATCGCTACCGACCTCCGACCACTGGGCGAATGTTGGAAAAGTCGTCGGCGGGTGGCAGCGGTCGTCGAAAATAACAAAAATGGAAAAAGTTTCGGTCGACGACGATAGTGGCGGCTGTAAGTCGGAGGTCGATGGTGGCATTTGGTAGTCAAAGGTCAACTGTAGCAGCTGGTCGACGCAGGTCGATGGCGGTTAGTCGGCGAAGGTCGATCAGCGGAGGTCGACGACGATCGATAGTCAGAGGTCGACGGAGATTGGCGACGCTCACTAGTTGGAGGTCGACGGTGGCGGTCGGTCAGCAGAGGTCGGCGGTGTCCGGTAGTCAAAGGTCCACAGTAGCAGCTGGTCGACGACGCCCAGTAGTCGGAGGTTGACAGTAGTCTGAGGTCGAAGGTGGCAATCGGTAGATGAAGGTCGCCAGTAGCCAGAGGTCGACGGTGGCAGTTGTTCGGTGGCGGCCGGTAGTCGAAGGTCAACGGTGGCAATGGATCGACATATGTCGGTCAGCGGAGGTCGACGGCGCCCAGTAGTCAGAGGTCGACGGTGGCAGTCGTTCAGTGGAGGTCGGCGGCTGCCGATAGTTAGAGGTCGACGATAGTGGCTGGTCGGCGGCGCCCGGTAATCTGAAGTCGATGGTAGCGGTCAGTCGCGCGGAGGCTGGTCAGCAAGGGTTGACGGCACCCGGTAATCGGAGGTCGACGATGGTGGTTGGTCGACGGCACCAGGTAGTTGGAGGTCGATGGTAGCGATCGGTCGGTGGAGGTTGATCAGTGGGTTCGGTGGAGGGCGGTTATCATAGGTCGACGGTAGCGGTCGAATAGCGGAGGTTAGTGTTGACCGGTAGTCGGAGGTCGACGACAGCGGCCGATCGACACTGGTTGGTCGACTGTAATAAGAGGTCGACGGTAGTGGCTGGTCGGCGGCGCCCGGTAGTTTGAGGACGACTGTAGCGTTCAGTCGGCGGATGATGGTCAGCAAGGGTCGACGGCGCCCGATAGTCGGAGGTCGACGATGGTGGTTGGTCGACGGCGCCAGGTAGTCGGAGATCGACAGTAGCGGTCGGTCGGCAAAGGCATGTCAGCAGGGTTTGGTGGTGGTCGATTATCGTAGGTTAACGGTGATGGTCGGTTGGCGAAGGTCAGCGTTGGCTGGTAGTCAGAGGTCGACGACGGTGGTCGGTCGACGGTAGTCAGAGGTTGGTGGTGCCCAGTAGTTAGAGGTTGTCGGTGGCAGTCGTTCGGCGGAGGTCAGCAGCTGCCAGTAGTTAGAGGTCAACGGTTGTGGTTGGTTGGCGGCGCTCGGTAGTCTGAGGTCGACGGTAGTGATTAGTAGGTGGAGGCTGGTCAGCGAGGTTCGACGGCGGTCGGTAGTCGAAGGTCGACGATGGTGGTTGGTCGACGGCGCCAAGTAGTCGGAGGTCGACGGTAGCGATCGGTCGGCAAAGGCTGGTTAGCGGGGGTCGGCGGAGGCTGGTTATCGAAGGTCGACAGTGGTGGTCGGTTGGCGGAGGTCAACGTTGGCCGATAGTCAGAGGTCGACGACGACGGTCGGTCGGTGGAGGTCGACGACAACCGATAGTCGGAGGTAGACGGTGGCCGGTAGTCAAAGGTCGGCGACGACGACCAGTCAGTTGAGGTCGCGCGGCAGGTGGTAGTCGAAGGTAGACGGTGGCCGGTAGTCGGAGGTCGACGACGGCGGCTAACTGGTAGTCGGAGGTCGACGGTGGCGGTCAACGGTGGCCGGTAGTCGAAGGTTGGCAACGACGGTCGGTTAGTGGAGGTCGACTACAGTCGGTAGTTGCAAGTCGACGGTGGCGGTCGATCGGCGGAGGTTTGCAATGGCAGCAAGTCGACGGTGGCGACGATCGTCGAAAAAGTAATCGAAAGAATTCTCAAAAAAAATGTTGGAGAAGCCGCTGCCGCCAGTCGGTCAACGGAGGTCTTCGGCGACGGGCAGTCGGTGGAAGTCGATAGCAGCGGTAGTCAGAGGTCGATGGTGGCTGTGGGTGGGGAAAAAAAAGGATGGATCTAGGAATGGAAGAGAGAGATGGATACATGCATGAAAGAAAGAAAAAACAGAAAAAGAATTTGAGAAACAACTTTTTGTAGTTTCTCAAAATTGTGCCCATTTTCTAGAAACATTTCTAGAAATTTAGAAACAAGAAACAGGGATGAGTTATCAAACATGCTTGTTTCTTAAAAATGAGAAACAGGAACAAAAAACAAGAAACGGGAACGTTATCAAACGAGCCCTATTTTTTCATTTTGTATATATATATTGTTATTTTTCGATTACACAATATTATTACGTATATTTAGAAGAGAGGCCCCTTGTGAATTCATCAATATTTTGTTTCGTTTTTCTTTCTTTGAAATGAGAGAGAAAGAAAAAATTTTAATCTCTTCAATATGCTTTTTTCCTCTTCTCAAAACTTTCAATAGACATTTTGGGGATGCTCTTGAGATCAGAGGTTTTTTTTTTAATAAAACAAAAAATTAACTTTAATTGAATTATTAATATATTAAAAAATTAAAATTTTGAAAAATGAAAAGTCGAAACTTCAAAGTTTTTTCATTATCTTCAAAAAATTGGATTCAAGCCCAACCAAAATTGTTCTAAATTTGGATGCTACACAAAGCAAAGAAACATCTCGGTTTCATGGTGTGTGTTGAAGATGGCAACCGTGAATCATGAATGAATGACTCAAAATTGATCAAGAAAACAACATGGTGATGAGAAGAGAGGCACCCTAGCTATATGGGCTTTTTTTTTTTTTTTAGAAAAAAAATATTTCATTAATATAAATCGAAGCGAACTGGATTGGGTAAAGTGAGTTTCAATTTTTTTTTCTTTTTTTTTGTATTAATATGTAATCATATTTATATTTAAATATAATTCTTAAACGCTATTTTAAAATAATAACATAATACCATTGAAATTTTCAGTGGTTTGGTTTTTTTTGGGTCAATGTATTTGGTTCATTTATGATAATAATAATTAATTATAAATTAAAAGTAAAAATTATAAAAACAAATCAGAATAGAAAAAATTGTAAAGATCAGAAAGATTAAAAAAGGGTAAGCAATAATATTAATGACGTAAAACAATCCACATCTTTCTTCACACACTATATTTCACATTTTTTCGATTTTATCTCAGCGTCTTTCAAGTCTCCTACAATCGTTTTTTTTTTTTACTTTAATTTAATTTATTTTATTGTTCAACAATTCGGAAGGAGATTCAAGAATCTTTTAATCAGTTAAGTTGATGCTATTGATCACATTATTTCATTATCATTTTTAATATATTCAACAGATCTCCAGAACTCCAATCTTTAATTTAATTTGTAAATTCTTTTTGTGCAATATATTGAATTTATCTATTTAATATGTCATTGAAATTTATCTTAAAAATTAAAAAAAAAAATTATAACATATGGGATAGGGACTTGAACCACTGATTTTTGAGTGAGGATATAAGTTTTATGTCAATTGAACTATGTTTTTTGTTGGCAAAATAATAAATAATACTAATAATACTTAGTTCAATCGACGAAAACATTAGAAAGTTGATTACAAGTCTAACAAGTCTAACTTTCAAATGAGACAAACTAAATTATATTAACATTACAAACCACGTGCATGGCATGTGTTATAAAACTAGTATATATAAAAGACGCTTAAGGGGAGAAACTTTTGATTTCCTTTTTTGCCCCTTTTTAATATTCAAATTCTTCATTTGTCCTTCCTATTTAATTATTTGATATTTAATTATTCACATTCCCACGGGTATATCATTCCCACGTTTAAGAATTGGTTTAAAAAAAATCTCATCTTTGATAAGATTAAGAATTAATTAAAAAAAAAATCATTCCCACGTTTAGGAAAAAAAATCTCAAATCTCTTTTTCGTTTAGGTTTTCTTTAAAAAAAAAAAAAAAAATCTCATCTTCATTCCCAATTTTACGTTTTCTTTTTTAAAAAAAATTAAGAATTAGTTAAAAAAAAAATCATTCCTACGTTTAGAAAAAAAAATCTTATTTCAAAAAAAAAAAAGAAAAAAAATCTCAAATCTCTTTTTCGTTTAGGTTTTAAAAAAAAAAATCTCATCTTTGGTAATTGGTTTTAAAAAAAAAATCTCATCTTCATTCCCACTTTTACGTTTTCTTAAAAAAAAAAGTTAAGAATTAGTTTAAAAAAAAATCCTTTCCACGTTTAGAAAAAAAAATCTCAAATCTCTTTTTCGTTTGATTTTTTAAAAAAAAAAAATCTCATTAGAAGATTTTTTTTTATTTAATTATGAATTCTAATTGATTTTCGGTGGTTATAATAAATCGAACTTTTAAAATTAAATTTTATGAAATCTAAATTTAGATCAATTATTTTGATTTTTCAAAAATAAAAATATAATTGAGTTTAATTTTCGATTAAATCAAATTAAGTTTTAAAATTAAATTTGAAAAACTAAAATTCAAATTAATTGTTTTTAATTTTCAAAATTTCTAATTTGAAAAGATTTATCATAACCTTCAGATTCACTACAACCCTATAAATAGTGGTCTAAACCACCATAGAAAGACAGAAATCATCCATGAAAAGAGGTGAAATTTTGAGTTTAAAGGATATAAAGTTTTTTTTTTTTTAATTCTTGGTTAAAAACTTTTTTTTATGGTCACAGTTTGCCAAGATGACACAAAGATCCGAAGACAAATTGATAGATGGGGTTGGAGCTTCTCATCGTGTGAAATTTCAGCAAACATCAACCAAATGGGAGGAGACCCATTCTTACTCCATCTTCAGCAATGTAAGTGGGATGTTGCATCAACCAAGTGGGAGGAGACTCATTCTTACTCCATCTTTAGCAACGTGAGTAAACATAGCATTTTTATTTAGTGTAAATATATATAATTTTTTCCTTATTTCTCTCTTGAGTAGACTACTATATTATTAGGAGATTTTATTAGTTTATATTATATTTTCGCCACCCCTACAAGTTTCATATGAACAAGAAATATTTTCTATTTATTTTTTTAATAGAAGCGAGTACACCTTTGTGTCTTTCTTATTCTTTCTGAAATGGGAAAAGAGATCGATCACTATTATCTTCTTTTTTTAAAATCGATCTCTTTAAAAAAAAACATTTTGAGGGAAACATTTTTTTTAACAAGTTTTAAAGTATATTACAACTTTTTAAAAAAAAAATAATTAAAAATATACTATTATGTTTCATTAAACATCCACACAAATAATAAAATTAGAATTTCATAGTTTGTGGGAGAAAAAAGGTTTAATTTTTTTCTTCCTTTACTAAGGAAAATTGTGAATGAAATATTTACTATTTAAACTAAAAGAAAAATATTCATTCGAACGTTTAAATTTTACCATAAACATTTATGTTCTGAAAATTTTTAATCACGTGCATCGCACGTGTCTTTAAGCTGCCTACGTACCCTTATGGAATAGGAATCAAGTCATAACGTAGTTCAATATTTTTTTTTTCACTCATCTTTTAAGCTCGTGTGGGCTAGGAGCATCATGCAGTTTAGACTCTTACGATAAGGAGTGTTTACATTTTAAAAACTCTTATCTTCATCATGGTCTGGATCAGATCCTTCGCTTGTAGGATTGGTTAGGATAATGAGATTTGGCTTCACCTTCAAGGAACCTTCGGTATTTATGAGAACAGAAAACTTCTTTTTCATACGTGATGAGACAATACTTTGAAGCTTCTTGTCACTGCTTACTTCATCGAACAATTTCACCTCAAGTTATCCATCTCTCTTTGAGGTTGATCGTCTGTTACTTTGAGGCGATCAAAGACAGATATTGAAGATTGACTTTTCTTCGAAGTAGAGACACTTAGCCTTTGGAAAGTTGAAGGTCGAGTGGAGGTGGACATCGAACATTGATTTTTTTCTTCTGTCGCGGTCATACTCATTCTTTGGAATACCAAAGGACGAGTAGTTGAATGCTTGATGCGATCAAAGACGGAAGTCCTTTGTTCACCCTTCTCAGAATTGTCAACTTCTTCTACTTCGATGCAGTAGGAAGTTGCAAAGTTTTTTTTTTCCTTTTTGTGAAAAGTTTTGGAGAAGGATTTATTCAACATCACCAGTTGTTGAGGTTGAGAAAACTTTTTACTTTTATTCCTCTTGGGTAGAAGTTTCTTAGGATCCTTCTTTCTTTGATATTTGCTCTTTTTTTTAATTGTAGCAAGATTTGATTGAGCTACTTCATCAAGGTCGAGCTCAATTTTTCCTTCCTTAGCTAGCTTTAGAATTAAGTCCTTTAGGACGAATCATCTTTCCACTGGATGACCAACAACTCGATGATACTTGCAATACTTGGGATCATCGACTTTCTCCATCTTTTTTGGTCGTTTACACTTAGGAAACCCTATTAGTTGCGCTTCCAGTAGTTGTTCCAGCATGTCACAGATGTCAGAATCCGGAAAAGGATAGATTTTCTTCAGTCTTTCCTTTAAAGTTAAGCGACGTGTTCCATTTTCTTGTCGCTTTTCTTTTGAAGATGACTTGAGAAGAATTGTGTTTACAACCATAGATTCTTCTATAGTCGTTTCAATATTCTTTCCTTTTGTCTTCAAGTCAGGGAGTAGAAGGTCTTGGTTTTCTCGACTAGCAATACTTAGCTCCATTTCGTGGGCACGAGTTGCTAGTTCTTCAAAGGTGCGAGGCTTTATACCTTGAAGGATGTAGAGAAGCTCCCAGTGCATGCCTTGAATGCACATCTCAACAACAGAGAGTTCAGTGAGGCGATCTTTGCAATCTTGACTCAGCTCTCCAACGATTTATGTAGTTAACAACGAGTTCACCTTTTCGTTGTTAGTGTTGGTGAGCTCGAACATACTAACAGTTTGTCTGGTGTTGTAGAAGCGATTCAAGAATTCTCTTTTGAATTACTCCCAACTGTCTATTGACTCAGGTTCTAGATCAGTGTACCAGTCGAAGGCATTTCCTTTAAGTGTTCGAACGAACTGCTTGACTAGTAGGTCCCCTCAAGTACTAGCATTCTCGCATGTCTCGACGAAATGGGCAATGTGTTGTTTAGGGTTGCCTTTCCCGTCAAACTGTTGAAACGTTGGTGGTTGATACCCAGTAGGCATTCTCAAGTTACCAATCCTCTTAGTATATGGTTTGGAATACAAGAGGGAGTCTTGAGTAGGTCCATCGTATTGAGCTCTAATACAATTTGTGATCATATCTTGGAGCTGTTGGATGGATAGTGAAGCGACAGAAGCGGAACATTGTGGCTGATCGTTTTGCACTATAGTCTTCCATTTGTGATGATTTTTTATGACTTGGGTTTGACTTGATTCGGCGATATGTTGGTTCTCAATCTGACTCTTTAGGTGCTCAATTTGAGAATCTTTTTCTTCAATCGCCTTCATCAAGGTGTTGATGTGCTCCTGCATCTCAACCATTCTTTCTTTCATAGTTCTTATCTCAATCATCATAACAGTCACTACGTCAGAATCAGGTTCAAATAAAGGGTTATACTTAACAAGAAATTTGTCATTGGTACATGCCCCCTGCAATGTTGTTTCTTCGCTTGCAATAATAGAAGTTTTATCTTCTTGCAACCTCAGTTCATTGAAGCAACAATGGGCAATAGAACCCATGTAAGACTTGTTCCTGACAGCGACCATCGAAGAAGTCTTGAATGACATGTTTACACTTATGTTTTTAGATAAGAGAGAGAGATGAGAGGTAGAGATTGTCCCACCGGGCGTGCCAATTTGTTCACACTTAACTTCGAAGATGGAGACACGTGGAATAAACAATATATTTGTATTGATGTTTGTATGCGTGTGGGTGTACAATCTCTAACTTTAATCCTCTGATTCTCTCTCTTGTGTGTGTGTGATTGTGTTTCACTCGAGGGCTAGAACGCTTGTTCTCGAGTCTGAAGCTCAATTGATTCTTGGAGCTTTTTGAATCTTTGGTCTTGAAGTCTTGGAGTCTTGAAGAGCTTTTGGTCTTCAAGGATTGTTGAAGTCTTCTAGTCTTGAAGAGTCTTTGGTCTTCAAAGATTGTTGAAGTCTTCTAGTCTTGAAGAGTCTTCAGTCTTCAAGAGGTCTTGGGGTCTTAAAGTCTTGAAGCCTAGGAGTCTTGAAATCTTGAAGAGTATTTAGTCTTCAAGAATTGTTGAAGTCTTCTAGTCTTGAAGAGTTTTCAGTCTTCAAGAAGTCTTGGGGTCTTGAAGTCTTGAAGAGTCTTTGGTCTTCAAGAATTGTTGAAGTCTTCTAGTCTTGAGGGGTCTTCAGTCTTCAAGAAGTCTTGGGGTCTTGAAGTCTTGAAATCTTGGAGTCTTGAAATCTTGAAGAGTCTTTCTCTGGATTCTCTGACTCTGGCTAAGAGCTTCCAAAATTCTGCCCCTTTAAAATGAAAGAGAACTCCTCTATATATAAAGTTCTCGCTGGATGGGCCCTAGTGACTTTTGAGCCAACAACTTGGGCTTGGGTTTTATTGATCTTGGGCTCAACTATTTAGTCTTGGGTCTGGTTCATATTTGACTCAAAACCATATGACCCAAATATTTAAAAGACTCAAATTTGATCCAAATTATTATTTTTTTAATTAATTGGTCAAATTAATTAATTTGATCAAAATAATTTAATTTTAATTAATTGATCAAATAGAAATATGGCTCTATAAATTTATAATTGGTCAATTTTATCTTCAAATTAAATTTGGGACACATGTCAATTTATAATTGGTCCCAAATTTAATTAATTATAATTTCGTCATTAATTTCATGTAATGACGTGACAATTTGTGATTGGTCAAAATTTCTCTTTCAACAAATATATCATGAACTTAATATTACTTTATTTTTTATCCTTAATTATTTTATTAATATTATTTTTTATTATGATCTACAAACTTGGTATATTTAAGTAAAATTTACTTCATAAACAATCAACTGAGTTTTTGCACAAAAGAGAGGTCATTCGAATGGATAATAATTATGTTTTACATAATTAATATTTGTGCATAAACAAAATTTTTACTGTTCTTATATATATTTGTAAAATAATGTAGACTTACCATCAAAATGAAATTGTGGGAAGAACTCACTAAATATGAAGGACAAGAGGTAGAAGACAACATGCATAATTATCCAAAATGTCACTCTACAAAGGTATTGATTTATCACAAATTTAATGAATAATACAAAATATGTTACTTTGTTTATTATAAGATTTTATTTTATTATATATATATATATATATATATATATATATATATATATATATATATATATATATATGTATATATTAAGAATTAGGGAAAAATACACTTTTGGTTCCTGAGGTTTGGTTTAGAATTTGTTTTGGTCCCTGAGATTTCAAACTCAACATTTTAGTCTCTGAGGTTTGCATTTAGTAGCATTTTGGTCTCTCCATCCATTTTTCCGTTAACTCCTAACGGAAATATGACGTGGCTCTTGTTTTTTATTAAAAAATATATTTTATATATTTTTAATTAAAGAATACATTTTTTAATTACTTTTAATTCAATAATATTATTTTTTAATTATTTACTATTATTTGTTTTTTTTCTTTTTCCTTTTCCCATTTTCTCTCTCTTCTCCCATCTTCTTCTCTCTCACAACAACCCAATCGTGTGCCCCTCCTCTAGCGACTCCTCCCTTCGGTCATCTTCTCCGGTGAGTGGCGATTTCGAGCAACTGCAAAAAAAAGCACAAGAACGTTGTCGTCGATCGATCTGAAATGATGGGTATCGTGTTGAAAACGAAGGGGGTGAAAACTATGGGTATAGGGGCTGAAAACGTTGTGGGTATTGGGCGGCTTCGACGGTGGGGTTTCGAAAGGGGTGAACGAAAGGGGTTTCGACGGCACGAGTTTTAGATCTGGGCGATGTGAGTTCCAGATCTTCGAGTTCTTCTCCAACGAAAGAGGCTTTGACGGCGGTGACGGTGCCTCTGTTTACTTCTCCAAGAACCCCCATCGGACGGCAGTCGTATTTTCTCTCACCGATAATTTAGACCCAGCCCACGCGATTTCAGTGCCAAACGCAAGACCCGTCCTCTCTTTTCCTCTCTCTCTCCATTTCTCCTCTCCCTTCCTTCCCTCTCCGAACACGAGACCCACGGGTTGTGCTTGTTTTTTAAACAAAGATCTGGAATGACCAGATCTGGTTCCGATCTGAAGAGAAGAAGGTGCCACGAGCTAGATCTGGTTTCAATATGGTTCAGTTCTTCAATTTTTTTTTTAAAAAAAATAGAAAACTGAAAGAAAAAAGGAAGAATGAAGGAGAAGAAAAGAATGAAAAAAAAATGTTTGTCGCCGCCCGCCGGCCGGTGGCAACGACCAGTGATGGTGGGCGGCGGCGGCTGGAAAAAGAGGAAGAAGAAGAAAGGGGAGAAGAAGAAGAAGGGAGAAGAGAGAAAGAAATAATAAAAATTAAAATAATAATAATATTTTATTATTTTAATATGTTTATATTTAAAAGATTTTAAAAATAAATTTTTAATTAAAAAAAAAGTGTCACGTCAACAAACCGTTAGTTTTTAACGGAAAAATAGATGGAGGGACCAAAATGCTACTCAATGCAAACTTCAGGGACTAAAATGTTGAGTTTGAAACCTCAGGGACCAAAACGAAACCTAAACCAAACCTCAGGGACCAAAAGTGTATTTTTCCCTAAGAATTATTTATTATATTTCTAACTCATATTTATTAAGTAAATGTCACTTAAAAATATATTATTATATCTTGGTGGTATATATATGATAAATTTTATGTTATTCCACGTGCATTGGACGTGTTGCTTGACTAACCATTTTTAAAAGTAAGAGAATTTGCAATACATAGAAAACACAATTACATTTTAAAAACTAACCATTTTTAAACATCTCCAAATCAATTTCAAATACAATTAAATTAAAAATAAGTATATGGATTTTTCTTGTATTATTGCACTTAACATAATACTTATTTGGGAAAAATACACTTTTGGTCTCTAAGGTTTGGGTTAAGTGACACTTTGGTCCCTGAGTTTTCAAACTCAACAAAAATACCCCTGAGGTTTGAGATAAGGAGCATTTTGGTCCCTGTCGTCCAATTTTCCGTTAAATGCTAACAGATTGCTGACGTGGCCAAATTTTTTTAATTTTAAAATAAAAATAAAGAAAAAACAATAAAAATAATAAAAATATTATTATTTAAATTATTTTTAAAACTTAACTCTCCACCCACTTCTTCATCTTCTTCCCTCAACCCCTCCATCTTCTTCTTCACATCTCCGGCCACCGCGCGCCGCCACCGGCCGGCCGCCGGCGACTGTAATTTTTTTTTTCTTTTCTTCTCCTTACTTCCTCTCTTTTACCCCATTTTTCTTCTTTTCTTTAAAAAAAAATTCAAGAGTCTCCTCCCTCCTCCTTTTGTTCATTTTTAAAAAAAAAAATTGAAAAGAAAAATGGGATAAGAGAGAAGAAGAAAAAAGAAGAAGAGAAGAAAAAAAAAACAGTCGCCGACGACCGCCGGCGGCCGCCGGTCATCAGAGTTAGGAAGAAAAAGAAGGAAGATGAAGGATATGGAGAAAGAGAAGAAGAAGAAAGAGAAAGGGAGAAAAAAGAATAAAAAAATATATATATTAATATTTTATTATTTTATTATTTTTATTTTAAAAAATTAAAAAAAAATAATTTTTTTTATTAAAATAATAGTGCCACGTCAGCAACTGTTATGATTTAACAGAAAAATTAATGGCAGGGACTAAGATGCTTCTTATGTCAAACCTCAGGGGTATTTTTGTTGAGTTTGAAAACTCACGGACCAAAGTGTCACTTAACCCAAACCTCAGGGACCAAAAGTGTATTTTTCCCTACTTATTTTTACTTGCATTTAAAATAAACTAGTTTTTTCTCCCGTACATTGCTCGTGGCATTTTCTATTTAAAAATAAGTTTAATATATATATATTTTACATTAGTTTATTATATAATAAATATAATATTACTTTGACTTAATAATCTAATTTTGAAATATGTATAATTATAGAAAACATCCCAAGACGCCACATAGTTTTTCTATCTTAAAACTAAAAGCCTAATATTTAAAAGTGCATAGCATAATTAAAACTAAAAGCACTTCAACTTCCTAACACTTATACATGTTGAACTCTTCCCCATAACAAGCAATGTCGGTATAAAATGAACTTACTTCAATTTATTTTCATTTTAAGCATTTCAAAACTACTTTTTTTAGTTTTCAAAACTGAGTTGATTTTTGAAAATATGGAAAGAAGATGTAGGTATAAAATAAAGAAATTTATCTTTCTAAAAAAAATAAATAAAGAAATTGATGGATAGAATTAATGTTTATAAGCTTAACTTTCAAAAACCAAAAACTAAAAAGAAAAAGCTTATCAAACAGGACTCAGTTTACTTATTGGATTCTTTATTTTTTGCTCCAAAAGTTTGACATCAGATCCAAACATTGTTGCCTATTGACTTTGGGCAATATTTGTTGTTTGTGAAATATGTTAATGTATTAAGGGAGAAGTTTGAAACACCTCTAACCATACAAAAAGCGTTCTTAACGAAGTTATACATTTTGATCAATATATTAACAACAAAATGCAACAACAATAGTTCTGTAAAAAAAAAATGCAACAATAGTTTCATCAATATACACCTCTAACAATTCTAAGATTGGAAATCGTTCCTTGCCTGCAATTCAAAAATCAAAATTTACGGATCTAAACATGAGAAAAATTAAAAATGAAATTAAAGAAATTTATTTACCAAATAGTCTTAAAAACTATTGGCACCCTTTGGCGTTGTTTCTTCTAGGATGTGTTCATTTATCAAAAGACACAACTCTTTCACGTAAAGTTGTAATGCCACTTGTATCAAATAACATGGGTTTCCATCTCAAAACCAATTGGCAATGAGTGAGGTGACCCTGGTAACTTATAAATTGTGAAGTCTCCACTAATCTTTTCTGTTATGGGTGAATTTGGACCTAGCTCTAAGAAAGTCAAAATGATAAGAGCCTAGAGAAGAAACAAGTCAGCGGAGGCCCATTGGGCCCGAATCAATCTCTAGAGTTATTCCCTCTCCTAAAAGGAAGGGGAAACCCTAATTTCAACTATAAATAGAAGAGTTTAACCCCAAGGTAAGGGGACTTGGCTTGGTATCTATTTTCTTCCCCTATATTATTACTTTATTTGCTTCTCCCAACTGACTTAAGCATCGGAGTCGGTGTGGCAAGCACCACGCCGGTGTTTAGTTTTCTCTTGTTTTGCAGGCCACGTCTTCCCCATTCAAATAAATTTACGGTCGATGTCACGGTTAGGTGAGTCCCCCATTCAAATAAATTTACGGTCGATGTCACGGTTAGGTGAGTCCCTTGGCCAAATTTTGGCATCAACAGTTGGCGCCGTCTGTGGGGAAGCCGACAGAATAAATTGTGCTCACGACTGATTTTGTCCATGACCTCCTAAGGCTGTTGCCTCACAATTAAAGAATCTCGAAAAAATTTGTGAAAGATTGACAATAAAACGCGGCAAATCCGCTGAAAATATCAATCGAAGGGAAACAGTTCTGCGGAGCAGCGAAATAGCGGTCATTGGAGCGATTTTTAACTTGAGTGGTGACAAGCCCAAGTATCTGGGCGTGCAAAAAAGCCAACCAAGTTTGGCACTGTGTCCAGCAACTAGAAACTGTATATCTACTTCAGAAAATGTCAGCGATCTCACCCATTATGCTCCACCATGGTAACTCTATATATTCCCACTTATATGCTGTTCATTCAAGTTTCAACGAAGTCCTGAATATATTTCTCCTTAATTGAGAGATATTAACCCTTTTGTTATTGTTATTTTTATTGATTGGGTAATGATTGGAATCAAATTTCTAATGGGAAAATTCCAGAATTTAAAGGAGTTGTGTGGCCTAGAAGTTAACATTTTGTTAGAGGATGTTTTTAATCAAGCAGTGGTATTAAGATTGATTTGAAAAATGGATTGAGATAAATCTATGTAGTTTTAAATGCATGATATTAGAAGTAATTCAAATTAAGTTTAGATTTGATTTGCTCTCTTAATTTAGAATTTTAATTAGATATTTTGTTGACTATATTTTGTAGATAATTCATATTTTATATTGGATCTATCTAATTTAAAAATTGTAGATTTGATGCATCTATCATTTTGGTCATTTATTTCATAGACCGACTGGTCATATTTCAAATCGCAATTAAACTTGTTTAGTCCTATCTTATAAAGTTACTTGGACTAAATGAAAAGTCGAAATCAAAATCGACTATATAAAACAAGTTAGTTACTTACTCGCACATAAATTGTTCTATGGCATCTTCATAAATGTCTGACTACAAATATGATGGAGTTTGTTATTTATTTCAACAATATGGAGTGAGAAATTCAAGAGGTCTGAAGATAGCTCATATTAGCCCAACAAAGGTTTTTACCGTTTCATAAGGCTTAACATTTTGGTCTTTTCCTCATATCTACATAATGTTATCTACTAACATTATTTCACGAGGATGAAAAATGGAGCTCCTGCTGAGTAGCTGAGTCAACAAAATGTCATTGGAAGAGTGAAAAAGCCTATACTCTCCAAGGCACTCGATTTATGGTACGACCTTAGCAGAGTCGACAAGCGCTCGAGAATGATGATGTTGAAGGTCTCAGTGACAATGACAGAGCTGACATGCAAGGAGCTGAGGTTGAGCCGTAGGAGGCCGATGCCCACAAAAGCCAATAAAGGAGAGTTATGAGACATGAAAACGCTAAGGTATGTCACCATCGATTACTCAAGCACAACTTTTACTTCGAGAAAAACCTTGCTTGAGTAGGGGGCTGCACAGGGAATATGTTTCCCTAATTAAATAAAATAGTCAGAAAGGCAGCAAATTTGGCCTCATCACTTTGTGGTCATAAAAACCATACTCAGTTCCATAAAGAACTTGATCCAGGTATTTATGTTATCGCATCTCCAAAGATTTAGCATTTTTGCTCATAAGCTACTTGACTCTGTTTTTATGTCTAGAATAATATTCTTGAGCTAGTACTTTCTTTTAGTATGTGCTCTTATTATAGCTTGATTGGCTAGAAACTTAATGATACACTCGTTTGTGAAAAACATATTTGTAGACTGACCCTTGCAGAGGTTGGGTCCTTCAAAGCCCTCGATCGAGCGTACGCACCGTCAAGATGAAATTTCAAGACCTCGACTGAGTGTACACACCCTCGAGATGAGATTCCAAGACCTCGACTGAGTGTACTCACCCTCGAGATGAGATTCCAAGACCTCGACTGAGTGTACGCACCCTCGAGATGAGATTCCAATACCTCGACTGAGTGTACGTACCCTCGGGATGAGATTCCAAGCTTTTCCCCAGAAGAGTGTACGCACCCCTGGGATGACCACGATGCTTGAAGAGAGGCCCGAGAACTTCCTAGGCCTCCCCAAGCTTTTCCCCAGAAGAGTGTACGCACCCCTGGGATGACCACGATGCTTGAAGAGAGGCCCGGGAACTTCCTAGGCCTCCCCAAGCTTTTCCCTAGAAGAGTGTACGCACCCCTGGGATGACCACGCTGCTTGAAGAGAGGCCCGGGAACTTCATAGGCCCCCCCAAGCTTTTCCCCAGAAGAGTGTACGCACCCTTGGGATGACCATGATGCTTGAAGAGAGGCTCGGGAACTTCCTAGGTCTCCCCAAGCTTTTCTCCAGAAGAGTGTACGCACCCCTGGGATGACCACGATGCTTGAAGAGAGGCCCGGGAACTTCCTAGGCCTCCCCAAGCTTTTCCCCAGAAGAGTGTACGCACCCCTGGGATGACCATGATGCTTGAAGAGAGGCTCGGAAACTTCCTAGGCCTCCCCCAAGCTTTTCCCCAGAAGGGTGTACGCACCCCTGGGATGACCACGATGCTTGAAGAGAGGCCCGGGAACTTCCTAGGCCTCCCCAAGCTTTTTCCCAGAAGAGTGTACGCGCCCCTGGGATGACCACGATGCTTGAAGAGAGGCCCAGGAACTTCCTAGGCCTCCCCAAGCTTTTCCCCAGAAGAGTGTACGCACCCCTGGGATGACCACGATGCTTGAAGAGAGGCCCGAGAACTTCATAGGCCTCCCCAAGCTTTTCCCCAGAAGAGTGTACGCACCCCTGGGATGACCATGATGCTTGAAGAGAGGCTCGGAAACTTCCTAGGCCTCCCCAAGCTTTTCCCCAGAAGAGTGTACGCGCCCCTGGGGTGACCACGATGCTTGAAGAGAGGCCCGGGAACTTCCTAGGCCTCCCCAAGCTTTTCCCCAAAAGAGTGTACGCACCCCTGGGATGACCATGATGCTTGAAGAGAGGCTCGGAAACTTCCTAGGCCTCCCCAAGCTTTTTCCCTAGAAGAGTGTACACACCCCTAGAATGGACACAAACACTTGGAGAGAGGTTGACACATGCCCTCAACCTCCCCAAGTCCCCAACTGAGTGCAGGCATCCTTGGGATGGAAAACAAGCAAGCAAACAACGCAGAGGAGCTGGTCGACCTCATGCCAAGGCCGAGGTCGACCATCCAGAGGCCAAGGCCGAGCTCCACCCTCAAAGGCCCAACATTTTTCCAGAGTATTTGACGCATCTCCACAACCTCCTCAAGGCCACAGGTTATCTCAACTCATCTGGTTGGACACATCTTGCCAAGTCCGAGCACAAACCCTAAAGAGGGGATATGCACTCCCTATCAAACAAAAAGCAAGAGGGGATGTGCACTCCCTATGAAGCAAAAAGCAAGAAGGGATATGCCTCCATATTAAACAAAAGGCAATAGGAGTTGACCGAGGAGGTTAGAAAATGGAACCAAGACTAACCCTCCGAGGGCTGAAGCTGATCATCCGAAGTTTGAAGCTGACCATAACCAAATGAAAAGGAGAACCCTCATGATAAAGCATCTAAGGCTAGCCTTGGAATATTTGAACTCAGGAGAACTTATGTAGCTGCCCAAGTGAAGTGCAGAGGAAATCAACACACAAATCGACACAAATGAGAATTATACTCTTAAATTGGACTTAAGGCGTTTGACTTATAGCAGCAGGCCACCCCTGAATCCCAATTCAAAGAGTGGGGGCTTAATGTTATGGGTGAATTTGGACCTAGCTCTAAGAAAGTCAAAATGATAAGAGCCCAGAGAAGAAACAAGTCAGCGGAGGCCCATTGGGCCCGAATCAATCTCTAGGGTTATTCCCTCTCCTAAAAGGAAGGGGAAACCCTAATTTCAACTATAAATAGAAGAGTTTAACCCCAAGGTAAGGGGACTTGGCTTGGTATCTATTTTCTTCCCCTATATTATTACTTTATTTGCTTCTCCCAACTGACTTAAGCATCGGAGTCGGTGTGGCAAGCACCACGCCGGTGTTTAGTTTTCTCTTGTTTTGCAGGCCACGTCTTCCCCATTCAAATAAATTTACCGTCGATGTCACGTGAAGGTCAGGTGAGTCCCTTGGCCAAATTTTGGCATCAACATTTTCAATGTGGGATCCTCAACAGAAGGTGTTTGCATCTTTAAGTTTTCTTCCATTAACTAAATAGGGTGAGAATGTGGATTGTGGAAAGGTTTAATTTGGAAGAAAAAAAAAAGAATGTGTAATAGTTGTATTAGACGTGGACGCATCATGCCTCAATGGAGGTGAGTCACTATAAGCAATAAAGACAGTTTGATTTTAAAAAAAAAAAAAATGTAAAGATTTTAATTAGAAAACCAGTTTCATTTAGAAAAACTGAAAGGCGTGGGTGGCGGACTCCTTCGAGGGGTAAATGAGATAATAATTGTAGTTTAAACAAAAAAAAAATTGGGTAAAACAGTTTCTTTTGAAAAAAATTAGGAAAAGCATGTTAAAATTTTGTTTTTTTTGAAATGCATGAACCCACGGATTCAATCTCAAATTACACCTCTCAATATCATGCAGCAATATCTAATGGCGAGATGGGTTCAGGCATTGTTATTCGAAATTCCAAAGGAGAGATCATGGCCACTGCAGAACTGTTGAGGAGAACGTGTTATTCGGTGGAATGGGCAGAAGCTCAAGCTCTTCTAGATGGGGTAACAATAGCATTGGAATCTGGACTTACGCCTATCTGGATGGAGACAGATTCTAAAATAGTTTGGAATCTATTGCATGACCATGACCAACATTTCAATGAGATCGCTCCCCTCATTGTTCAGCTCAAACAATTATTCCATGCCCATCAAATCAGGGGATTCTTATTTACTCCTAGAGATGGGAATAAGGTTGCCCATAGTCTAGCAACTCATGCTCGCACAACGAAGCGCTCTGAAGTCTGGATCGAGGATTGTCCCCCTTGGACTCAAGGCAGCTTAGTTCATGACATGACTCATTTGGATGTAATATCTTCTTTTCATGTTTAGTCTTTTTGTTTTTTTCTCCTCTAAAAAAAAAAAAAAAAAAAAAAAAATTACACCTCCCAATGATTCCTTCCCAATTCAAAATCTTTTTTCTTTTTTTTCTTTTTTTTCTTTTTTTTTTTCTTTCAGATTTTTGTATCCCTTTTCAATTAACGGTTGCAAGCGCTTTTTTTTTCCTTCTTCTTTTTCTGGTTCATTTTCTGATTTTTATTTTTTTTATTTTCAAATTTGTATTTCTTTTTCATATTAAAATTATGGTAATTTTTTATTTATTTTTTATTTTTTTCAATTTACCAAAGAAAAATTGATTGTAATCCTTTTATTGATTTTTTTTCTTTTAAAATTTAATTTTTGTTTATAATTTTATATTTTTTCTTCAAATTGTGATCATTAAAAAATGTTTACCATACTCTTAAAAGTTATTATTATTTTATTCAAATTTAATGAATTTTATTTTTTTTATTTTAATATAGAGTTTTTTTTTTAATTCAAAAATTCATTACCCTAAATTATAAAGTTAAAATATTGAGTATGACTTATAAAAGTTTGAAATAAAATAAATAAAATTTTATGGCCACAACCACGAGTTATGAGATTATAGAGTTTTATGCTAAAAGTTAATTATAAACTAGTAAAATTACATTTTTATTACGAATTTTGAAAATTTATTTTATATTTGTTAGATCTAAATTTTTTCGTTTTCTTCTCTAAATCAAATTATTGAAATATTATTATCATTTTGATTAAAATTTTCTTCTATAAATCGATTGATTGAAATATTATTATCATTTTGATTAAAATTTTGACTTTGTTATAAATTATACAAGAAAAACAAAATCCAGATTCAAAACAAAATATTGAAATGAAAATTTTAGATCTAACAAATATAAAATTTTCAAAATTCGTAATAAAAATGTAATTTCATACTTTTACTCATTTTAAATTAACTTTTAAAATAAAAAAATCAATCATCTTACAATTTGTTGCCCCACACACACATATTAACTCTAAACTTTTAAAAATCACACTAAATATTTTTATTTTATAACTTAGGGTAATCAACTTTTGAATAAAAAAGCTCTACACTAAAATGAAAAAAAAAATAAAATTCATTAAATTAGAATAAAATAATAATAACTTTTAATAGTATGGTAATCATTTTCCAAGATAAAAAATATAAAATTATAAATTAAAACCAAATTTTAAAATAAAAAATCAATAAAATGATTACAATCAATTTTCCATTGGTAGGTTGAAAAAATAAAAAGGAAATAAAAATTAGCATAATTTTAATATGAAAAAGAAATACAAATTTGAAAATAAAAAAATAAAAATAAAAAAATGAACCAGTAAAAAAAAAAAAACTTGCAATCGTTAATTGAAAAATGATAAAAAAATCTGAAAAAAAAAAAGGGTAACTACATAGATAGACCATATTAGATTCAAAATTTCATAAATGTCTAATCTTTAAAAAAATTTCAGCTTTGTCCTAAACCAAGCCAAAATAGATGTTAATTTACATCCATGCCCATTATATTATATATAAGAAAATAAATATGGTTATTATTCATATATTTACCCAAAATATCTTTTCGTTATGGCTGCAAAAATCTTTTCAAATCCTCTCCCCAAATTCCCTCACTATTTTATTTTCAAACCCCAAAATATACATCCCCAAATAGTCGTTTCTTCGGTCTCCTCCCTCACGATTTTCTTCTTCACGCCGGCCTCCCTCGCGATTTGTCGGCTATCGTCGCTCACTCCCTCTGTGTTTTGCCGTCCATCCTCCGACTACACGCCGCTCTATTCTCGCCGTCACTCCCGTCTATCCTTCGACCGCCGTCACTTCCTCTGTTCCCGTCGTCACATCTTTCAAACATCGTGTGTTTTGTTGTCGTCTCATCCTTCAAACGCGGTAAGTGTGTCCCGCCGTCTGCGCCGACAGCGACGCTTCTGCCGATGAATGCTTATTTTTTCGATTTTTTTTCTTTTTTTTTTATGTTGGAGTTTGTTTGGGTTTATATAAAATATATGTTTGGTCGGTTGTTGGAGTTTGTTTGGGTTTGTTATGTGGTTTATATAAAATAACAAATTATATATTTTATATGCTAGTTTGATATATAAAAATCATTCCGCCAAATTTACTTAGTTGTGGGTTTATAAAAATCATTTAGGTCACAATTATTGAGTTTTTGTGGTGTATAAAGAATATTTTGTTAGTTTGATATGTGAATATAAAAAATTATATAATCTGGATAATATATTATTTAGTTGTAAGTTTATATAATATATCTGGTGGTTTATATAAAACAAATTGATGGTTGATCGAATGGTTTATATACTATAGTTATTAATCTATTGATAAAAAAATAGTGAACTTTTGGGTTACAACTTCAATCAAATTAGTGAATGACATTCCTTAATACAAATTAAATTTGAGAAACATGACGTATATATACTATATACAAAGGTTTATATAATATAATTTCAAGTATATATTTATGATGAATTAAATACACAAGGATGAATATATAATATATAATGGGTTCAGAATATTGATTATATATTATAATGCATAGTATATATTTATTATTTGAATAAACATTACACTCTACAATCAAATGGGTCTTTTCAAAAAAAAAAAAATACAATTAAATGGGTGATTATAGGTAAATAAGGGATAGTGTAAATTAGAAACATCTTATAACATAAGATATTAATAACAAAAAATATCTATTGATAACAAAATTGAAAAAAAAAATGCAAAGTATGTAATTGGATTCCTCCTATTCATACTGTTTGACAAAATTAAAAAAAAAAAAAGAGAGAGAATAAACAAATATTTTATCATGATATTCATACTGTTTAACAAAACAAAAAAAAAAATAAAAAATAAAAAGAAGAAAAAGAAGTTGAATAAAGAAATACTCATGATGCTTCAATTGACGGCAAATGGAGGAGATGCAGATAAATTGAAGAAAATTTATGGGGACGGAAATGGGAGAAAAAAAACTTTTGGTAATTCAAATTGACGGCAATTGGATGAAAAATTTGGTGACGGCAATTGGAGAAAATTTTTGGTGAAACATATTTAAGGTTAGGGTTGGATATTGGTAGATCTTCATAGTAGATTTTATTATGGAAATAATTAATACAAATCAATTTTTGATGTGCAGAATTTTGGAGGGCAAAATCGGGAAGATTTAATTGGAAAATCTTAAGCCAAGAAAAAGCTGAAAATTTTTTCATAATTGGACATTTGTGAAATATTGGTTCCAAAACGGTCTATCTCCTATAATTTCTGAAAAAAAAAAAAAAAACAGATTTTGAATTTGGAAGGAATCATTGGGATGCGTAATTTGACATGAATCTGTGGTACAAGTCACGGAATCCAATCAAAACAAAATTTTGGGGTTAATTGGAAAAAAAATACAGTTTAAAAAAAATTGACAAAAACATGGTATTTTAAAAAAAATTGGGAAAACCAGGCACTTTTTTTTTTTTTTTTTAATTTCAGATTTCATTTTCTTTTTTCTTTTTTCTTTTTTTTTAATTTTATTCTGTTTTTTTATAAGAAAATTCTTGGCTTCATTTCTTCTTGGTTTTTTCTTTTTACAAATTTTGAAAATTAATTTTTATTTTAATATTTTGTTTTTTTTTTTTTTTGTTTTTTAATGTTTTTATTCTATAAATCAAATTATTGGAATATTATAATCGATAACATAATTATAATTGGAAAATTATCCTTCTAAATTTACAACATTATTGATACATTTTCAATCACTCCACATCTCGATTCGAAAATTCTTACCAATTATTTTTTTAAAAAAAAAATGTGTTTGTTTTCTTCTTATTTCTTTACCATGGTAATCTTTATGAAGAAACATTTAAATTTATTGTCAAATTCTAAAAAAAAAAAACAAGTTTTTGAAAGCTACTTCCTTTTAAATTTCAAAATATAGTAGATAACAAAAAAAAAAAAAAACTATATGTAAAAATAGTGTCTATATGCCTAATTTTCAAATTCTAAAAACCAAATTATTATTCGACAAAACTTAAAATATACATTTATCGCCTTCTTAATTAAAAAAAAAAACATATTGAATTTTTTATTCTTAGATTTTTAAAAAAATCGAAGAAATTGGAGTGTTTTTATTCTTAGATTTTTTTAAAAAATCTAATTTTATTCTTATTTATCCCAATTTTTCTTGTCCAACTAATTTTTTATGTATCGATTTTTATTAGTATAATTTCTTTAAAAAAATAATTGGTAAGAATTACGAATCGAAATGTGAAGTGATTGAAAATGTATCAATAATGTTGTAAATTTAGAAGGATAATTTTCCAATTATAATTATGTTATCGATCATAATATTCCAATAATTTGATTTATAGAATAAAAAACATTAAAAAAACAAAAAAAAAATATTAAAATAAAAATTAATTTTCAAAATTTGTAAAAAGAAAAAAACCAAGAAGGAATGAAGCCAAGAATTTTCTTTTAAAAAAGCAGAATGAAATTAAAAAAAAAAAAAAAAAAAAAAAAAAAAAAAAAAAAGGAAAAATTACACTTTTGGTCCCTGAGGTTTGGGTTAGTGACACTTTGGTCCCTGAGTTTTCAAACTCAACAAAAATACCCCTAAGGTTTGAGATAAAGAACATTTTGGTCCTTGCCGTCAATTTTTCTGTTAACTCCTAACAGTTGCTGAAGTGACACTTATTCTCTCTTTTATTGTTCTTCTTCTTCACTTTCATCTTCTTCTTCATCACTCCCACCACCACCAGCATGATGTCGCTGCCATCGTCGGAACGTCGCCACCGCCGTCACAGGAACGCCGCCGCCGCAACTTTTTTTTTCCCCTCTTCTCTTCTCTTCTTCTCCTCATTCCTTCCTTCTCCAAAATTTCTTTTTTTTTTTTTGAAAACTCTGTAATGTAACGAGAGACCCACGACAAAAAAACAGTGAGAGAGGAACCAACAGCTCACGATTTCGCCGCTCGTGAATGGTCGAGCTCTCGATTTTGTCACAAACCCGTCGCGATTTCGTCAGATCTGGAACCACGAAAACAAACCCACGATTTTGTTAGATCTGGAACGGCCGAGCCCGCGATTTCGTCAGATCTGGAACGGTCGAGCTCGCGATTTCGTCAGATCTGGAACGAACTACGAACTCGCGGCGGAAGACTACAAACAGGCGGCGATTTCGCGGCGGAATACTACGAGTGGGCAGCGAACTTCAGTCTGAACGGGCGGCGAACAGACTACGAATGACGACAAACACAGTTGTAGAGAGAGTGAAGTGAGTGAGAGAGAAAAGGAAAAGGGAGAAGAAACGGAAAAAAAATGTTACCGCCGGCGACGGCCGGTCGCCGACGAGCGGCGGTTGCCGACGGTGGGTTGGTGAGGGGTGTTGAAGAAGGAAGAGGTTGGTGGTGGCTGGTGGGTAGGTTGAAGAAGATGAAAAAAGAAAAACAATATTAAAAATTAATATTTTTATTATTTTAATATATTTATATTTTAAAAAATCAAAAATAATTTTTTAATAAAAAAAATAGTGCCACGTCAACATACCGTTAGTTTTTAACGGAAAAATGGATGGAGGGACCAAAATGAAACAAAATTCAAACCTCAGGACTAAAATGTCGAGTTTGAAAACTTAGGGACCAAAGTGCAACTTAACCCAAACCTCAGGGACTAAAAATGTATTTTTTTCCCAAAAAAAAACCCAAAAAGTTGAATTTGACCAGTCAGCCCTTGAATCCGTGGCTTCAACCCATGGATTCAAATAAGGACAAAAAAAGTGCCTGGTTTTCCCAATTTTTTTCAAAATACCATGTTTTTGCCAATTTTTTTTTTAAACTGTATTTTTTTTCCAATTAACCCCAAAATTTTAGCATGCTTTCCCTATTTTTTTTTTTCTAAAGAACCTGTTTTACCCAATTTTTTTTAAAACTACAATTATTATCTCATTTACCCCTCATTCGAGCCTTTGGTTCTTAATTAAGAAAGAGAAAAAGGAAATTATAAATGAGAACTAATATGGTGGGTAAATTAGACCTTCTATTTAAAAACAGGATTAATATTGTCCAAAAAAAAATTTCTTCCACATTGGTACTTTTTATAGACTAGTGTATTACCACGTGCAATGCAAGTGTATTTTTTCATTTTAAAATAATTTAATTTTAAATTATTTTGGCAAAATATTTGAAGGGTAATTATTTTTAAAATAAATTAAGATTCATTTCTATATTTTCTTATATTTTTTTTATTTATTTGGTTTAATATTTGTGTTTTACAAATGGGCTCTATCATAAATTTAATTTTGATGTAACTATCTTAAATATCATTTTCAATTCTTTTATAATATAATATTATAATTGTAAAGTGAAAATTCAAAGTTTTTTTTCCAAAGATTGTTTATTTATTAATGCTTAGCACAAATACATAAATTTAAGTACTCCTCAAAAAAAAAAAAAAAAAAAAATCATGTTTGGATAAGTTGTGAATCTTGTGATACTTTAACAAAATTTTTAATTTTAATAATTAAATTCAATCCATGGAAATCAATTAATCAATTAGTTTTGATATAATAAATGAATTCCTTTTAAAAATAAGACATGCTTGTTTAATATATAGAACTTATATTAACCAGTAAAATAGTGTTCGTTGAATCTATATATGTGGATGGTTAATCTAATATAGAATTTAGATAGGTTTGATTGCAATTTATTTGTACCTATAAAGAATTGTAGTTTATTTGTACGTAAAGTTGGTATTTCTCATAGGAACATTTAAATATTTAAATTTTTGAATGGAAGTAAATATATGATGATATAAACTAATTTGAGCATAAATCATGGATTAAAATATTACTTATCTTTTTTATAACAATAATTTTGTTTAATAATTTTCTTAATTACATGCTCTATATATTTAAATTTGTTTACTAATAACTATTTAACATAGTTTATCTCTTATGAAAAAAAAATCATTTAGCTTTTAGGACGAATTAATTTAATCAAAGTTTTGATTTTTTTTTTTTAAATGTTGGAAAACGTGGTTGAAATTAAAGTTAAATGATGTTAATAAATAAGCATCACGCTTATATAAAAAATAAAAACAAAAAACATATGTTAATTTTTTTTATAAATAATTTTGACCAAATAGATTTTGAAATTCTTAGAAGTACTGATTGTAATTTATCTTTAATTAATTATTTTTTTAGTTTTTATACCATTATAAATAGGATGTGACAATAAAGTTGAAGTTTTGAAGAAGAAGAAACTCTAATATTTTTGTCATAAGAAAAGAGTCAAATTAATGTATTTGCTATTTAGATAGTAAAAACAAAATCAAAATTAATGCTTGGATTGAACGGACTAAGGGTCTGTTGATTTTGGAGGTGGTTAAAGTGATTAATAAAAAATCTTACCCGTTTTTTGCGTTTGGTAAAACAGATTATAATTTAATTTTTATAAAAGTACTTTTTCAACTACGTTCATTTGCAAAATCTAATAATGGTAGCTTTTCCATTTAGCTTTCCAAAAAATCTAATTTGTAACTAACTATTTATTTTTCTCTACGTTTTTTAGACTTGATTCATGTGAATATATATTTTTTTAATTTAACATATTTTAATTTTATTATTTTATACTCATTTGAAATTATGTGTTTTTTTTTTATTTAAATTGAAATAACATTTTTTCAATACAAATAGCCAATTATATTTCTTAACAAAATATAAAAACATCCTAGGTTAAACATAAGATTATTGTTCAAAAAAAAAAACATAAGATTATATTTTTAATCATATGAAATTTAAAACAATTATCTTATATGTTTCAAAAAAAATAATTATCTTAAAATAGTTTTGAAATTGTCTTTTAAAATTTTGAAATTAAATATCAACATTAAATTTATTTATTGAAAAAATATAGTTAAAGCTGCAATAATTTAGAATATTAATTTACCAAACACCTCAACTTGCTTTTTCGTCTATAAAGCTAAAATTTACCAAACACTAATTTACTTTGTAATACAGCTGATTTTCTTAAAAGCACATTTAACCGTAATTATTTTAGAAGCTACAACAACCCCAAACTAAGCCTAAGTATGGTTGATTTTTAACCAAATTAATGTAGTTTGGCTGGCTAAGTGATTTTAGAAATTGCAAATTATCACAAAAGTGATTCTTTAAAATATAATTTTTATCCAAATTAAAATTTTCAAAAGTTACTTCAACATCTTTCTTTTTTTTTTTATTTCCTCCTCTTTTCTTTCCCCTTCAAATTTGATGATTCTCAATTGCACTGGTAGTCTGGTACATCTTTTGTTTATATATGTTTAAATAGAGGCAAAAATAGATATGAGATTTTGAAATTCGTTTTTTGGTTTTTTTTTTTTTTTTCTTAGAAATTGGTTTCTATTTCATTTATGCATAATTAACTTAGTTTTTTTTTAATGCCATTAGCAATTATGAATCCATTTAATTCGTGCCAATAAATTTTCTTCGTAGTTTTAGATGTCTTTCAACACTTTCCATTTGGTGTCAGTTTCATTTTGGCAACATTTATTGTGTTGGAGTTTCACATAATTGAATTTGAAGGGTTTATGTTATGAGGAATTTTATAGTTATCTTTATTTATTTTAATAATAATAATAATGTCAATACCATTATAATGGTAATTATTTAACCTTATAATTTTTAATCAATTTTGAGGTAATTAATTTGTGAATTTCAAATACTACTTTTCAACTACCTTTACTAAAATTGAATGCATTTTATGAATAAATTATCAATTATCAAGAATATTAAGGCTGTTGAATAAAAATAAATTTACTTGTTTAATGAATGTACAGTTTCATATATATAAAAAAAAAAATGATTTGTTTATAATTATTGAAAGGAGAGGCAAAATGGCATGTTTGTAATTAACTAATAAAACTAAGAAACAAAAAATATATCATTATCATTAGGGAGATCATCCACCCATAGATGAACAAGAACCGCATTCAAAGTCCATCGAGCGATCCCATCCGCCACTAAATTATGTCTCTAAAAAACAAATAAAAAAAAATAACAAATTGAATTAGAACGACTTAAAAATCGAACTAAACGAATTGTAACATAAAAAGTGTTAAAAAAATAAAATATAAATTATAAAATAACTTGAAAATATCTATAGAGGAAATGGATACCTATGATTTAGAGCATTTTGTTGATGCATTAAGTGTCTCACCAATGTTTAACACTACTAATTTGCATTGACACAAAAACTTTGAAACTTTAGAGAGAGTGGATTAGAGAGGAAGAGAAACAAAGTAAGAAGATATCTAAGTTTTTTAGAAAAATGATGCAAAATAGTTGTTTATATAGTTGTAGCTAAAAGTTGTTGAAGATTGAAAAACTCTTCAAATTCCATTATTAATTAAATATAATTAAATGAGGGAAAGCTATTAATTTTATAATTAATTTACCTAAACTAAATCAACAAAACTTCTTAAAATCTATCTTTTCATATTCTATTTTTTTATATTATAATACTTCCATTTTAAAACGTTTTTCTTAATTTTGCATCTAATATTACAATTTTCTTTTTGTTAAAAATGATTATATATAATTTACGTTTTTTAATTATTTATTTTATTTTTTTAAGTATCACATTTATTTAAAATTTCATTAAATGATAATTAAATATGGAAAGCTATTAATTTCACAATTAATTTATATAAATTAAATCAACAAAACCTTTTATATTCTACCTTTTCATATTATAATTTTTCTATATTACAACACTTTTATTTTAAAAATTATTTTTTTAATTTTGCATCAATATTACAACTTTTTAAAAAAATTAATTATATATTTTTTTTAGAGAAAAAATTAATTATATATAATTTATGTTTTTTAAATTTATTTATTTTATTTTTTAAAAAATATAACATTTATGTAAAATTTTATTAGATAATTGATAATAAATTGTTATGTTATATTATATGTGATTAAATGTACGTTATTGAAATTCGTTTTTGTGAAAACAAAAAAATAATAATAAAAGTAAAAATGGTTTTTGTTAACAAGAGCATAGCTCAACTGGCATAAAGATGTACTGATAACTACGAGGTCCGTGGTTCAAATCCCCCACCTCATGGTATCAAAAAAAGTAAAAATAGTTTTTGTTTTTGTTTTTTATTTTTGTGTGATTTTTTTTTATATGTTATGTGTTATTTTATTTCATTAAATGTATGTTATTAAAATCTGTGATTTTTTTTATATGTTATGTGTTATTTTATTTCATTAAATGTATGTTATTAAAATCATTATATGTTATTATTCAATAATTATTAGTATTTAATTGTGAGTGGCACGATTTGTAATTATAAAATTTGACAAAGGGTAATATAGTCCAAAAAAGTTTTTCAAAATTTGTGGCTTTTTAATATATATATATATAATATATAATATATAATATATAATATAACATATATTATAGATTATAGATATATATGGATTTATAATACAATACAATGAATTGCTAATCTAAATTAATTACATAGTTTACTAAAATTACTAGTCAATAATGATTTTTATTAAGAGAAAAAAAAAATGAATGGCTATCGATTTTTAAATTAATTATATACTTGAAATTGAATTGAAGATGTTTGGATTGTTAGTTTTTAAAATGTAATTATGTTTTCTGTGCATACATAAATTTAATTATGTTGTAACTATATAAAGTTTAATCGAAAAATTCCTAAAACTAAATACAATAATTTTTTAAAAAATCTATTTGTAGCATTAGTTGATTGTATTAAAAAAAAATCAAACTTCAAAACATGTAAATTATAGACATATATTAAAAAAAAAAAAAAAAAAAAAAAAAAAAAAAAAAAAAAAAAACTTGCAGAGTCACGTCACCCCAAATTTGCAATTACTTTTTAAACCACCTTTCCTGTCTAATTTTTTTTCTTTTTTTTTCTTACTTTTCTAAAAAAAAAAAAAAAAACCCTCATTTTTACAGTGGTTGAATAAACTAAATGCAGACACACAGACATTAGAGGTTTATGTTTAGGGTTTCCAAATCTTATTTTTAGAAAGCCTGAAAATAAAAGTCTTTGCACATGTTAGTTCAAGCTCAAGCATGTTAGGATAGTTAGAGGCATGATCCCTAAACAAGTGACATGATTAATATTTAAGTTTAAATCTCATTTTGGTCCCTAAACTTTGAGTTTTATTCTATTTTGGTCCTGAACTATCAAAATATTTGTTTTAATCCCTAAACTTTGAAAAAAATGTTTATTTCAGTTCTCGTTGTTAATAATCCGTTAGTAACTTAACAGTTTAGTAACATGGTTTCTATCTTTAGATGAACAATCTGTTGGGAAAAAACCCCCCAATTCACCGCAGGAATAAGCAGAAAAATAAAAGAGAAATTAAAATAAAGCAACAAAATAAGAAACACAAGAATTTACGTGAAAACTCCAAAGTGGAGAAAAAACCACGGCTCACAGAAAGAAATCCACTATGTGAAAAATTATTACAATCACAAAGAATTCTCTCCCCGACCCCAATTACAAGAACACACTCTCTCAAAGCTTTATATCACTCACACTACTAGAGTATACAAGCTTAAAGTGATTCTGAAATGGGATGCTTTGAAACCAAAGCCATAGGCTCCTTTTTTATTGTACTTGGAGCCCATCACTTCCTTGAACCTTTCCGATGTGGGACAAACGCACTTCTAATATTTTGCCAAAAACCCAACAAATTCCACCTTGGCAAGATATTTGAAGAATCCACAACTTTTGCTACAAATCATTGTCTTCACCGACAATCATAATTCTCATCTCAGAGAACTATAACCTACCCCACCATACAGAGTAGACCACTTGGAATGTCACTTCCAAGAATTTTCTTCTTTGTCACATGTCGATAAATCCTGCTAAAATTTATGGTGCAACTTCCACCTACTTGGCTCACCTGGAAGTTCTTCAGCCATCGACATAACTTCCACCACACACCTTGCATAACTGCCAAGCCAATGCCCGTGTGCAAACTTGTGGAACCGCTAACATCACATCCTCTATCATGGTAAAGCGGACATACCATGAGGATGAATTCTATCTTTCTTCAGAGGAATTCACTGCCTCCCCTGACAAGAGAGACAACGTCAGCATCCGACCCAGAGCCCTTTGACGAACCTGCTCTGTTAGGACAATCCTTTTTCATGTGTCCAGACTGCCCGCATTCCCAGCAACCTTTCTTCTGCATGGACTCTTTCTTCTTCTTCCAATTGCTAGCTACTAGCGCTGAATCCTCCTGTGAAGTACGCCCTTCACTCTTCAGCCTTCTTTCTTCTGATAAGAGTTTACTAGTAACATCAGCAAAACTTAAAGTTTCCTTCCCGTACACCAAGATTGGCTTCATGTGTTCATAAGAAGTTGGAAGTGACAAGATAAGCCTGAGTGCCTTATCCTCATCCTCTATCTTAACTTCGATCACCTCCAGCTCCGAAATGATGCCATTGAGAACACTCAGATGATCTGAGATTTTCGTACCTTCCTCCATTCGCAGCGTGTAAAACTGCTCCTTCAGGTACAACCGATTCGAGATGCTCCTTGCCTGATACATTGCTTCAAGCTTCTCCCAAAGCTCTTTGGCTGTCGAAATTCCATGCACATTTGCAAGAATGTTCTTAGCCAAATTGAGTCTGATTGCACTTGCAGCTCTCAAATCCATTTCCTCCCAATCTTCATCACTCATGCTGGACTTCTTCGAACCTCTGCTGGAACCGCCACTGGACTCCACTGGACCACCTTCACCGCTTTCAGAAGCACCATCGCTTGGTCTTCCCTTCAAAGCCTTGTGTAACCCAGATTGTATCAACACATCCTTGACTTGCACTTGCCACAAGCCGAAGTTCATCCTTCCATCAAATTTCTCCACGTCCATCTTCACTGGACTCATGAAGCTTGACATTTCTGCTTCACTCCTAGCTAATCTGCAAATAGTGAACAACCCACACTATTCACAACACCCAAGTTTATTTCTAGAATTCTTTTCTGATGTGGAAGGTCAGACAATGCTGCAACCACAGAGCATACTCAGAAATCAAGAAACTACAAACCTAAAGCTCTGATACCACTTGTAAGGGATTACGGGACACTACACATATCTCCACAATGGTATGATATTGTCCACTTTGGGCATAAGCCCTCATGGCTTTGCTTTTGGATCACCCCAAAAGGCCTCATACCAATGGAGATACTTGTCCTCCCTTATAAACCCATGATCATCCCCTTATCTAGCCGATGTGGGACTTTGGTCGCACTCCCAACAATCCTCCCCTCGAACAAAGTACCACCGAGCCTCCCCTCAAATAGTCATCTATCCGTCCAACTCTCTAGGCTTCACCGCTTTACCGAGAGTTCTTGCTCTTATCTAGGACGACTCCTCTTCTCCGGAGTATACCCGCCTACCCAGAGCTCAACCACGGATCTCCCCATGACTACTTCAAGGTTCATAACTTCTTTGTTCGGCACCCGAGGATTCCACCCAACATGGCTACTCCCGGGGCATGGCTCTGATACCACTTGTTGGGAAAAAACCCCCCAATTCACCGCAGGAATAAGCAGAAAAATAAAAGAGAAATTAAAATAAAGCAACAAAATAAGAAACACAAGAATTTACGTGAAAACTCCAAAGTGGAGAAAAAACCACGGCTCACAGAAAGAAATCCACTATGTGAAAAATTATTACAATCACAAAGAATTCTCTCCCCGACCCCAATTACAAGAACACACTCTCTCAAAGCTTTATATCACTCACACTACTAGAGTATACAAGCTTAAAGTGATTCTGAAATGGGATGCTTTGAAACCAAAGCCATAGGCTCCTTTTTTATTGTACTTGGAGCCCATCACTTCCTTGAACCTTTCCGATGTGGGACAAACGCACTTCTAATATTTTGCCAAAAACCCAACACAATCATCCATCTCGAAGTATGTAAATGGGTTCAATGGGTCAGTTTGTTTGAGTTTAATTAGTTTGGTTTCTAGTTGTCATTGAAGTCGTTCCTTGCTCAGATTGCAACTTCCTCAAAGTTAGACTCCATGAGATTGTTTTCTTCTAGTTCAAGAGGAAGGGAATGTGTATTTATTGGCCATGGTAGCTAGGGCTTTGGATGGAATATCAAACATCTCCAGTTTAAAGAATGTTAAAGTTGAACAAGGAATTAGGGCTTTTGTATTCTGGACCTTGGGATGAACGACTGAAAAATCGTTATCGTAAAATTAAAGAGGATGAAGCTGGAGAATGTGGTTATGGCTTCGGCCATGAATCCGTTACTATCAATTTTCCCTATTCCGTTATTTCTGATTTACTTGAAAACTAGAGGAAAAGCAAACCCAGAAATTAAGAATACATAAACAGATAAACTCATCAAACTCAAGACTTGGACCCAAAAAAGAACCCTCAAAAAACAAAAAAGAAAAAAAAAAAAAAAGAATTGGAATGCATACCATCAAAAGAAAACCCCATGAAAAGGGAATACAAATAGTGTAAGTGTAACATTCTAAACCAAGCCCAAACAAGAAAATTGCAAAGAAGGAATTTCAATGGCTACCCAAATTTGACTCAACCTCAACCCACTGAACCAGATGAAATCACGAACTTCGATAGCGACAAAAATTTTGACTCAAACCCCACCATAATGCTTATTCATCGACCATCTCACCAATCTGTTAAGTCATTAACAGAATGTTAACGGTAAGGATTAAAGTGAACAGTTTTTTAAAGTTTAAGGACTTAAAAGGGATGTTTTCAAAGTTTAGGGATCAAAATAGAACAAAGCTCAAAGTTTAAGAACTAGAATGAGATTAAAACCTAATGTTTAATATAAAATAAGGAGGGACGTAATAAGTAATAACATTACAAGCTAAAAGCTAAATCAACATGACAGCAGCAAGAACAACAAGTGTAAATGTAAGTGTAAGTGTAAGTGGTATCATGGACTTAGTAGAGCTGCCGTTGGCGGTTCTATTTCCAGCTTCATTTCCTTCATTTGGTGGTGGTATGCTCGAGCTTGATTCTAGGAGAGGATTACCATTTGTCTTTACTCGGACTGATGTATCGAAGTGTGGTAAAGGTCCACTGATGTTATTATTAGAAAGGTTGAGGACCCGAAGCTTCGGCAATTCGGTCAAACTTTTGGGTACCACACCGCTCAAATCATTGTCCTCTAAGTACAAATATTCCAGTGATATGAGCTTCGAAAATGAAGGAGAAATGGTTCCCATCAGCTGCTGCATACCAAAGTTTAAGATTGTGATATTTTTTAAAATATCACATGTCACCATCGGCCAAGAGCAATAGTTTTTTGTTAAATTCCAATGATCGGTGAGAAAAGTAGTGTTCTGAAAAGCATTCGCAATATTCGCCAATGCCAACAGTTGTGAGTCACAAGGGAGGGTGGAGCAAAATGAGAAGTTTGATGTTATAGGAGATGAGAGAAAGCTTAAGAAGAAAAACAAGGGAATGAACATACCCATATCGGTTTTGTGATTCGAAGAACTCGAAAACAAGAAAAAGTTTGATTTTCCAGCAAACTAGAATCATAAAAATGTGAAATAAAATAGAGGAGAAAAGAGAAAGAAGACAAATGGAAAAGAGAAAGGAAGGAAGCGGAAGAGAAGGTAGGTTTGAGAATAAAATTTAAAAGGAAAAGAAAAAGGGAAGAAAGAGAGTCGGAAATAGAAAACATAAAAAAATTATTAAAAAAAAAGGTTTTTTTTTTCAATTAGAAAACATAATAAATATAAATGAAAATAAAATATTATTTAAAAAAATCTGACACACAAAGGTTAATATATTTTTGTATTCTTACACATTTGAATTTTAATTCCAAAATTGTAACCATTGATAAGAAAATAGTGTTTTAGGATTTGATTAGAAAATTTCAAATCCACGAAACTTCCAGGATGCTTCTCATCAAACAAAAAGAGTAAAGATAGATTTTAAATGTTGTAGTGGCTGATTTTGTTTCCCTTTTTTTTTTCTTTCCTTCATTAATTCACTTGGTACCTTTTATTGAGTTCTTTTTTTTTTTTTTTTTTTTTTTTGATAAAATAAACAACAAATTATGCCTTTTCAGGGAAGGAAAAGGAACATTAAAAGAGAAAAAAACATATATATATTTTTGTTGTATTGTATTTTAGGTAAGCTAAGAACATGGCTATGGCTTTGGTTATTGTGTAGAGGTTGACTACTGCTTCACCTTACACATGCCCCCACCTAACTTAAAAGATGGAGAAGATCGACATTACGCGTTTTCTGACACAGACAACAAATCTCTCTTTTTCTTATGTCATGGCAACGTAGTGGTTGATACTCTCCTCTCTTGGTTTATTTGGTTATTATTTGATTCATGTGCCACCTGACTTAAAGGTCTTTTTTTTAAATAAAAATATTTTAAAACATAAACACTAAATTTAATTAAAAACTTTAAAGCAAAACTTTTATTCGAATCCCTTGTTTCAAAGATTTTAAATAAGCTTAGATAATTTCTAAAACATAAATGTACAAGGCCTCTAAAAATCTTCTTAAAACAATTTACAAAAGTAAAACATGCTTAATCATGAACTCGAGTCCTCCCATGGCCATCTATCGATTTCTCATCAATTCCAAATTAACCCAAATTAACCTCAAACTAATAAAATTTGAGATTTAACTCAAATTACGGGTGTTACAGAGGATGTTGGAAAAACATTTTTGGACACATTTGTCCTTCCTTTGATTTACTAAATTACAAGATATGTGATTAACGATTAATTATAAATAGTACATTAATTAATAAATAAATAATTATCAATAATAAATTTATAGTATCTCAAAGTTGGAATGTTAAAAGTTTTTCCTACCACTTAAATGAGTTTAATTTATTTAGAATTTAAAAGGTTGGAATGCTAAAGGTTTTTCCTACCACTTAAATCAGTTTTAGAATATATATGTTTAAGCTTATAAATTTTAAAAACTAAAAAAACAAATATATATGTTTGATTGCAATTTAATTTTTGAAAATTATGTTTGATTTCTCCCCACTTTCTTACCATAATAATAATGTTGATATTTATTAAAAACACATTTGAAATTTTAACAAAATTCTTTAAAAAAAAATAGGTTTTTGGAATCTATTGTTTTTTTAGTTTTCAAAACTTAAATTGATTTTTAAAAATATGGAAAGAAGGTGGATTTTAAGCAAAAGAAAAAAAATGTATAAGTAGTATTTATACCCTTAATTTTTAAATATCAAAAATAAAAATTAAATTTCTGTTAATAACTATTTGGTTTTTATTTCTAAAATTTAGCTAAAATTTCAAATGTCTTTTCAACACCAATGAAAATTACTGTAAAAAATTAAAACAAAACGAAACTAACTTTAAAAAAAAAAATAAATAAACTGATTATAAAATAGAGGAAATGAGGTTTAAATCCTCTATTTTAACATTTTGAAATTTCAAAATTATCTATTTTGATTAATATTGCGAATTAAACGAATTGATGACATGATCTATTTATTGTCATGTAGATAAGTTGCCAAATAGCAGTATTAGATATTTACCCTGAAATCCTCAACTTCCCTAAAAATTGAAGACAGTGAAAGGTTTTTTTTTTTTTTTTTTTTTTTGAAAATAAGTGCATTTAATTACGAGAAATTAGTTTCAAACTAGTCTTATTAAAGATGAAGATTTCTTTTTAAACCAATTCTTAATCTTATCGAAGATAGATTTAAAAAAAAAAAACACACAAACATGAGAATGAAGATTGTTTTTTAAACCAATTATTAATTTTATCAAATGTGAGATTTTTTTTAAAAACAACAACCTAAAGGTGGAATTAAGATTGAGTTTTTTTTTTTAAAAAAAAAAAAAGAAACAACACAAACGTGGGAATGAATATTTTTTTAAAACAATTCTTAATTTTATCAAATTATCAAATATGAGATTTTTTTTTTTAAAAAAAAAAAAAAACAACACAAATGTGGGAATGAAGATTGTTTTTTAAATCAATTCTTAATTTTATCAAATATGAGATTTTTTTTTTTAAACAACAATCTAAGAGTGGGAATCAAGATTGCGGTCTTTTTTTTTTAATAAAAAAAAAACAACACAAACGTGGGAATGAAGATTTTTTTAAACCAATTCTTAATTTTATCAAATTATCACAACACAAACGTGAGAATAGATATTTTTTTAATCAATTTTTAATTCTTTCAAATTATCAAATATGATATATTTTTAAAAACAACACCGTAAAGGTGGGAATCAAATTTTTTTAAAAAAAAAAAAACAAGACAAACGTGAGATTGAAGATTGCTTTTTAAACAAATTCTTAATTTTTAACGTGTGAATGATCTACTCGTGGGAATTTGAATAATAAAATATTAAATAATTAAATAGAAATGACAAATAAGGAATTTGAATATTAAGAAGGGACTTAAAAGAAAATCAAAACTTTCCCCGCACCTTTTAATATAGTATAGATTATAGATAATTAATTGATGGAGCTACCGATTATTTAATTAGGTTGTTGGGAGTTAGATAATTCATAATTCATAAATTTCTAAAAGGGACGAGTTGACCATTATTATTCGAGTGAAGGAGAATAAAAGGCATCCTCAAGCATGTGAAAAAACCCTTATTAAAAAGAATGGATAATTACTACACCTATACTACAAACGTGGGAGTGGATAAAGGGTAAGTTAAAAGGTTTGTTTATGTGGTTTAAAATCTAACCATTACTCAATAATTTTACTTTTTCAAATGTAGAATTACAAAGGAAAAAAAGAAACTCTTCAATGAAGGATAATTTTGGTAATAGTAAAAACAGTAAGGTTTATATTGTCCAAAATAAGCTTCTTCCACATTCGTACTTTTATATATACTAGTTTTTTACCACGTGTGATGCACGTTTATTATATATCAAATTATGCATTTTTTTTCTTATAACTAATAAAATAATTTTGAGTAAAATATAAATAAAAGATTAACGACCAAGAGGTCTGTAGTTCACATCTTCTATCTCCACATGTTGTCAAAAGAAAAAAAAAAAGATTAGTTACTAATATAATATGATATAATTTATAATTTTATAAATAATTTAAATTCATTTATGTAAATCATTTCATGTATTTGTTAACATTTTATATTAACGTACCTATTATTTTGTTATTTAAAAATCACATGTATATTTTATAATTTCATTTATCATGTTTATAATAAGTTATATTTTAGAGTTAAAAAATATAATAAAAGTTATTATATTGGAAGTTACAAATTTTGGTAACGTCCATAACTGTGTGATTGGCTTTTTTTTTCCACTCCTGACAATTTTGCCCTAATGATAACTTTTTATTACAATTCTGCCCTCCCTTTAAATTCATAAGAGCACGTAAATTAGAAAAAATTTCCCTAATTTAGGGAGAAAAGAAAACACGATTTTTTTTACAAAGAAAACATGAAAAATACAATGAAACGCTACTTCTGATTTTCCTTTATAAGATAATTATTATTATTTTTTTAATATAACTCGATTGATTAAGGTATATATTTACTATTATTTAAAAAAATATACAAATTATTATTTCCACAAATTTAATTACCATTTAGAAAAAGCATGACCAATCATTATATAAATTTTAAGTTAATTAGATGTAGAAATTTAGAAAACTAGTTCAATTTACTTTTTTTTTTTTTTTGACAATATGTGGAATGGAGGATTCGAACCACAGACCTCGTGACCATCAATAAATTTTATGTCAATTGAATTAACTTTTGTTGGCTAGTTAAACTTACCTTACTAAGGGTGTGTTTGGTTTAACTTTTCAAGTGTTTAATTTTGAAAAAAATCATTTTGAAAACAATTCTAGTGTTTGGCAACCACTAAAAATGACTTATTAGAAAATGAGATTGATAAATAAACTATTTCGATAGAAACACTTGAAACCAACTTTTTTAAAAAGAGTCTTTAACATCCAATAACTTGTGTATAAAAACACCTATGAGGAAAATGCAACCAAACACATGAGTGTTTAAATTCTAAACATTTTTATACAAAATGTTTTTTAAAAAATACATTATTGAAAAACATTTAATTTAGAATGTATTCCAAACGGACCCTAAATACTCTTTAAAAATATTTTTTCTTACAATATTTCAAAAGTAAATATATGATTCTAATTATATATACACACTGTTTTTAAAAGTAAATATACATATTTTACATTACCTACAGATGAGAAGTGATTTTTAATCAACTACTCTATATTCACTTTTTAGGGAATTGACTCTATAACTATAAAAATAAATTTAGTTTGTTATAAAACACTCTCAAGAAAAGTCAAAGCGAGCTTGGCTCCGCCGTAATTGACATGTACCCAGGTTAGAGGTTCAAATCCCCTACCCCAAATGTTAATATACTTAAAAAAAACTCAAGGAAAAAAAGTACATTTGACACTTTTCAAATAATTTAAACAAATTTTATTGAAAAACATAACTATTGCCTATTTTCTATTTTATAAATAATTTTTTTTATCGACATGAATATAGTTTAATGATAATTGATATGTATTATTTTTTTTATAACAGAGAATCTTCCAACCATATATTTGTTGTTGTTTTATTTTTTTTTATTTTTTGAAACATCTATATATCTATATATCTATATACTATATTAAAAGACGCTTAAGAAAGAAACTTTTGATTTCCTTTTAAGCCAATTTTTAACCTTCAAATTCCTTATTTGTCCTTCTTATTTAATTATTCAATATTTTATTATTCAAATTCCCACGGGTAGATCATTCTCACGTTTAAGATTAAGAATTGGTTTTATAAAAAAAAATCTTCATTATCACGTTTAGGTTTTATTTTTTTTAAAAAAAAATCTCATATTTCATAAGATTAAGAATTGGTAAAAAAAAAAATCTCATTCTCACGTTTAGGTTTTGTTTTTTTTTAAAAAAAAAAAATTCATCTGTGATAAGATTAAAAATTAGTTAAAAAAATCATTCACACATTAAAAAAAATCATTCTCACGTTTAGGTTGTTATTTTTTTAAAAAATATCATCTTTGATAAAATTAAGAATTGGTTTTTAAAAAAAAAAATCTCATATTTGATGAGATTAAGAATTGGTTTAAAAACACATCTTCATTCCCACGTTTGTGTTGTTTTTTTAAAAAAATAAAAATAAATCTCATATTTGATAAGAGAATTGGTTTAAAACAAAATCTTGATTCCCACCTTTAGGTTCACACATCATTCCCATGTTTGTATTGTTTTTTTAAAAAAAAAAAAAAAAATCTTATAGAGAATTGGTTTTAAAAAAATCAAGATTTTTTTCATTTAATTATTAATTCTAATTTGTTTCGGTGGTTATGATAAATAACTAGATAACTGATTTTAGAATTATTAATTCTAATTGATTTTCAGTTGTGAAGATTAGAGGGATTTTTTTATTTAATTATTAATTCTTTTTGGTTTTCGATGATTATAATAAATAGAATTTTTAAAATTAAATTTTGTGAAATCTAAATTTAGATAAATTGTTTTGATTTTTCAAAAATAAAAAGATACTTGAGTTTAATTTTCGATTAAATCAAATCAAGTTTTAAAATTAAAATTGAAAAACTAAATTTCAAATTAATTATTTTTAATTTTTAAAATTTCTAATTTGAAAAGATTTATCATAACAACCCGATTCACTTAAACCATATAAATGATGGTCTAAACCAAGAGATGGGGGTGGAGCTTTTGTGGAGGAGAATTAAAAAAATTGCAGCAAACATCAACCAATCTAACTGGGAGGAGACCCATCCCTACTCCAATGTGAGTATAGATTTTGTTAGTTTTATGAGATTTTATTAATTTATATTATATTTTCGTCACCCTTAAGAGTTTCATATGAATAAGAAATATTTTATGTTTATTTCTTTAATAGAATAGAGTACACCTTTGTATGAGTTCATTAATATTGTCTTTATTATTCTTTTTGAAATGGGAAAGAAGATCGATCACTATTATCTTCTTTTTTTTAAAATCGATCTCTCCCCATTATGTTTTTCTCCGACCTTCAAAATTATTCATATATTTTTGAGATTTTTCTAGATAAGATGATAGGAAGAAAATAATATTTTTATTTAATTAGTGCTCATTTAACGGTTGAATTAAACATAACTTTAATTGAATTATTAATTGATTACAAAATTAAGATTTTGGAAAATATAAATGTTTATCCTAGGTAATTTAAAAGACTTTTCGTAATCTTAAAAAAAATGTTTAAGCAGGTGAGAATTTTTATATTTAATTTATATCCATGATATTGATTATAAACCATTTTATTAGAATGATTCAATTGGGTCACATACATATCAATTTTTGCAATAATTATAAATTCATGTGTATTTATTCATTTTTATATTTTTTGGGTACATTATCAAGTCATATTGCAAATTTTCTAATTAACTACTTATACTATAAGCTATTATAACACGTGTCTTGCACGTAGTTTCAAACTAGTTATAATAAATTTTCAATAACTTGTAAGTTACAAAAACTAATAAACTTGTCGTATAAAAAAAAGTAATAAATTTGTACGAAAACTATTTAAAGATTTAAGAACAACCTCGAAATTTCGAAAACATTGTCCCACATATCAAGGATTTCCGTTAAACATCAACGGCAGTTAAAGGGCGTTTATCCAACCGTTAACTAATAATTATGTGGTCCATTCAATCCCTATCAAATCAAATTGCCACGTCACCGTGTCTTAATTAACTTGCTGTGACTAAAGGCTCAATGCCCCCTCTCTCTCTTCGCTTTTATAATTCTATAATTCACTTTTCGAAACTGCCTAGTTTGTCGTTTTGCGTGACTCAGCTTTCCTCATTCTCGATCCCAACCGCCTGATTTCGACACGTGTCTGTCAGTTTTGTGGATCCCCACGAAATCCAACGGCTGTGAGTGCAAGATTTGCAACTCATTAATAATAATAATCCCACAATCATTTTGTCTCTTTCATTTCATTTATATTCTAGTCGTTTCCTTTTATTGTTCCCATTTTGCTTCTTGAAAATCACCTGCATGCCAATAAAATACTTTTAAAAAAAATGCCAATTTTACGAGTTTTTTTACCTCAGACATTTATTTTCCTGTCATAATTCATTAAACACCAACTACTCTGGCCGGTTGTTTCAATCATGGTATCTTTTTCTTTTAATTTAATTGAGATTTATAATTTAAAAAAAAATGAGATTTATTTATTTCAAAACCTTAAAAAAAAAAAAAAAAAAAAAAAAAACTCATCTTCATTCCCATGTTTAGTTGTTTTTTTTTTTTTAAAAAAATTATTTTAATAAGATTAAGAATTGGTTTTATAAAAAATCTTCCCACATTTAGGTTGTTGTTTTTAAAGCCTGATGCCATGTGATTTAATTTTGGTTTTTCTTTTTTTTTTACAATAATTTTAATTTCTCTTTTATTTATTTATTTTTTTTATTCTCATTTTTTGTTTTAGCTTTTTATGGTTAAGCTTATAAATTTTAAAAACTAAAAAAACAAATATATATGTTTGATTGCAATTTAATTTTTGAAAATTATGTTTGATTTCTCCCCACTTTCTTACAATAATAATAATGTTGATATTTATTAAAAACAATTTGAAATTTTAACCAAATTCTTAAACAAAAATAGGTTTTTGGAATCTATTGTTTTTTTAGTTTTCAAAACTTAAATTGAATTTTAAAAATATGGAAAGAAGGTGGATTTTAAGCAAAAGAAAAAAAAATGTATAAGTAGTATTTATAAGCTTAATTTTTAAATATCAAAAATAAAAATTAAAGTTCTGTTAATAACTATTTGGTTTTTATTTCTAAAATTTAACTAAAATTTCAAATGTCTTTTCAACAACTATGAAAATCATTGTAAAAAATTAAAACAAAACGAAACTAACTTTTTTTAAAAAAAATATATAAATAAAATGATTATAAAATAGAGGAAATGAGGATTATTTTAACATTTTGAAATTTCAAAATTATCTATTTTGATTACTATCGCGAATTAAACGAATTGATGACGTGACCTATATATATGTTGCCACCTGATTACAACAAAAAGATAAAGATGAAGCATCTCGCGGCACGACCTATATATTGTCATGTAGATAAGTTGCCAAATAGGAGTATTAGATAATGAGTTAAGAAAAATTAGATACTATTGGGTTTTTAGGACTAAAAATTGGATATATTATCTCAGATTTTTAGGCAAAAACTAAGATTTATTATCTCCCAAAAAGAACATATCCCATTAAACTAAAAACAATATATCATTATCTGTTTAAATTTCAAAGACTAAAATAAAAATTTTAAAATATACAATAATAAATCTGAAACCAAAGTTCTCAATTTGGTTTGTAATCATTTTTTTTTCAAAATCTCGAACATGTTTAACTTGAGAATGATATTGCTACAAAACTTATGACAACTCATTGATTATCAATAATTAAATCAATAGTACTGAATATAGAATTAGAGATGTTTTATTTTAGTTTAGTTTAGTTTTTAAAACGTAATTGTGTTTTTTATGTATACATGAATTTAATTATGTTTAATTATATAATTTTTTTTTAAAAAAAATTCGTGAAACTAATGTACAATTTTTGAAAAATCTATTCGTAGCATTGTTAATATTTGGTGTTTTGTATTAAAAAAAATAATACTATACACAAAAAAAAATAATAAATTATAGAGAGTTATTTATAAAAAATCCCAACTTAATTGTTTTTTTATAAAAAAAACAAATCAATCATTGAAAAAAAAACCTATTATGTTATCATTAAAAAAATTGAATAATAATTAAACAAAATAAATTAAATTAAAAAAAAAAAGTTGAAAACTACCAAAAAAAAAACAAAACTAAAAAAAAAAAAAAAAAAAAAAAAAAACGATTTCTCCCCAAAACTCCTCAACTTTCTTAAAAATTGAAGACAACTGGTGATTTTTTTTTTAAATAAATGCATTTAATTAGAAATTATACAATCTCAACAAACAAGTGGGAAATCGATTTCCCTTATTTAAAGCCTGATGCCATGGATTTAATTTTGGTTTTTTTTTTAAAAATACTTTTATTTTGAAACTGAAGTTTCATTCTCATTTTATTCTCATTTTTGGTTTTAGGTTTTTATGGTTAAGCTTATAAATTTTAAAAAGTAAAAAAAGAAATATATATGTTTGGTTGCAATTTAATATTTGAAAATTATGTTTGATTTCTTCCCACTTTTTTACCATAATAATAATGTTGATATTTATTAAAAATAGATTTGAAATTTTAAGAAAAAAGGATGCAAGTTTGAGTGATAACAATGTTTGTAAAGAGATTAATGAGAAGGTTATTGGAGTTGAGAGTGGGGAGTAGTTTTGTAATGTTGTTTGAGAAGCTGTAATTTCTGTGGCAGTTGATGCATAATTTTAGTAAAGCGCCAAGGAGCATAGCAACATGAAAACTTGCTATATCAAAAATGAATGAAGAAAAATAAAAACTTGCTTCATTTTAGTTTCCATCCATGTTATGAAAACTTCACTTCTTTACGTTGCTACATTATATTGTTCATCACTATACTATATGATCAAGTTCCACAGTACAAAAACAAGTTTTTTTTAGAAAAGTTTGAAAAAAACTTTAAAAAATTAGAGAAAAAGGATGGTTTTGAAAGGGTTTGGAGACGACAACGAGATCGAACCAGACGGCAATGAGACGGAATCGGCTTTCCCTTAATGGGGTTGGGTCGCGTAGGTTCAAGGACCTGTAAATAAAAATAAAAATGAAAACGACCATTGCAGGATGTGCAGCACATTTATTAGGGCATGTGCAGCATTAATCTTTGCTGCTACTTCTGATGCCAACTTTGCCTAACTTTGTCCTCTTCCACTGTTACTTTTTTGGGGGTCTGATGGAGGATGAGTTGCTTTTTTGAGGGTCTTATGGTATCCCTCTGTAGGAAGCCTTTGCTTGTAGTGGTTGGTTATTGTGTAGAGGTTGACTACTGCTTCACCTTACACATGCCCCCACCTAACTTAAAAGATGGAGAAGATCGACATTACGCGTTTGTTTTCTGACACAGACAACAAATCTCTCTTTTTCTTATGTCATGGCAACGTAGTGGTTGATACTCTCCTCTCTTGGTTTATTTGGTTATTATTTGATTCATATGCCACCTCACTTGGAGGTCTTTTTTTTTTTAAATAAAAATATTTTAAAACATAAACACTTAATTTAACTAAAAACTTTAAACCAAAACTTTTATTCGGGATCTCTTATTTCAAAGATTTTAAATAAGCTTAGATAATTTCTAAAACATAAATGTACAAGACCTCTAAAAATCTTCTTAAAACAATTTACAAAAGTAAAACATGGTTCTTAACGCGAAATAAAATAAATCATGAACTCGAGTCCTCCCATAGCCATCTATCGATTTCCCATCAATCCCAAATAAACCCAAATTAACCTCAAACTAATCAAATTTGAGATTTAACTCAAATTACGGGTGTTACAGAGGATGTTGGAAAAACATTTTTAGACACATTTTTCCTTCCTTTGATTTACTAAATTACAAGATATGTGATTAACGATTAATTATAAATAGTATATTAATTAATAAATAAATAATTATCAATAATGAATTTATACTATCTCAAAGTTTGAATGTTAAAAGTTTTTTCCTACCACTTAAATGAATTTAATTTAGAATTTAAAAGGTTGGAATGCTAAAAGTTTTTCCTACCACTTAAATGAGTTTTAGAATATAAGGTTTTATAACCCTCATATTCTACTACTATAAAAAAAAAGTTAGCAAAACTATTTGAAGAAATGAATGCATAGCTAAGATCTTAATTTTTTTTTTTATTGTTTACTTTTTTATTTCTCTCTTATAATCCATGTATTTTTTTTTCATTTGAAATATTTGTTGAAAAAATAATAACTTAATTGATTCAATTACAAAGTATGTTTCGTTTATTGAGGAAATAGTCATGTACCTAATGTCACACTAATTTTCTAATTAATTATAAACAATACATTAATTAATTATCAATAATAAATTAAGAATTATTTATCCACAATAATATATATGAAATATGAAATATTGAAATACAAAAGTGTCAATTCTCAAAGAAATTAAATAATTTTTCTTTGATTATAATTATAAAATGAAATCAAATTAGAAAATTAATTTTATCTTTATTAAGGTTGGAAAAAAAAAAAGTAACATAACAAAAAACTTTTCAAGATACAAGGATCTGATTACAAAAACAACACTACACTTTGTATTCCTAAAACTTAAAGTGTTTTTAAGTTAAAAAAAAAAGGGAGTTTTTAAACACTTAGAAAGTCATTCCACATGGACTCTAGTGTGCTACCTCAATATGCAACGTGATCTTCTAAATCGAAAAACTAACTCAAGGAACTAAGAAATCAAGAAAAACAAATTAATAAGAAGAGATCTAAATTGTTAGTAGAAAAAAGTAGAAGATTTGCCTTTATATATTATAGGAGATGAATAATTTGCAAAACTTTTGGGTTCCAAGTCTTTCATGTTCCATTATTAATTATAATTAAATGTAAACTTATAAATTTTTAGAATTAATTTGTAGAAATAAAGAGGTAAATTCATATTTAAGCTCTCCATATTATTAGCTTTTCACACTCTTCTTAATTAATGTTATTAAAAATTAAAATTACTTCATTTTTTTAAATAAAAAAATCACTTCATTTGTAAACTTAGAAATAGGTGAAAGTAAAATCTAATTAAATAATGTTAAATGAAAAAAAGAAACCTAAATTCATATAATTCAAAATTGTCATCTTTTCTTGTAAAATTTGCTAGTTAGTTTTTTAGTGGCTTATTTAAAAATGGTATGAGTTACTAAGAAATTATTATTATTAATTAAATAAAGAGAGAGAAACTAAGTTAATATTAAAAAAACTTTTCATATTCCATCTTTACTATTTAAAATAGATATAATTAAAATTAGTAATTATATAAATTAAAAAAAAAACTTTTCATATTCTAGCTTTTAAAATGTCATTGTATGAGTTAAATTTTATAATTATTAGTGTCATGCTTGGTAAATTTTAAATTTGGCCAAGGGGTAAAATAGTAAAAAAAAAATGATTCTCCCACTTAGCCACATAAAAGCTTTTCATATTCTAGCTTTTTAAGTGACACTTTATGAGTTAAATTAAATTTAATATATAAATTTTATAATTATTAGTGGCATGATTGGTAAATTTTAAATTTGGTCAAATAGTAAAATAATCCAAAAATTATTCTTTGCCTTAACTACTTTTCAAGATAGTAAGATAAGATAAGATATATATATATTTATTTCTAAAACCGTTGATATTTTTTTAGTTATTTTTTCTTGGCTAATACTTAAAAATGTTAGTTAAGAAATCTAAAATTAAAGAAAATTATATTGATTTTTCTATGATTAGAAGATAATAGAAAATGTTACTTCTGATGCCGACGCCATCTTTGCCTAACTTTGTCCTCTTGCAATATTAGAAAATTATTTATAAATGGTTTGTTGAATTAATAACTCTGTAATGTTACTTTGTAATGTTACTTTATTTCAAAAAAAAAAAAAAAAAAAATAACTCTGTAATGTTACTTTTTTGGGGGTCTGATGGAGGATGAGTTGCTTTTTTGAGGATCTTATGGTATCCCTTCGTGGCTGGCCTCTGTCATTAATGAGGAAGCCTTTTGCTGTGGTGGTTGAGTTTGTTTAATGAAGTTTCCTTTTTCAAAAAAAAAAAAAAAAAAACTACCTATTTACTTTTGCAATATCATCAACCAAATAGTCCTCCACGGTCCATTCATAATCCAGTTATGTCGCTCATGTAAAAAAATTACGATTAAACTGATGGGGAACACATTACAGATTCTCATTACTCATTAAGGTGGATCTAAAACTCCCTCCAAAACTCCCAAACTTCCCTACAAAAAAATAAACAAAAAAACCCCTAAATCCATTTATCTCCTATAAAAAGCAAAGGCCATCTCTCCCATCTCTCCCATCTTTCCCATCTTTTCCATCTTTTTGGACTCCATCTCTCTCATCTCTCTCATCTCTGTGTAAAGGAAGATAATGGCGTTGAACAACAACGTTGGTGTTCTTGGTGTGTTGAAAACTACTAAGTCGTTTCTGGAGAGTGTTGTGGCGCTTTGCCACCACTACAAGATTGACCAAGTAAGATTATTCAAAGGAGACGTGGATATTTTCAATGCCTTTAGGGGCTCAGGAATCGGTCTCTCCTTTGGCATATCTACGGAAATAGCCACCAACCCTTCTGCATTACAAAATTGGTTCAACGATTTTCTGAAGCCTTACATCAACGAAATTAACTTCAACTATATCTTTGTTGGAATCGATATCAACGACGAGCTACTACCGGCCATGCAAGCGGTGCAAGATCTTTTGAATGCCCACACTTTGGTACAAATTAAGGTAACTACTATGATAAGTTATCATTCTTCACTGTTCATTAAAGATCTTCCCTCGAGGGGTACTTTTTACCCTAATATTGCAGAACATCTTAAGCCCGTCATCAATTTTTTAGCTCAACAAGGCTCTCCATTGATGGTCCATCTCTATCCATACTTAGAATATATCCAAAATGACTCTATAAGCACCGAGTTTGCGACCTTCACTGCCACAGAACCTGTCCGAGACGGACAGGTCAGCTACTATAACCTATTTGACATGATGGTAGACACTGTTGCTTCTGCCCTGGACAAGCTTAGAGTAGCAGATGTGGACATCATGATAGGTGAGACGGGATGGCCAACAGTTGGAGAAAAGGCCACCGTTGCTCTTGCCGCTCAATATAATAAAAAATTGTTGGATCATGTCAACTCGGGCAAGGGTACACCAACACGCCCAAACATTGTTCTTCGAGGTTTCATCAGAAGCTTATTCAATGAGCGTGAGGGGCAGTTTCGATACTTTGGAATATTCAATGACGACTTCAGCCCTGTGTATCCTTTATTTTAGCTTTCGGAGGAAAATGATGATAAATTTGAAAATTCTGTTTGTGTTGTAGGGGAGAGGTGTTTGAGTTTTTTTAGTTTTTTAGTTTTTAGTTTGTTATTTGTTTTGTTTTGTTTTTTTTTTTTTTTTTTTTTTTTTTGTGGAGTAAAAAAGGTGTTTGAGTTTAACACCTTGATTTGTGTATTTAATAGTTTATCTTAGTAATATTAAATGCATTTATAACACCTTTTCTAATTTTGCAATTTACTTAAGTTTAAGGGATAATTGGATGAATTTAAAAGTTTCAATTAAAAATTAATACATTTTCCACGTTTAATGTATACTTTTCTTCCCTTTAAACTTATATATACTAGCGAAGAATATATTTGCACGTGTTAGAGTATAAGAATATATTTATCTTAGTTAAGTTACTTTTTTCATCATTACTAAAAATATCATCACACGTGTAAAATCAATAATTTTTTTTTTTACCTTCGTTGTCAAAAAACAACAATAATAATAATATATATTTTTTACCTTAAAAAAAAATCTCAAGCACCAAGATTTGCAACTCATTAACCATAATAATAATAATAATAATAATATTTAAAAAAAGTAATATAGAAGTGACAAATGCTCGCACATGCTGAGTATGTTCTGAAAATTTACACTTGCTGAAAAAGAAAGAAACAACCAAAAGACAATAACTTTCCAAATAATTCAACTCTTTTCAATCAACTTGCTCTTCCATTTCACTTCAAAAAAAAAAAAAAAAAAAAAAAAAAACTTGCTCTTCCATTTCTACCTGAAGAACATTGAGAAGAAAGCAACAGAAAATAAATTGGGGTAAATAAAAATAATAGAAAATTAAACCAACAAAATAATAATTCCACGATGGTTCTGTCTTTTTATCATTTCATTTATATTCTCGTCGTTCTCCTTCTATGTTGTTTCCATTTTGCTTCTTGAAAATCACCTGCATGCAAATAAAATACTTTTTAAAAAAATGCCAATTTTACGAACAGAGTCGTCCACGGCAGCAATGATAACAAAAGAGTTTTTTACCTCAGACATTTTTGGTCATTTTTTTGGCAGAGGAAGACTGAAGAAACCTCGTCTGTTTCTGCAATAAATTAATTTTTTTTTTCTTTTTTTCATTAGCTAGTTTGTCTTGAAATTAAAAAAAAAAAAGGAAACCAACCTAATTTCATTAAATGCATTTATTTTCCTGTCATAATTCATTAAACACCAACACCCACACTACAACTATTCTCCCCGACTCTCTTCAATTATGTTATCTTTTTCTTTTAATTTAATTGAGATTTATAATTTCAAAAAAAAAAAATGAGATTTATTTATTTCAACGCCTTGAATCTCTACTCAACACCTTTAGGTGTTGTTTTTTAAAAAATCTCATATTTGATAAAATTAACCATTGTTTTTTTTTTAAAAAAAAAAAAAACTCATCTTCATTCTCACTTTTAGGTTTTTTTTTTTTTTTTTTTTTTTTTTTTTTTTTTTTTTTTTTTTTTTTTTAAAAAGGAAAACCTCTTCTTCATTCCAAATTCTAATTAATTTTCGGTGGTGAAAATTAGAAGATTTTTTGAATTGGTTTAAAAAACAAATCTTATCTCATCTTTGGCAAGATTTTAAGAATTGGTTTTTTTTTTTTAAAAAAAAACAAAATCTCTTTTCCATTTAGGTTTTCATTTTTAATAAAAAAAATCTCATCTCTGATAAAATTAAGAATTGAGTTTAAAAAAAAAATCATTAACATCCTCACGTTTAATTATTAATTCTATTTTGTTTTTGGTGGTTATAATAAATAAAATTTTTAAAATTAAATTTTGTGAAATTTAAATTTAGATCAATTGTTTTGAATTGTTTTGAATTTTCAAAAATAAAAAGATAATCGAGTTTAATTTTCGATTGAATCAAATCATGTTTTAAAATTAAATTTGAAAAACTAAAATTCAAATTAATTGTTTTTAATTTTCAAATTTTCTAATTTAAAAAGATTTATCATAACCACCCGATTTACTTCAACTCTATAAATAGTGGTCTAAACCACCCAGGGAAGAGATGAGGTGAAGTTTTTGTGACCTAACGTAAGTGGGAGAAATTCCTTCTCAACATAAGTGGGAGAAGACTCATTCCTACTCAACGTTAGTGGGAGAAGACTCATTTCTACTTTATCTTTAGTAACGTGAGTAAATATAACATTTTTCATTTAGTGTAAATATATATAATTCATTCTTATTTCTTTTTCAAGTAGATTAATGTATCCTTAGGAGATTTTGGCGCATTATCAAGTCATAAATTTGTACGAAAACTATTTAAAGATTTAAGAACAACCTCGAAATTTTGAAAACATTGTCCCACATATCAAGGATTTCCGTTAAACATCAACGGCGGTTAAATGGCGTCTATCCAACCGTTAACTAATAATTATGTAGTCCATTCAATCCCCTATCAAACCAAATTGCCACGTCACCGTGTCTTAATTAACTTGCTGTGACTAAAGGCTCAATGCCCCCTCTCTCTCTTCGCTTTTATAATTCTATAATTCACTTTTCGAAACTGCCTAGTTTGTCGTTTTGCGTGACTCAGCTTTCCTCATTCTCGATCCCAACCGCCTGATTTCGACACGTGTCTGTCAGCTTTGTGGATCCCCACGAAATCCAACGGCTGTGAGTGCAAGATTCTCTTACTACTTACTACTAGACCGGTCTTCTTCGGCCGGTTGATTTTGGTACCTTTTCTTTTGTACTGTGTAATTAAAAGCTCCGTTGATGTGGGGCCCAGCGCTCGTGTGAGGCGCACGTGTCAAATTCAGGTGGAGCCATGGAGTTGAACAAGTGATGAAAGTTTGCCTGGGAAAGCGGGAGCTGAGGAAAAAAAATTAAATTCAAATTTAGTCATTGTATTTGTATTTTGTGTGTTTTTTTTTTTTTTTTTTTAAACATATTTTGTGTTTTATTCCACCTTAGTTTGAGTAGTTTTTAATGTTTAATTAAGTCATTTTATTTTAAAAACTAGATTTTATTGATATTTATTCTATATACGAAGAGATCAGAAGTTCAATCCTCACTCCTATATGGTAAAAAGAAGAAAAAAAAAACATAAACTTACAAGTTTTGGAAGAATTTTTTTTAAAAAAATTTATTTACTATTCTTCAATGGTGTAACTTTTTTTTTTTTTTTGAAAATTTTCAATGGTGTAACTTTAATTGGCCGATTCTCTTGTTATTTTACGTATTTATTTTTCTTTAATTATTTTTTTTCAATTACCATCTTAATAGAATACTTCAATCCGTCTCTCATTTTTGAAAATTATGTTTTTTTTCCTCCCAATTTTCTTACTATAGTTTTCTTACTATAATTTCCCGTATTTCAAATCCTTCGTACAGTGCCAAATAAGTTATTGGGTGTTCTTTTAATGGTTTCCGTACCTGCGGGATTATTAACTGTACCATTTTTGGAGAATGTCAATAAATTCCAAAATCCATTTCGTCGTCCAGTAGCGACAACCGTCTTTTTGATTGGTACCGCAGTAGCCCTTTGGTTGGGTATTGGAGCAACATTACCGATTGATAAATTATTGAAGAGGAATATAGTGTCTAAAGGAGAAAAACAACTTAAGAAGAAAGAAAGACTCAAGTTTGTGTCAAACATAAAAGTAGAAAAAATAGGTTTTTATATATAGTTTTTTTTTTTTTTTTTTTTTGAGGAGTAGGTTTTTATATATAGTTGTAGGAGATAAAAGAGTTATTAAAAAAAAAAAACTTTGAAATTCCCCGAGCTTTGAAATTTCATTTATTATTAATAATAAGTTACTCATATTTTTTTAATTAATTTACAGAAATGAATGGACATTTTTTAATATCTTTATATTCTAGTTTTAACATTTTACATTATTATTAAAGAAAAACTGAATAAATAATTAAAATTTCATTGTTACTCAATATTTACACTTAAATACTTTAACTCATTTATTCTATACATGGATGTCGTAAATTCACCTTTTTAAAAAAATGGTGGAAAAATAGAATTTAAGGATAATATAGGCATTATATAATGTTGTCCATAAAAATTTCTTCTACATTTGTACTTTTATTCATACCTTCTTTTTTTAAAAAAATCTCATTTTATACTAATATCTATAAAAGATCTATAAAATACCACTGATTTTTTTAAAGAAATAATATCAAAGAAGAAAATTAAGAAGTGTTTACGAATTGCTAGACAAAGAATGTAACTCAAGTCTGCTTTTAAATAAATAAAAAAAAGAATGTAACTCAAGTCTGTTGGTGAAAAAATTGTGAAAGAAAACCACATTTTATAGTTGTAAAGAATGGAAAAATGGTAAAACTTTTGAAATTTCAATTCAATTAAAGTTTTATAATTAATTACGATTAAAGATAAAATATTTTTAGAAAATAAAAGGACAATTTTTTTTTTATATTCAACCTTTTTAAATTTCATACATTTATCAATGGTGTATTTTATTTTTTATTTATTGAAAAAAAATGACAATGGAAAGGAAATGGGTGAGAATTAAAATTATTTCTATTTATACTTCACACAATAACTTGATTTATTTTCAAATTAAAAATACTTTTCAAGCAAAGGAAATGGGTGAGAATTAAAATTATTGGGAAAAAAATAGAGCTGAAGTGGTTGGTGAAAGAAATCTGAAAAAATATCACTTTTAATTTATAGTTTTAGCGGTAATTGGCTTGTGCTCTAACCAAGAGGTCAGACAATATTAAAAAAAAAAAGTTGTAAAACATTTGAAACTCTAGAAGGAAAGGTAAAACTTTTAATATTCAAACTTTTTAAATTTCATTCTAAACTTATAAATTTAATGGTGCATTCAAATTTTCATTCATTCCAAATTAAATCTTCAATCATTAAATTTGTTTTTTAAAGGTTTTTTTTTTTCTTTTTTTCGAAAAATGTTTCTTAAAGGTTAAAAAAAAAAAAGCTAATTTTTTATTATTATATAATACATATATTTTTTTATTTTTTTTATAGAACAATATTTTATCTTGACGGAACAAAAATTAACTTTTCTTTTATGAAAATATCAACGGAAATTGACACAAATTTATACTATGAAAATAAAAGTTAAAGTGATAAAATAGTATAAAAATATAGATCAATTTTAATGTATTAAATAAGAGAATATATATGGAAACAATTTTTTTTTTCTATAACTGATTGATCGTAAGGCGAGTCACAGAAAGTTTTACATATGTATATTTTAATTTTAATAATATATTTTATTTAGGTAAAGAAAATATAAACTATCTTAAGGAGAGATAATGTATATAGATCGAATTAAAATGATTTTTATATTTATATTTAGTTGTTATAATTCATTTTATTGTGAGAGTTTTATTTAATATTAATAACAATGTAATTTAAAGAGACACTAAAGATTAGTCTAATCATTCACTTAATTGAAAGATTTTTTTTTTGACAATATGTGGGGTGGAAGAATTCGAATCACAGATCTCGTAGTCATCAGTAGAACTTTATGCCAATTGAACTATGCTCTTGTTGTCCTTAATTGAAAGACTTAAAATGGTTTGAATCAAAGAAATAATTGCATTTTTTTATATTATTGATGTGTCAAATTTTATTATGATAAAAAGAATAAAAAAATTTGTATTGAAGTACAAAAAAAAAAAAATTGTATAGAGTTGTTATAATTTCCGTCACCACCCACACATTGTACGAAAAAAAGGAAAAAGAAAAGGAAATAAAAAGAATAAAAATAAACTGTTTATAGATTGTATTTTCTTTCTCTATCTTCCCTCCCCCACGCTCGTTGTCTCTCTCCCTCCTCTTTATCCCCTTCAAGTCTCAGTTACCTCTCTAGAATAGCATCCCTCTCAGTCCTACCATATCAGATGTGGGACTCCGTCGTCGATTAACAACTCTCTGATGCGAGAAATTTGGTGTAGGTTGTCATGTTGTGTAAATTTTCCTCTTATAATTCTCATCGTGAAGCTTCTTCAAATTCAGGTTTAAGATCAAATTAGATTGAGATGTCCAAATTTTCAAATCCCAAATCATATACCAATAGAGAACAAAATACATACAACCTAGAGATAATAACATAAAGAGATGAAGGAAGTTGTGCGGATCTAAAAATGGAAAAGAGTTGAAATTTATACAATATTAAAAAATGAAAGTTCAATGATGGATTTATTTTTTCAGGTTTTAATGAATTTAATACTGTTTGAAATGTATATGGTGTATTAGTGGATTATAATGAATTGGAAACGCAAATTGGATTAATGTTATTTTTGTTTTTACCTTTATTTACATGATAAAAAAACTAAAAATTTTGTCTTCAAAAGAAAAAAAAAATACTAAATAATTTAAATGATTTTTTATAATAATAATTAGCTAGTAATATATATATATATATATTGAGTTCTATTAGTAAGTTTTTTTTTTTTTTTTATAAGAACAACCTTCAAGCAAACAAAGTCAAACGCTCAACAGCAAGCATTACAACCAAGAGGAACCAGAAGATAAAAAACTAAGCACCCTAAGGGACGACCTCCCTCCTAACCAGTGGAGTTCAACTGAAGATTAGTCGACTTCCAAGCCTCCGTCATTCTTAACTCAACTCTAGTTGCTACATTGTTCTAAGCAGGCTTGAAGACTTGAACCTACTATCTGCAACAAAACACCCAACATATAGCAGCTTAAGATATCACCTATATTAGCAAGTAATTATAGGTGTGGTATGTTTTGTAAATCGTATTAATAAGTAATTAAGTTGTTTACTATCCCTCTTTCGTTCAATTTTCCTCCTATCCATGTATTACTTTAGTTTGGTTCTTTCTCCCGTGCATGTTTATCGTTCCAAATTATCTTGTTCCGTCAATCTTGCTATCGCCAGTGTTGAGTACCATTGATCCAACAAACCAAAATAATCCATGTATTACTTTAGTTTGGTTCTTTCTCCCGTGCATGTTTATCGTTCCAAATTATCTTGTTCCGTCAATCTTGCTATCGCCAGTGTTGAGTACCATTGATCCAACAAACCAAAATTATTAATCAGTTTATTAATCCCTTGTTAGTTAGTACGATTTGGTCTAAAACAATGATACTAAACTTATGTACATTATTTTATAGTAGGAACATTGAATAGTTTATTCTAGAAAATGTGATAATAGAAAAAATTAATGATTGAAATTATTTTTTTATTTAAAAAAAAAAAAGAAAAAAGAAAAAAAAGAAGAAGAAGAAGTTGTGAGCTATGCGTACCTGATGTGGCACTTCTTGTCTTGCAGTATCCCAAATTCCAATTTGGGAAATAGATTTGAGTTGGTTTTCAAGGTAGTGGTATTTATACAGTTTTAAGTGGAATTTCAATAGTTTTCTATTATCACTATTTTAATAATATAATAATAATAATAATATTTTAAAATTGATTTGTAATTGTTGTTTTTTTATGAGTAAATTGTAACTGTTGTTATTCTAAAGGACGTAACTGTTATTATTAAATTTATAACCATAATTTTGCTTTTTAATGTTATAATTTGATTTTCCGGTTACAAATAATTCATTTTTTTTAAATTTCTGGTGAAATTTAAGGCATTCTTTAATGAATAAATTATTAATAATAAAAAACAAAACGATTGGCCAGATGGATAAGAATTTTATATTTACAATATTATTGCAAAACAATTTGATGGACTTAATAGAAAGTGTCATTTTTGTAATTCACTAAATACGAAAAGGGTAAAATAGTCAAAAAATGTTTTTCCAAGATCCTTGCTTTTTAATATAGTATAGATATAGATATACTAGTTTAATAATACATAAGTTTCACATGCCTTATGAAGTAGAAAACTAAAGCATAAAGTTTAACTCATATTTATTTGATGTTTTAAGAAATTAATTTCAAAGAGTAAAAAGACATCATTCTTTAAAACTCAAGTTTAATACATAATATTGTGCAAATATACTATAAATTATAAATTTACCAAAAATATGATTTAAACTGAAACTATCTCAAAAAAAAAAAAAAAAAAAAAGAAGATTTATTAATCTGGTTTCCATGTTTTGGTTAAACATAAAAAATCATCTCTAAATTGGTCATTGTCCACTCAGAATAAAGTTCTACTTAAATTTAGAAAAGTTGCAAAAAAAAAAAAAAAATGTTTTTGTTATTTGAACTATTAATTCCACATACGTACCACAACACAATCTACTAAATATAGAAATGAAAGTATAAAATGGTAAAAAATACATATATAAAACATAATATACACAAAATATTTCAAAACATAGAATCAAAAAAAATCCAAAATAGACAATCTATCACATCAGAATGGTGAGAGAAGAGAGAGACCTTGGCTATGAGGAAAATTTTCATGCTTCACGTCGCAATGAGTGTGTATAGATTATTTTCATGGTGTCGAATTAGCGCTTTAGATTCAGAAATTCAATTCTCCAAATTTTGATAGGATAGGAGTGACAATTGATAAGATCAAGTCGAGAAGACAGTTCCTTATATATAGTGGTAAGAGTTGAAGAAAAGTTGCAAAACTATTCAGATTCCAAATCTTTTGAAATTGCAATATTAATTAAATTAAATGTAAAGTCATAAATTTTAGATTTAATTTCTAAAAATAAATTGAGAAAACTTTATGAAGGAGTGTAGAACACTCTAGCTGAAGCGATTTGGATCATTGCACTTCAATTTTGTTAATTTCGCACATAAAGCATGCTGTAAAAAGGTTTTAAAAAATAGTGTTTGAACACTTATCTTTTGGAGCTTGATTCAACCGATTCCTTGGACGATTCTCAGCACGATCGAGTCGTGGACGACCATCGAGACCTTCCCCACTATTCTCCGGCCTTAGAACGGGTTGTGGGACCCGAATTGGTGATGAAATTTAAGAAGAAAGCTTGAAGGTTCAAGCATGTATGGAGAGAAAAATGTCTTTCATTTGAGAGAGAGATTTCAGCCTTTAGAAAGGCAATATTCCAGCAACAATCATCCAAAGACAAAACTCAAATTAGTGTCTTCTTGGCCATTTATATATGAAAAATTAAAACCTCAATCTCATATAAACCTCAAAAACACAAGAAGAAGACACCTTCAAGAGGTGGTAAATGACTCATGGATAGGTGGCCAATGTTGAGAATTTACCTCTTTGAATTCTCAAAATTGAAATGAATTTCTAAAATTCATTTTCTTTTAATTTAAAAAATTAATTTCATTTTTAAATAAAATTAATTTAAATTATTCAATTAAACATTTTAATTAAATTATATTTATTTAATATCAAATATTAAATTAACTTTATGCACCAATCCCGATGTTTCTTTCCCGGTTTTGAATACAAATCCCTATTCATATCCAAACCTAAATATGTATCCTATACATAATAGTAATATTTAAATATCTAATCTCTCTCAATTTATAGTTTAATCTATTATTAAAATAAAATACGTTTGGTATATCATATATATAATTAACGTGTATTCTCTTAATTGAATTCGAACGATTCGAATTCTTTCATCACTCTGTTCTAAGGATTAGTCCGTTTGAGCTAGCAGGGGGACCTAATGGACCTACAGATCATGGGCTCCAACGATTCGAGATTAACCGGTTGAACTCTTTCAATCCTAATTTACCAACATTCGTTAACTAACGGGACACTCCACTATAGCCTGTAGCTGCACTCCCCTCACTGTAGATATATTTCTATCCACTCGATATAACCGTGATCAGTAAGTCGATCCTTCACAGGTTGTTCGTTACTATAGCTAGGTCAAAAGTTCGTTTTACCCCTATAACACTTCTTGTTCCTTAAGCCTCCACTGAGTCCCTAATGAACAATTGATTTGTGGTTCGACCACTAAACCTTAAACCTCTCGGGCCAAATGAGAGGGAGACACGCCTTTGTTCACGTCCCGAAGTCAACACTTAAGGGAACAACCTCTCTACTATCCCTAAAGTCGGGTAGGAGTGAATTTCATCTTGCAGGACTATGTCCCTAACTATCTACTCGGTCTTATCCCCAAAATGGTAGGAACTTATTGAGTCGGCGATGTTGAGCCACTCTCACCCATGCAAATCAAAGGATAATCCCGAATAAACATGAGTTCATAGTTAGCTTAGGATTAAGATCGAGTTACCTAGGTCATCGCTTGAAATAGTCAGTTTCACAGTAAACGGCGTTATAAAGTGAAAGTGACTTATTTCGCGGTCCGGTCTTATGCAAACTCTTTTGCATAGGACGCCCCCACTCGCATGTCTCTACATGAACGATGCAGGATCACATCGTTTGTACTAAAACAAAATGGGCCGCGTCACATAGTTTTTCCTTGGATAAGGTACCTAGTCTTATCCCTATACTATAGACCGTTTAGGCTATTACTTGAATTTGATCCACTCTTATGTCACTACATAAAGTTCAAGTGTTCATATCATAACCAAGGATTCTAGTTTATTGGATTTGGGTTAATTAATACATAATTAAAACAACTATTCGACAACCAGAAATTGAATAACCTCGATAACACTTTATCGATTATAATTGACTTTATTTACATTTACTATCCACGGGTTTTAGGACTTAAAACCCAACAAACTACCACTTGGACTAAAACTCTAGTGGGTTGTACAACAATCTAGAACCATAGTGGGTTTGAAATACAATAAACTAAGGCATCTCGTATACCCATTACATATCTCCCACTTGCCCTAGATTATCCTTTGTACATTACTCGTAGACCTAGACCATCTAGTTGTCCCTCAAACACTGTTAGTCGTGAGGGCCTTCGTAAATGGATCAACAATATTTTACTCTGAGGCTATCCTTGTGACAATCACATCCCCTCTGTACATAATCTCTTAGATGAGATGTACGTTTGCGTTCTATACACTCGCCTCATATTTGGAACAACTTTCCAAATGAACTTCCTAAGTCCTACAGACTTCTGAGCTTGCTTCATAAGCAGCAACGTACTTGGCCTTCAAGATAAAGTCTGTAATACATCCTTACTTGATGTTACACCATCTTTTAGCTCCCTGTTAAAGGAGAATTTTGATGCCGATGTAGATTTCCATGAATCCTTATCGGTGTGTGAATCAGAATCAGCATATCCTGTAAGGATCAGATTCTTAGCACCATTCACGAGCTTATATTCTCTCGTTCTTCTTTGATACTTGAGGATAGATTCATTGCAGTCTAGTGGCCTTACCTTGGACTGAATTTGTATCTATTGACAATCCCTACTGCATACCATATGCCAAGCCTGACAACTGTTTGTCGAGGCACGGGGAATCCGTCTCAAATCCTCAACCTTCTGAGGCGTCTCAGGACACAGCTCCTGTGACAAATGAATTCCATGTCGGATAGGTAACAAACAGTTCATGGAATTCTAATCTTATATCTAACTAACACTTTTGTCCATATAAGATATTTGAGACAGAGCTAGCGATCTTGTTCTTGTGATTCCGAACGTGTTGGATTCTAAGGACAAACTAAGTCTTTCCAAATCTATTATATGAAACTAGGCCACTAGCTTACTTTTAATGTCAGTTTTGATAAACTATATCATTCCCAATGAGTAGGATATCAATCACATATAAAACTAAGAAAACCACGAACTATTGACAATCCTTCCGTCGACATAAGGTTCATTAATATTCTGGTCAAAACTATAAGATTTAATCGTGCATTAAACCTTATGTTCCAGGATCGAAACTTTCAGTTCAATCTATAAATGGATCGATAAAGTTCACAAACTTTTTACTCTAGATCTTGGACTATGAACTCTTCTGGTCAATACCAGATGGAATTGAAGTACACATACTCCATTTCAAGGCTCATAGCTTTGACTCAATTGTCTTTATCCATGTCATCCATTGCCTGATTAAAGGTCATTGGATCCTTGATATTGTCATCAGGTATGACAATCAGAGTTTCAGTTAAACTCGTATAGTATTCATTAGGTTGATTAACAACCCTCCCACTGCATTGAGGCTCTCTCAATAATTGAAAAGGACATGACTGACTCATTGTGCCAGCTCGATTAAGAATCCTTTGTTGAAGGACTAACTTTATTAACAACTCTTTGTTGATACATTTGTAGCTTCACTGGATAACTTTCTTAACACTATCTAACTGCGTGGTTTGTGATCTCTAATGTAGCCTTCTTTTAAGAAAGCAACATTCATCCATACAAATACTTTCTTTTGAACAAAGAAGTATCCATAACTCGTTTCTTTGGAATAACCTACAAATAGGTACACTTTCGAATAAGGTTCCAGTTCCTTTAGGGTTTGTCTCGAGCACATATGCAGGACATTCCTAAATTATGAAACAACATAAACTTATTTTATGCTCTTTTCAGAGTTCAAACAATGTTTCAAAACATTCTTTTGAGAGAACCATATTCGCATTTTTAAAGGGCAGTCAACACTACATGTCCCTGAAAACGAGCTAAGGCAACTTTTTATCGAACGAACCATGTCAAACACGGTTATGTTTCTCCTTACCTATACATCACTCTACTATGATGTACTGGGTGTTGAGAGTTAGGACGTAATTCCACGTTCTTATCAAATAGACCTGGAATCTCGAGTCCATATACTCTCCACCTCGATTGTATCGAAGTGTCCCTATCGTTTTACCTAATCTTGGTTCTTAACCTCGACCTTATACTTCTTGAATATTTCAAGAGTTTGGACTTACGATGTATTATGTCGAGATAGTATACCTTGAACAATTATCGATAAAAACTAATGAATTGTTTATTCCCTGTTTGAGCTATAACATTCATTGGTTCAAAATCAGAACGTATTAGCTCTAAGGTTTCTTTGGACGATAACCTTTTTTCTAAAAAAAATCATTTAAGTCAGATTTACCCTTAAGACATGACTTATAGGGAGGTAATGAGTCGTCTTCTAACTTGTTCAGAAGTTCATTTTAGACCAATTCTCAATTCTATTGAGTTTAATATGGGGTAACCTCAAGGGCCAAAGATAGGTACTTTTTGAGAAACATGTTGCCTTTTGGTTTAGTCTCAACGGTTTAAATATCTCATAATTTAAAATCGCTCTAGTCTCTCTTAGTCTTAAACCATATATGTTATTCTTCATGTTTGCAGAACAAATATTGGCATCCTTTTGAAATAAACGGTTCAAACACAAAAGGTAACATAATAACCTTGTTCTAGCAAACAAGACATAGAAATCAAGATTTCTTTTAATCTTAGGAACCATATACATTAAACAATATGTAACGTTCCTGAGAGAAGAATAACTTTATGTCTCCCATTGTCTTAGTCGAGATGAGCTCTTCTATTTCAACTCTAAGAGTTATCTTAACTAGTTCACAGCTAGTACCAGGAACTCATTCCTTGAAAAGAACATGCGTGATTAGTAGGCCTTGAAACGAGTATCCAGGTTGAATCATTATTCATACTAACCACGTTTTCAAGAGAAATAAATCATATTTAGAGCCTTGGATCATGTCCTTATTTGCTAGATAGTTTTCTAAGTCATATTTATTATGAACATTTCGAGGATGATTTAGATATAACACATTTGGGGACATTCCTTCTTTTAAGACCGTTTCCAATCACTGACCACGATCTAGTGTTTAAGTTTGTATGTTTTTATACCAATAACTAATTTGGCGTATAGACGAGGCCTATAGAACCATTACATGCTGAAATAAAAAAATTAATTCAAATCAGTTATCTAAAACTTAACCCATTACTTAATCCAATCAAATTTAGCAAAAGTAATTAAGCACCCAATGAATCATAATTCTTTTGCAACGATACTTCAGAGGTTTAGAGCAACAGTCACCAAACGGGTGATCAACTACTCCTCCTTTGAATTGAGACTTATCTCGACCAATTCTTAATATCAGAACATCTCACATGCCTATATTACAACCAGCAGACTACCAATAGGAAAGACAACTATTGGTGATTACCCTAAGTGACCCTATTCATCACTGGAGTTCGCAGTGTTCCGAAACCTATGATCAGGCCCTCCAAACGGGATGGTCGCACTAAGACGACACACATATGGATTGTAATACCTATTTCTATGTGTAATAATAATAATAATGATAATAAACAAATAAAAGACATTGGATAAAAAAAAATAATAATAAAAGAAAAGAAAAGGAGGTTGTAAGGAAGCTTCTGTTGGAAGCTTTAAATTAAAAAAAGAAAAAGAAAAAGGGATGGAAGAAAGCTTCCATTGGAAGTTTTTTTTTTTTAAAAAAGGAATTAAAAGGAAAACTAAAGCTTCCTGGAAGCTTTAGTTATTTGAAAAAAAAGAAAAATAGAAGATGGAAAGACAGAATCGAGGAGAAAAGAAAAAAAAAAAAGGGGGGGGGGGGAGAAAAGAGAGAAATGGTAGGGAGACAGAAGGCAAAAATGAGCCTAAAATTTGGGCATTCTTGAACGATTTTGGAAGGGAAAAACAAATCAAGAAGCACACAACCTTGGATTCAAGTATTGGGTAAGTTTTCTTGTTCTTGGGTTGAGTTTTTGCACGAGTTAAGAAACTAAAGAATGGGTTTGATTTATGAGTTTTTCTTCTTTGACTTGAATACTCCATGGATTAGTTTGAAAACTAGGAGAGACAAAATGGGTTATGTTCAAAGAGAGAAAAGCTTGATAAAAACCCATAGTTTAAACCAAAAGAGAGATTGATAATGGTTATTCATAGGTTGTTGGTTTTCAAGCTTTTAAGGGATAATGTTCTTGGAGAATAAAGAGATAATGTTCATGGGGAGGAAGAGAAAGGAAAAAAAAGAATTAAGCTAATTATGGAGACGGGCATAACAAAGTTATTGGAAACTTTATTTGAAAAATATGGTCCTAGCCACAAGGTATTTGGAGTTTAAACCGATGGAAATTATGGTCTAACTTATGTGTTACGGAGGAATTAAGGGTTGGTGTAATTTAGTAGTTTTGTTTCAAATTTGGAGAGGTAAGCATTACTAATGCTTGGCAAAATAATTGTTTCAGGTCAAGCGGATATCGGGAAGGCCTACGACCCGAGCTTCTCTTGCCAATAGTACTGTGAGTGGTTATTTTACAAATTAATTGATTTCCCACATTAAAAAAAAAAAATGATTCGGCTTTACCCAAATGATTTTACAAGTTAGAAGCGTGAGTTTTGAGGAAATTTATGATTATGTATTATGTTGGATTTTATGGTTCGATTCGAAATAAACGAAATTTGAGAAGCCTCTTGATTTAGTTCCTCGTATTTTTCCTTACAAGCCTTGTGTTTATCTATTTAAAATTCTGGTGGATGTTTGGAAGTGGTTAGTTTCTAAATCTTGATTTTAATTAACTGATTTATAAATTGTTTGAGGCATAACTCAAGTTGTGATTGTTGAGAAATTAGTTATGGCAATTGATTCTTGATTTATGACTAATAGTTTATGAGGCTTAGTTTTGAGAAGAATCATTATTGTAGCATGGCTGAAAATTATGTGTAGTATTGAAAAGAAAAGAAAATTGTTTTTAAGTCATTGGATGGTGTACCATGGATATTTCCCGATACACTTACGTGAATGTGTTTCCGTAGTGTATTTATGATGTGATATATGTATATGAGGTCGTTTGGACCCATTCTGGCACACACATAGGCTTTGGGTCGTGTGTTGGGGGTGTTTTCCCTTTGGGGGTTGTTCTGCGCGCGTATGACTAGCTGCTCTACTATGCATCTTGAGACTACTCGGTGTATAGTATGACTAGATTCGCTCTGCTAAGTGGTGTGTTTTCTTAGCCATGTTATTACGTTTTAAAATTTATGTTTTATTGAACTCTTGGTGTAACTACTTTCAAGTAAGTTAAATGAAAAAGGTTTTTATTAAAGTGTTTTTAAAAACTCCTTACAAAGTGTTTAGCATGTTATAACTTTTAGCAAATATTTTTCTTTTATGAACTCTTACCACTCATTGGGCTTGTTAGCTCACCCTTTTTTTTCTTCCTAAATTTTTTTTCCACCAGGTAGCGTTTGAGTTTCCGACGAGCCTACCAGAGTTGATATCTGCCATCGGACTCGATAGGTTGCATGTCATTTGCATTACTTATAGATGCATTTTTTTGTAACTAGGATGACTTGAATCTTTCATGGCGATGTATAATCATGGTTGTTGTGATGGTTTTGGTGATTGCACTTCTATGTCATTTTTTTGTTGTTCAACTACGCAATGATTGTCAATTTCTGAACTGATTTGGGTATTAGTGCTGGATTATGTGATCGTATTGTTATTTGGGAGTGTTAAAATTTTGATTTCAGGTGGGTTTATATCCAAATTTCAGAGGAAACTCTGCCGAAATTTTTATGATTTCTTTTTATTTTATAAACTAGTGCTAGACACGTTTTAAAAATTCTTTTTCATGGTCAATCTAGTTTAGGTATAGTTGACAATGAAGTTCATAGTTTAGTTGAGATTTCATTGTCGACACGTCACGTCCTAGGTCGGTTAGGATAATCTGGGGCGGGGCGTGTCACGGATCATAAGAATCTCACGGTGCGACCTAGGGGAGAAGACCGCAGGATGTGTTGACACACGTCCTTCTCCCACTTACCATGAACACTTTTCCCCATTCACCTTGATATTGACCCATGCAAACACTCTCCAAAGGAAGGCCGCGCTAAAACGACACAAAACCAAGCATGGATCTCATAGTGTGAACAAAGGGGGACGTGAGAGTAAAAATTTTGATATGAGCATCTCGTTTTTATACTTTTGTCCTATGTATTTGAGGGTGATTTACTTAGGTAAATTCCGGCTCAACGAATCTATCTAAGTTTATGCCTTATATTTAACTATTTAAGGTCTGTACTCTAATGTCTAGGCAAATTAAACCCCTTTAATTTCCTAGCGACATTGCATGCTAATAAGACCGTGGTTAATTCAACTCAGGTACTAGATTACCGGGAGAGTTCCCTTATAACCAAAGCCTTATATCCTACTTAATATATTTTAACTCTATTAAAACACTAAGTAGGACATTTTTCTAATCCTATTAGAAAAGTGATCTTAGGTCTAATTGATTTTAAACGTTTTAAAATTAATTTGTGCTACCTAAGATCCTATGTTAGCATGCAACTCTTTGTTATAGGTTGACGGTTTCTATTCATTAACCTTATAACTATTATAACTTTTGATGAATGAATTAATCCTATAACATGCTTCTAATGGTGATGAAAGCATATAACAATCAAAATTCAAGTTATAAAACAAAACACCATTCAGAAAGCATAATCGTTTTTGAAACAACCTACGTCTAGGTGATTTCCAACGACATAACTATTACGCTATGATGTCTAGGTGATTAAACCTCACATCACTCATGCATGCTCATAAAACTGGGTTAACCTAACTCAAGTACCGGCTCGATGCCCAGGTAAGAGGTGTTCCGTAAACCGTCATCTTAAATACCTCCAGCCTTAGCAGCATCTTGCCAGATGAGTTCTCTTGTAACCTTAGCTTTACAAGATATCGACCTATTCTATGCGAATCATTCGATATTGGATTCCGTTAACCCTAAGTGAGCATGCATTTATCTTTGTTATAGGTTTTAACATCTATCTCGATTTTATAACAATTTATAATATAGACAAACCTACAACATTCATCTATGCTAAGGTGGTTTCATGCTGCATGCTTGTTCGTTTTCGTTTATTAATATAACACTTATATTAAAACATCCACAAACGAAAAATAAAAACATCCAACATGCATCTGTCATGAAACCTAACATGCATTCCTTTTATTATAACCCTTATAATTAATTACTTATGCATGAACATGCTTTCCTATGGTGGGATTTTAAATCTATATGACATACTTTTTGCATATTCAATTCTAATTTAATTATAACATACATTCCTCATGCATAAATAATTAAACAAACTAAAGTGGACTGGTTTTGGCATCCTAAAACAAGCTAATTAACTAAATTATTATAAGAATAATTGAAAATTGAGGTTGGACAGTTCTCAAACACTTCGAACGATCCAAACCCTCCAAATTAGCTTGAACCATCATAAATAGGCCTGAATCGGATGGAAAATCAAAGAAAATGAGTTGAACTGGCCAGGAAAGCTTGAACCAGACTGAGAAAATCTCAAAAACGGGCGTTGGAGTGAAAACTGAGTGAAAATTAGACCAGACCCGCGTGAACCGGACCAGGAAAGTGCGAACCGCGTGACCAAGGAGTTGAACCACTGACCAAAAACCATAAACCGGAGTGCAAATCTGAGAACCGCTTGCCCAGACGTGCGAACCGCTGATCAGACGAACGAACCGGACCGCGACCCCTTGAACCACACATGTTTTTCAACTTCTCGGTCCAAATTTTGGTTCGTGTTCAACCATTGCCCACCATCTATCCCATTTTCCAGAATAAGTATTCTTCAATGCTCTATTTTCGCGGAAACTTGCACAGTCTCGGAATTTCAACAAATTGAAGGTCCAAACGGACTCTATTGACTCTCAAATTTTACAGATTCTATATGAACTCATTGATGCCCATAAACATTTAGACAGTTATAAACTATTTCAACGAATTGAAGGAAAATTGATGCCAAACAGAAATTAAATCCACTTTAGCCCCAAACATTCATTACATGAACAAAACTACCCACCATGACAAAATTAACAAGAATTGAGTGCTCAAATCTGCGCTGGTACCAATTGAAGGAGTGTAGAACACTCTAGCTGAAGCGATTTGGATCGATTGCACTTCAATTTCGCTAATTTCGCACATAAAGCATGCTGTAAAAAGGTTAAAAAAAACAGAGTGTTCGAACACTTATCTTTTGGAGCTTGATTCAACCGATTCTTTGGACGATTCTCAACACGATCGAGTCGTGGAAGACCACCGAGGCCTTCGCTATTCTCCGGCCTTAGAATAGGTTGTGAGACCCAAAGTGATGATGAAATTTAAGAAGAAAGCTTGAAGGTTCAAGCATGTATGGAGAGAAAAATGTCTTCATTTGAGAGAAAGATTTCAGCTTTTAGAAAGGCAATATTCCAACAACAATCATCCAAAGACAAAACTCAAATTAGTGTCTTTTTGGCCATTTATATATGAGAAATTAAAACCTAAAAAACACAAGAAGAATTCACCTTCAAGAGGTGGTAAATGACTCATGGGATAGGTGGCCAATGTTGAGAATTTACCTCTTGAATCCTCAAAATTAAAATGAATTTCTAAAATTCAATTTCTTTTCATTTCAAAAATTAATTTCATTTTTAAATAAATTAATTTAAATTATTCAATTAAACATTTTAATTAAATTATATTTATTTAATATCAAATATTAAATTAACTTTATGCACCAATCTCGATGTTTCTTTCCCGATTTTGAATACAAATCCCTATTCATATCCAAACCTAAATATGTATCCTATACATAATAGTAATATTTAAATCATATTTAAATATTTCTAATCTCTCTCAATTTATAGTTTAATCTATTATTAAAATAAAATACGTTTGGTATATCGTATATATAATTAACGTGTATTCCCTTAATTGAATTCGAACGATTCGAATTCTTTCATCACTCTGTTCTAAGGATTAGTCCGCTTGAGCTAGCAGGGGGACCTAATGGACCTACAGATCATGGGCTCCAACGATCCAAGATTAACCGGTTGAACTCTTTATCAATCCTTGTTAACTAACATTCGTTAACTAACAGGACACTTCACTATAGCCCGTAGCTGCACTCCACTCACTGTAGATATATTTCTGTCCACCCGATATAATCGTGATCAGTAAGTCGATCCTTCACAGGTTGTTCGTTTCTATAGCTAGGTCAAAAGTCCGTTTTACCCCTATAACACTTCTTGTTCCTTAAGCCTCCACTGAGTCCCTAATGAACAATTGGTTTGTGGTCCGACTACTAAACCTTAAACCTCTCGGGCCAAATGAGAGGACGGCACACCTTTGTTCACGTCCCGAAGTCAGCACTTAAGGGAACAACCTCTTTACTATCCCTAAAGTCGGGTATGAGTGAATTCCATCTTGCAGGACTATGTCTCCAGCTATCTACTCGGTCTTATCCCCAAAATGGTAGGAACTTATTGAGTCGGAGATGTTGAGCCACTCTCACCCATGCAAATCAAAGGATAATCCCGAATAAACATGAGTTAATAGTTAACTCAAGATTAAGATCGAGTTACCTAGGTCATCGCTTGAAATAGTCAGTTTCACAGTAAACGATGTTATAAAGTGAAAGTGACTTATTTCGCAGTCCGGTCTTATGCAAGCTCTTTTGCATAGGACACCCCCACTCGCATGTCTCTACATGAACGATTCAGGATCACATCGTTTGTACTAAAACAAAATGGGCCGCGCCACATAGTTTTTTCTAGGATAAGGTACCTAGTCTTATTCATATACTATAGACCGTTTAGGCTATTACTTGAACTTGATCCACTCTTATGTTACTACATAAAGTTCAAGTGTTCATATCATAGCCGAGGATTCTAGTTTATTGGATTTGAGTTAATTAATACATAATTAAAACAACTATTCGACAACCAGAAATTGGATAACCTTGATAACACTTTATCGATTATAATTGACTTTGTTTACATTTACTATCCACGAGTTTTAGGACATAAAACTCAACACTTTGAATGTCCAAACCTTTTGTATTCTCTGTTTCGATTTTTTTTTTTAAATTGTATTCTACCTTTTTACATTCGTTTATGGTTAAGTCTTCTACTAGAAATTTGGAAAACTTATTCAAGTTAGGCATTTTCTTGAATGAAAATTATTATTATTATTATTATTTTTTGGTCAAAGTTAGGTAAAAATTAATTCCAAATGAACAATGATGATTAAATTCACAATTTAGTGAAAGTTTAGGGATTAAATTTGAACATTTCGAAGCAGAAATACTACAATAGAATAAGTCTCAAAGTTATTTCAAGAAAAAAAAAGTCCCAAAGTATGGTGACTAAGAATGATATTTTAACCTAAAGATTAATTTAAGGAAAAAATACACTTTTAGTCCCTAAGGTCTGGGTTAGGTTTCATTTTGGTCCCTGAGTTTTCAAACTCAACAATTTAGTCCCTGAGGTTTGATTTTAGTTTCATTTTAGTCCCTCCATCCATTTTTCCGTTAAAAACTAACGGTTTGCTGAAGTAGCACTATTTTGTTTATTAAAAAAAGTATTTTTTGATTTTTTTAAATATAAATATATTACAAATAATAAAATATTATTATTTTATCTTCTTATTCTTCTTCAGCAGCAAACCACCGTCGCGATCGCTGCCGGCGAGCGGTGCAGGCTGCCGCGACTACCGCTCGTCGGCGGCGACGACTTATTTATTTATTTTTTCTTTTCTTTTTTTCTTTCTTTTTCCTCTTCTTTCCTCTTTTATTATTCTTCTTCCCCAACTTTTCTTTTCTTTTTTTTAAAAAGAGGATCGGGGAGAAGAAACCCTTTGAATCTAGATCTATCCTTCAACAACCCAAACACTGATGGGAAGTCATCGGTTCCAGCAGCGAAACCGTCTACTACGGTGCTTTAATGGACAAAGACCACTGCTTGAATCCAGATCTGGAACGAGTGGCTCGACGGCGTAGATCGGATGGACGAAAACAAACCCACTGCTCGAATCCAGATCTGTTGGTCCTTCAACAGCTCGAACACTGACGAGCAATAGTCACCGGGAATGTTCCTCAAGTCGTCGGTTCCAGTAGCGAAAATCGTCTGCTACGGTGCTTTAACGGACGAAGAGGACTGCTCGACGGCGTAGATCAGATGTACAGAAACAAACCCAACCTTCGAACGAGGTCTCACCGTTGTTTTTTACGACAGAAATCGTAACTGGGGTTGAAGAAAAGGGACGAAAATCGCTGACGTTTCCTGAGATGGTTGTCAGATTTGGCCATCTGGGCTCCTTAATGGGTTTCAGAACGAGGTCTCTCGCCGGTGGAGGTTGAAGGACTGATTTCAGGTTTCAGATCTGGACTCCTTACAATTTTTTTAAAGAAAGTAAAACACAGAAAGAAAAGAAGAAGGGAGGAAGGAAAAGAAAAGAAGGGGAAGTAGAAAAGAAAGGAATGAGAAAAAAAAAAGTCGCCGACGGCGGCAGTCGGCCTCCGTGCGAGCGACGGTGGACGGTGGCCGCTGCTGCCGCCGGCCGTGACAGAGAAGGTGGGTGGGTGGGTGGTGAAGAAGAAGGAGGGGGGAAAAAGAAATAGAATATTAAAAAAGTAATGATTTTTTTATTATTAATATAATATTTATTTTTATTTTAAAAATTAAAAAATAATTTTTTTATTAAAAAATGTTGCCACGTCAGCACGCGATTAGTAATTAACGAAAAATTAGATGGAGGGACTGAGAACGTAACTAAATCAAAACCTCAGGGAATAAATTGTTGAGTTTGAAACCTCAGGGACTAAAATGAAACCTAACTCAAACCTCAGGGACCAAAAGTGTATTTTTTCCTTAATATAAAAATGTTACCAATGTGAAAAGTACGTAATACTTACAACTACTAAGAAGTCGGGTTTTGCCAACTCAAGTATGTTTAACTAGTTAATGCATATATTCTCGATCAAGAGATTAGAGGTTCAAATCTCCACCCCACATTTGTTAAACTAAAAGCAATGTCGCATTTAAAAGGAAAAAAAAAGGGCAACAAACAATGAAACAAAAAGCTCGTTTTTTTAAATCCAACATATATCTAACAAAATTATATTTGCCAATAATCCTTTGGAACAAAATCAATTGCTTTATGTAAAGGTAAAGTGAAGATGACAACAAAATGTAACAATGTTTATGTTTTGAAGAGACAAAACATTGTAAATAGACAATCCAATATACATTATCACTGTCTTCATTCGAGGACATTTGGTTTGAACAAAAAATATATATATATAAATATATAAAAGAGAGATATAGATCATGCAGTAGCTGTTCTTCTTTTCAGTGTTTGGATTCCTTTCAACATAGACAAGTGCTAATAAATCCTTCTATTTCAATATTTTTCAAATATGATTGTTCATTTTACCTCTTCTTTTTGTAGTCTTTTTAGGTACCAAAAACCAATAGGAAGGTTTTTATTTAATAGAAAATGTGGAAAAAAAAATGCCTTGTCATCTAGTATCTAGTAGAACACTGACTTGTAAATTGGAATCATAATTTTGAGGTAATATTATCCATCACTTCGAAACATTTAGGCCATATTCACTAAGTCAAATGAATTATCCAACCAAGTTGATTAAAAAGCTATAAAAAGCTCCAAATCTCCAATATAACGATTTTCTTTTTTGGCAATTTAACCAATAAATTGAGCGAATAAGTTTGATAAACAATATCAATTACTTTTTTTTTTCATAGAAAATAAAAGGGAAAAATACACTTTTGATCCTGAGGTTTGGGTTAAGTGACACTTTGGTCCCTGAGTTTTCAAACTCAACAAAAATACCCCTGAGGTTTGAGATAAGAAGCACTTTGGTCCCTGCCGTCAAAATTTTTGTTAACTTTTAACGGTTGCTGACGTGACACTATTATTTTAATATAAAAAATTATTTTTTTTTATTTTTTAAATAAAAAATATTAAAAAAATAAAATATTAATATTTAATTATTTTTTTATTCTTTCTCTCTTTCTCTCTCATCTTCTTCTTCTCCATCTTCTCCCTCCTCCTTCTTCTTCTTCCTAAGTCCGGCGACCGGCGGCCACCACTAGCCGCCTCCGCCGACTGAATTTTTTTTTTCTCTCTTCTTTCTTCTTCTTCTCTTCTTTTTCTTCAATGTTTTTTAAAAAAAAATGAGAAAAGGGAGGGAGGAGGTCCCTCCTCCATCTCCGACGCCGGAAACGGAGGAGGGATGACTCCTCCCTCCCCCGTCCCAGATCTGGAACGAGGGAGGGAGGAGGGCTCCCTTTTCTCTTTTTTTTTTTTAAAAAAAAACATTGAAGAAAAAGAAGAGAAGAAGAAAGAAGGGAAGAAGAAGAAAGAAGAAGACAAAAAAAAAATTCAGTCGCCAGCGGCAGCGGCGAGTGGTGGCCGCCAGTCGCCGGACTTAGGAAGAAGAAGAAGGAGGAGAGAAAAGATGGAGAAGAAGGAAGATAGAGAAGAAGATGAGAGAGAAAGAGAGAAAGAATAAAAAAAATAATTAAATATTAATATTTTATTTTTTAATATTTTAATTTAAAAAATAAAAAAATAATGTTTTATATTAAAATAATAGTGCCACGTCAGCAACCGTTAAAAGTTAACAGAAAATTTGACGGCAGGGACCAAAGTGCTCCTTATCTCAAACCTCAGGAGTATTTTTGTTGAGTTTGAAAACTCAGGGACCAAAATGTCACTTAACCCAAATCTCAGGGACCAAAAGTGTATTTTTCCCAAAATAAAATCAATTACTTTATGTAACGGTAAAGAGAGGATGAAAAGAAAATGAAACGGGAGACAACATTGTAAATAGACAATGCAATTTACATGATCGGTTTCTTCATGGGAGGACATTTAATTTGTTTTGGACAAAAATATTTTTGTTATTATGTGTTTGGATTCCTTTAACCACATATATGTTCTAATGGATCGTGAAATCTGATTATTTTTCAAATCTGTTTGTTCATTTTTGTTCTTCTTTTTGTATACTTTTGAGGCACCAAAAGCCAAAACGAATTAAAGTTTTATTTCTTAAGAAAATTATACAATAATAAAAAAAAGAGGCTTGTCTTGTAGTATCAAGTGGAAGACTGACATATTAATATCAATTACTCCAAAACATTTGTGTTTTTTTTTCTCTTTAATTTGTTTTTGAGTTTCATGTTTTTTTTTTTCCTTTAATTATATTCAAAAGAAAGGAAAAGCTACAGAACCAGTCATCACCACTTTTAAGCTATTCTTTTAAAAACTATAATGGGACTCCTTTTGCAGGGAAGAATCTGACTAAAAAAATTAATATATAATATATATATATATATATATTCTTTCTTTATATCCTTTGTTATTTTTTCTTTTTTATTTTACTTTTTTTTGATACATGAAATAAATAGAATACTTAAGGGCCAATTGCAACACTAGCAAAAAATGAAAGGGAATTTGCAACCGCGCCTTCAGTTTTTGTATGTTGCAAATATAGAAAAAAAAACTATGGCCCAACCCAAACATTAAAGTTGAAAAGTCGAAAAAGCCCCTTAAAAACATGGAGGTTTAAGAAGTATATCAATGATGTTATTGATATACCATATATCATTTAGTATGGTATATCAGTCAATCGATCCACTTTAAATTTGGTATATCAGTTAACCAATCTAAAGTTTGGTATATCAATCTATTAATCTAATAAATATATAGTATATTAGATTTATATTTCGTGAATATAATATGCTTTATTCATGAAGTATACACACAAGTTTTTCATTAGTTTGTTTATTTTTTATATAATTCATTAATGAATAATCAGGTATATTAATTTTTTTTTGGACAATATGTATAGTGGGAGATTAAAAAATCTAACCTCTTGATCAAATGTACATGTATTATGTCGTTGAGTTATGCTCATGTTGGCAAATATATCATTGATATATTATATATCATCTTAATGATATACTATTGAGAAATTAATGATATACTTGAAATTGTATTTTTAGCGAGTACTGATCATATAGTACTGATATACTAATGATATACTTGAAAGTACATCTTATTGATATACTTATAAATCATTTTGCATTTCATGACTGTAACGACCCGACTCCTTACAAGAGGCTTTTTGGGACCGTTACTACATGCATGCTTTGGAGGTCTTTTCAAATAAAAATATTTTATAACATAACCACTGATTTAAGAAAAACTCAAAGTAAAACTTTATTTCGTGATCCCCAATTTTAAAAGTCTAAAATATTCTTAAATAATTTCCAAACTACAAACATACATGGCCTCTAAAAATTTTTCAATCAACTTTACAAATCAAAATAAATTAAAACGAAGTTCTTAGCCCTCTCATGGCTGCCTAACGGATTCTCATCAGTCGCCTTGTACCTGCCCTTGCCTTTACCTGAAAGAAAACATTTTAGAAAAGAGTGAGTATTTAAAATAATCAGTAAGGGGCTGTTTGGGGCACTAAATAGGTTATAATAACCCCCTTTATTATAACCAATTCAGTGTTTGGGGCATCAACAAAAATAAATGGTGAGGTGGGTTATTTTTACCCCCGATTATTGTATCCATTCTCTACAGTAACCATCATTCAACCCACCCGATTATTCTATCCATTTTCTATAGTAACTCTCTCCTCTCTTCTTCCATGCGACTCCTTGACTTTTCCGATGACCGCCGGTCGTCATCGGCCGGCGAAGTTTCCGACGACCGTCGACCACTTTTACCGCGATCGCCGACGACTTTTCTGGCAACCGATTTTTTTTTCCTTTTTTCATATTTCTTCTCATTTTCATTTTGAAAAATATAAAAAATGAAAATAAAGAAAAAAAAAGAAAAGAAAGAAAACGAGGAAAAAAGTTTTGGTCATCGAAAAATTTGTCGGCAACCGCCGGAAAAGTCATTGAAAACGTCGTCGGCATTAGGGTTAGAGGAAGAAGAAAATGATGAAGATGGAGTTTGAGGTTGAGGAAGAAGATGGAGATGATGATGGAAATGAAGGAAGAAGATGATGAAGATGAAGATGGAAATGAAGGAATAAGATGAAGATGGAGATGGAGGAAGAAAATGAAAAAGAAGGAAAAAAGAAAAAGAAAAGAGAAGTAATAATAAAATAATAAAATATTAGTTAAAATATTTTTTATTTAAAAAATTCAAAAAAATATTTTTTTTAATAAAACCTAACCTCCTAAGGGACCAAAAGTGTAGTTTTTCCAAAAAACTAATATGGTTTTTGAACTAAGCACTCACAATTTTTTTAGGTCAAATTTCTTCCCTACTTTTGACAACATCGAATGTTAACCAACTTAAAAAAAAAAAAAAAAACATTCAAACGAAATTGTATTTACCACACTCAAGTTTATTTCAAATGATTTCATTGATAAAAAAAAAAAAAAGAAAGAAAAAGAAAAAAACTAATATGATTTTTGAACTAAACATTTACAATTTTTATTTTGGCAATACTAAAAGTTAACTAATATGATTTTTCTATACCAAATCCTAAACTTTTTTTTTTTATTAAAAAAAAAAACATAACCCTAAATCAAAGTAAATTGTATATCCTAAAAAAAATTAGAAAAAAAAAACAGTCAGTTTGAACCTTTGATTCAGAACTCCATGTTAAAACAGATCAACACTCCAAACACAGACTATTTTATCCCAGACTAAAATAATATGCACCTCAAACACAGACTATTTAACTCCACAGATTATTATAACCCCTAGATTATAATAACCACTAATTATTATAACCAATCCAGCGCCCCAAACAGCCCCTAAGTGACCCTACTATTGAGGTTGGATCACACTTATGCACATTTCTAAAATCAACAACAAACATGTTTTGGTGGCTCTAAAATTTATCTTAAACTTATTAACTATGAGATATACATCAATTTCATGCATATCTTAGACACATCAATTTCATGTTGCCTACGGAGGTTGTCAATTTCACGAACCTTGACTTAGGTACATCAATTTCATGTCCCTAAGTCCTGTGTAGGAATCTCTTTAAGTACATCAATTTCATGTACACTTTCAAAATTTAAGAAAACTCGAAATTTATTTAAACTCATACATATTACAGAATTTTTGAGAGACCACCAACTCAAGAATTTCAAAACACGACGTTTGGAAACATTCATATCAAACTTCATACTTTCATAAAATTTTCAGAAACATGCACATATTCAAACAAATCATAAAACACAGGAATTTTGGAAAATCAACTACGCGCTCCCAATAAAAGAGTTCAACAATAAAACCACTTACCTTGGCTTATATACTCCTAATCTGGAATTCCAATTCATTTCAGCAAAACCAACCTCGACCTTAAACAAACGATTGCTTCTACATAGAAACGTTACAAAAATTTCAGCCCAAAGTATCCTACTAATTTTCTAATCAGTCTAACTAAACACGAAGGCCAAAACAAGATCGAGGCTTACCCAAAACGAAATAAATTAAGCTTGCTAGACAGAACCTCGAATGAGCGAAAATATGCAATTATGAACTCGAAATTGGGTGGGCAACACTGAAAGAAGTCCAATAAAGAATGAGGTATTTGCCAATAACTAATTTAATCGCTAACGGAGGCTAAATCAGTAAGTAACTTACCCAAAATAACCACCTAACAGTGTTGGTCGGATAGCAAAGTCAGTTGAAACCCGTTACTTCAACTCCAACAACTTGGAAAACCTTGAATCAAAGGCTAATTAAACTTCAATATGGGTATTCTTGATTTAGTAAGAAATAAGTCAAAAACCATTCTAAAACTTACAAAGCTTGCTGAAAATCAAAGAACCCAAGTTGAAAACGCCCAAAAACGACGATGCCCACGCGTGTCTGCTGCTGTACCACGCTCAACTAGTGAAAACCAGCTGCTGGACAACCCAAATCGTCGAAAAAATGAAGCACTGCCGCACCTGCCGCCTGAATCCGAGGAATGCCCCACTACCAACACCAAAATCGAGTCGAATGCGCTACAACCACCGTCGAACACGCCGCGACCTGCACCGCCGTCGTGACGCTGCTGCATCGTCAGAAGGAACCCACAAAACGCCGACCCTTGCTGCTGTGAACGACGTGAGAGAGAGAGATTTAGAGAGAGATCGAGTGAGAGGGAAGAAGGACGAAAAACAACCTGCTACCGCGCCTCCCCACGCGACGCCGCCGCCAGACTGGGTCACGGAACCTTCACTGCCAGAGCAGATGACCGGAGACGGTCGGACGGCTGCTGTGGAGCTCGATGAGGAAGAAAACAACAACCTCTTGGTGCTGGTGGTTGGAACTCGTGAAGGGGAGAGAGGAAAAGAGGAAGATAACTCACTGTTTGGGCTGTGTACGACTAAGCTTATAAAGCTAGGGTTAGACTTAAATTGGCTCAAACATCCATCTATTTACAAAAATGCCACCCCAGCTAATTAATCTACCATTTACCAAATCCTTTCATTTAAATTCCCAACTTTTCACTAATTCTACAATAAAAATTAATCCAAACTAACCCAAGATTAGTGAGATTAATTTCACCTTGAATTAGCGTCGTTACTATAACGTCCGTAATTTAAGTTAAATCTCAAATTTCATTGGTTTTGGAGTTAATTTGGGTTAATTTGGAATTAGAGGAAAATTAAAAGAATTGAAAATTGGTGAAAATTTAAAATTAGGGCTTGAATGGAATTTTTGTAAATATGATGATATTTGAGCCAAGCCAAACCCTAAAGAGCTCATTTTAAATGAGTGCACGTAGCCCTAGAATTTTTTTAAGCCAAGCCACCAAATCATCTCCTCTTCTTCCTCCAACTCCACGATTTGGGCATCTTTTCAACCTTCATCTTCTTCTCCAATCAAGCCGCCAGTTGCCTCCCTCTCGTCGTCAAGCAGTTGCCCAGTCCGCCCAGCAGCAGTCATCACGCGACTCCTCCGGCGAGCTCCACGACGGCGCAGTGACGATGTATCGACGGGCAGCGACGTGTTCTCGTGTTGGTTGCGGCTGGGGCGTTCTTCTCCGACGTGGTGGTCGTGGGCGGTGTTTCAGCGGTGATTTGGTTCGAGATTTGCAGCGGTGCAGTAGCTTTTCCGGCAAGGCAGTGTTCTTGGCGGTTTTTCTTTCGATTTCGCGACTCCGTCTTCTCCGGTAAGGTGCTCGATCTCCGGCGGCGTGCTCTCGGGAAGGAAACAACAGCAGTGACATTTTTTTGGCGTTTCAGCGGTTGTAACCCGTGGTTTTCGGCGGACATTGGCAGCGTTTGATTGTTATTGGTATTTTCGACACGTTTTGAGCAGTTTTTGCTTTGGGTAAGTGTTATTTAACAAGTTTTCCGTGGATTGTGAGTCAATTCG